>CM067514.1:4778562-4912482 GCA_034509495.1 Acestrorhynchus altus
TAGCTTTATACGATTTTTCATGGGGGTTACGGTTCGGTTATAAAAGTACAGCGGTTTCATGCTGATTTGAGAGCGAAAGGGAAAAAAAAGGCTTTAAAGTTTAATGGGGCAGTTCTGCCTTTTGAAGGGGTTAGAAGGAGTGATTTCTGCTTTAACTGTCGCACTTTTGTAAGCAAACATGAATATTTATGAACATTGTGCTTCGTTAGACCACATTACAACCACGCAACATGCAGCGAAGGACAAACCGCGGCGATTAAAGCGTGTGTTGGTGTCTCACACTTATGCTCTTGTGTCAAACTCAACAGGCGTCACGTGTTCAACCCAATTTGTCAATACAGTGGAAAAAAAAAACACAACAAAAACAAAACAAAGGCTAATTAACTCAAGCCTGGTGTGAACTCCGGGTTTTTTGGGAAGCGCTCGGGTTGTTGAAAGTTCAAAGGCACGTTGTTTGCTCTCCAGACTGAAACACCGTCACACTCTTAGTGGCTTTTCTTTCCTGTTTACTGGAGACATTTCCAGGCCGGACAGCTTGGGATGAATCTCCGGACCGGGCCTGATAACAAGCATGTTTTGTTGTGTTTAAGGTGTCTATGCGTACGGTCAGCCTGTGAAGTTGGTAAGAGGGAAAAGGAATCCTCTGCGCAGTTCAGTGGGACAGAATGAAAGGATTGTGTGCTTGGAAATTTAGCTGACAAGGAGGCAAAAAAAAAAAGAAAAAGAAAAAGAAAAAAAGAAAAAGAAAAAAAAAAGCAGGAAAAAGCTCTAATTGGCCCATTTAAATCCTGGAGGAAGAAGCGAAAAGAGTTGGTGGGAGTTTTTTTTTTTTTTTTCATGCAGGGACCCGGTCACATCCATTAGCATAAGAAAAAAGTTTTAGTGCATTTGCTATTGTCCGCTATGAAGAGTTCCAGCAGTCAGGCTGAAGAGGTTGAAAAGATGTAAAGGAACGACAGGCCATTCAGATTATTCAGGCCCGCTGGAGCTTGCGGTCATCGGCCTCCGAGCCGCATGACGGGCAGTGCCCCTTTCATCTCACCCGGAGCCTTTCGCCTGCCATTTTCACACGTCTTCCCCTTTCTCAGTCCAACCTCCAGCCACCATCTCCTTTCTTCTACACCCATTTGTGGTGAATTTAATGAAGCAAAATGCCTCAAAAAAATGAAGGGAGGAAAATAACAGCACTACCAGAGGAGCCTGCCTTGCAGGAAGTGGAGCGATTGGAGCGGTCTGGAGCCAAAATGTGCATGAAGCTCCCCGCCGAGAGGCGATTCAGAAGTTAAGACAAGAGAGAAGCTGCCTTCTTCCAGCACACAACGCACAGCAGACCTTTCCCACTAATCCGTTAGTGGTGTTTTGGCACAGAAGCCATTGAGTCGAGGCTCCTCTGGGTGAAATAAAGCGTGTTGGAGGTGTCGGAGGTTAGGAGCATAAAAGTGCGATGGGATGTTCGTGGCGAAGCAGGCATACGGCCGTGACGATTTTCAGAGGTCCAGAGCTCTTTTATCTGAAATAATCACGTCCATCAGCTGGGCTTTGGAGGAACCAAAACTTTGACAAAACTTTCCACCAATTTTTTGATCTTGAATTTGTTTTCCAGTTTAATCGAATTGAGCGAACGTGCTATATTCTCCACTTTCACATTGTTACACCTCCCTGCTTTATACGGATGTTAAAGGCCTGCTTTTCCACATTCGTTTCCTTTCTGCAGTTTCAGAATTTGTGTATTTTCATGCATCTGTGCATCTGTGTATTCGAGACAGTCCTGGAACTTGTCATGCTGCTGGATTCATCCTTAAATCTTCAGTCCACCTACAAACCCTTCAGTCTAACAACTTCAAACTTTTCCAAAACGTTCCCGTCAGCCTCCAATCCAACTAGCTGGCTTTGCTTCCCAGTTTTGGTTGTTACCCCATATTTCCGTGAGTGATTGATCCTCAAGAAAAGGAGACTCTCTCTCTCTCTCTCTCTCTCACACACACACACACACACACAGCCGAGTACAATGGCCTTTCTCACTGGAGTATATGCAGTCGATCCTCCTCCAATATGTAGAGGAATCCGGAGGAGAGCTGACCTCTTGAGAAGTCACTCCATTATGGAGTCTCAATGGAAGCAGTGACCCCTGAAAATCTGTGTTATGTTATACTGAGCTGATTTCAGGCAAATGGGCTCAGGAACCTCTCAAGTTTCATTGTTTCTCAAAGTCATATTGGCTTAATTATCTTCAGCGGGTGAATAGCCGAAGCTGCTCACTGAGTGAATGTTCAGTGATAGACCTTTACTCCACATCGTAATAATCATCGTAACGCTGACATCATTACCAACATCACTAGTTATTAATAGTTGTAATAAACAGTGGGCTCTTGCTGTCATGACAACACTTCTGGAGCATTTCCGAGGGTGCATTCGTTTTAAGGCCAATTTTGAATAAGAATAAGAAAAAAAAAAAAAACAATATTTAATATATAAACCTAATAAAGAGTGTAAAGGGTGATGACTATATGAGTATTAGTGTCACACAACAGTAGCCAGTTTTAGTTTTGAATTTGATCACAATTCAGCAAAAACAAACACAATTCAGAATTGATCACATCTCATATCAACGATATTAATATTTTAAAACCTATCAGGGTATAAAGCAAGCACGATGTTTTCAATAATGTTCTGCTCTGAGCTCCTCCTCCCTCCATTTCATCTTCATTTAAACAGTCTGGAGAAATGGAGATGACATAATTCTAACATAAAATTGATTAAATGTCTTTAAAAATCATTCACAAAATACAATTATTACAATTATGAAGGCAAAGTTAGGACACCCTCACATTTATAACTACTTAAAATGCCTAAAAATCAGTATATAATTTACAAATATATTTTGAAAATATATATTTTAAGTTATATCATCTCCACCTCTTGATATGGTTATAATATCACATTTCTATATGTTTAAATATGCGAAAGACACTGGGTTTCGTGGGGTGTCCTCACTTTTTCATAGTGCATTTTTTTACAGTGTAGGTAAACGTCACTGTTCATCTGAAATATATTGAGATTTATTTATTTTTTGCCTGACTAAAGTTAATGAGCTCATGCTTTGTGAATCGTCTGTGTCTGTGTTTTTAATCAATGCACTGTTCAGTCACTTCACTGAAACCTTTTTTGTCACCAAAGAGAACTAAACACATTACGGCAAGCAACCACATCCATCAGTGGAACCCTCCAAAGAGACACATTACACCTGAAATCCTGAAAGTAAACATTATATATATTATATCTGATTATTATAAAACATCTATAAAATACTGTTAAACCATGTTGGTTTAGATGATATAACCATCTGGCATCAAATCCCCTGTATGTGATGTGTTTACTGTAAAAAATAAGAGTCTTTTTTTCCTGCAGATCTGGCTTCTGTCCGGATAATGATATGAATATAGTGCATTAAGAAAGGTTCCCTTTGGTCCAATTAAAACCCGACAGATTAGACGCTCTAACAGTCCGACGTTGTTCGAGTGGTGGTGTTCAGGATGGGTGGAGTCATTAACTTCATTAATGCGAACGTACATAAATGTCGAGTTGCTGAATTTGATCAGTATCGTTCAGCGCTTTTTCCACGTGTTACTTTATTTATTTATGTTCCAGACAGTTCTATCCCTCATGCAACCACGCTAAGTATTATTTCAATCCCTCCGAAGAGCAAACATACATAATTGCCTCCATAAACCCAGACCAGCGGAACACTAATATTTTTGTTTTCTCGTCTGCTCTGAGAAACCTCTCCACCAGTCGGAATGATTTGTCCTCGGGTGATTTTTGTGGCCAGCATCGTTTTCTCTCTCTCTCTCTCTCTCTCTCTCTCTCTCTCTCTCTGACTTCTCTCTCTCTCTCTCTCTCTCTCTCTCAGTCTTTCTTTCTGTCTCTCTCTCTTTATGAACCCCCGCTGTAGTGGCTGGCTCTGCTGAAGGGTACAGTACACGATTCCCGACCACATGGGACCGCTCATCAAAGAGACGTAGATAAACTCCATATGGGACACAGGATATCGTGTAAGACGAGGGCGCCACAAGATGTGTGTGTGTCAAGGTGCACGTTTGGAAACGCAGGAAAGCGGCTGTTTGGGAAATATTCCTCCTCGGGCTCAAACAGGAAACGGCATGTAAAGTTATACCGCGAGGCCTCATCAAACCTTAATGCATCGAAACAAAGTTGTCAGTTCTGTTTTTAGCAAAGACGGCCCGATATGTTGTAGGACAGAAAATGGATGTATTACACTTAGCCAGTCTCGGAATGCTGTTAGGGAGGTCGGAATGTTGAGTACATTGTGAAAAATGTGAATAGGAAGTTAAACTGGGAGAAGATCTTAATGAAAGGTGGCTCCTTGAATGAGGAGCCCAGTTGTGAGGTGAAGGTTGGAGGTTCTTCCTTGGGTTGGAGGAGCGGGTAGATGTGATCTTTGAATTGAGGGGAACATTTGTAAGTCCATGAACCTCATTGTAGGAAGTTGTTCTGTTGTACTGAAGCATCAGGTATAACATTAAAACCACCTGCCTGATTGGAAAGAAAGGAAAGGAAAGGAAAGGAAAGGAAAGGAAAGGAAAGGAAAGGAAAGGAAAGGAAAGGACAGGAAAGGAAAGGAAAAGAAAGGACAGGAAAGCAAAGGAAAGGAAAGGAAAGGAAAGGAAAGGAAAGGAAAGGAAAGGAAAGGAAAGAAAAGGAAAGGACAGGAAAGGAAAGGACAGGAAAGGAAAGGAAAGGAAAGGAAAGGACAGGACAGGACAGGAAAGGAAAGGTGCACACGACCCACTGTGTCCTCTGCACAGGGATACACACTAGTGAGTTCACACACTAGGAGGCAGCACACATGCCCGGAGTGGTGGGCAGCCCTATTCTTGCTTGCATTCCTACCCCCAGCTTTGACCCATGAACTCCACAAGTCCGTGGTATCTGATACAAAGACGTTACAGCAGATCTTTTAGTACTGTAAGTTGTGAGGTGGGACCTTAATAAGCATCAGTGAACCTTGGGGGCCCATGACCTTGGCTATCCTTCCTTGGAGAACCTTTGGTAGGTTCTGACCACTGCACACCAGGAACACCCCAAAACATGTGTCTAACGTTTTTGAGATGTTCTTATCCAGTTGTCTAGCCATCAAAATTTGGTCCTTCAAGAACTGACTGTTCACTTGTTGCCAAATATGCAGATCCCGTCCCCTGTCTGGTGCCATTGTAACAGAATAATCAATGATTTTCACTTCATGTCCATCAGGGTTGGACATTTTTCAAATATGTATGGATACCCTGGTCTCGAGAAATGTCCACACATTGCCAGACACCTTCCCACTAAAGTAGGTCTACATGCTATGGACAAATTCAAATGGCCACCTAATCTGTTCTTGATCTGAAGATCTGAACAATTTTAAAAATGAAAGGCGAGTGCAAAGGCCAGTATCGTGGTGCTGTTAACAAATCATATATAGTTCAGCTGTGTTCCAGGACACACTTTGACTGGTGGAATGAACTCAGGCTGAATTCATTCAGCAGCTAATTCAGCAGCTCAGAGACTTTTAAATGAACAGTCAGCTACAGGGCTCTGGGGAAGGGCATCAAGTGAGGCATGAGGAGAGGCCCTCATCAACCAGAGACAATCAAGCATCAAGCACCATCTAATTACAGTGAATGAAATCAGAGAGGCCCTGTCTCATGAAAGGACATCACACACCAAGAGATGCCGCAAAATCAAAGGTCCGCGTGCCACCAGGGGCACCAGAAACTCGCCTTGCTATGAAATGTGATGGGTATCCATAGCACCTCTTGGCATGCTTTGATTCAGGACTTAATTAATTCCTGAAGGGATGGTGTAACCGGATGATCCTCTTCGAAGTCTTAAAGAACTTTTGACAGCAGCATGCTGTGGATCTGTAGCGAGCAATACAAATGGATCATCGTCCCTTTCCGTCCAGATAGAATTGTGCTCATCTCAGACAAATACTTGAAGGCAAAAAATCCCCCAGTGATCAGAGAGGGTTGATTTTTACATGAACTATCAGCGATGGGTTGAGCATGTATAACAACTCAGGACATGGCATCACAGTGGGATTCATATGTTTAAATTATTAGACTGTTCAGCAAGTAGGAACTTAAATAGTACAGATTCTTTCTTGAAAGCTGGTTTCGGGTCTATGCTGACAATACTGGGTAATGTTTCCTGTGGAGTTTCAAGTCTCATTTAAACAGAATATATAGGACATATTACTCAATATTACTCAATAATGCAGACAGTTTGTCCACATGTGCAGTAGGTATTAACCAGCCTCTACTAGGGCTGGTCACAGCCACAAACACACCAATCCCAACGTGTAAATAGGAATAAACAGCTTATACATATCATTTTTGAGGAGCTCGATGTTTCTCCCACTCCCGTCCCTGTGCTCAGTCCTGCTCAGTTACGACTCCCTCCTGGAGGCTAAAGTGTTCTCAATTTGCACCACCTGGGGCTCATCGTCATCAGCCACAGGTGCCATGCACAGTGGCTCCCCATCACCTCCACCTCCACGTGTCATATTTTAAGTAACCATTCAGCTAAAATAGATCCATGCGATTTATGATACGGTGGTAAGGCAACCATCTTTGTGACTGGAAGGTTGCTGGTTCAAATCCCCGAAATGCCAGGACCAGCAAGGCACAGCTGCTCCCTTTGTGCCATGGATAGGGCTGCCCACCGCTCCGGGCACGTGTGCTCACTGCCACCTTTTGTGTGAATTCACTAGTGTGTAAGTATCACTGTGTGTGGGTGGGTTGAATGTGGAGGACAAATTCCCCGAGGTGCAGCGCTGTGGGTCTATGAGCACCTTCACCTTGAATTCTTTTCCATGATCTTTACAACCAAGCCAAGAAACTGAGAAAGTATCATTTTTTATTGTTCAACACACCAGTTCTTCAGCATCTCCTGCAAGATTCAGCTTTAACCATGCTCTGCTGAGGCGACGTGGCCCTTGATGGCTGATTTGTCTGAGCAGCAGAGCTCCAGAGCAGACTAACCAGGCCTGTTGCCTTCACAGGGGCATGTTCTTCATTAGATTCAATACCAGAGAGATGAAATTGAAAAGCAGCTGAAAGGCAGCCAAGCCACAGACTCCTCCAACAGGCAGTCTAGAAGACACGGCTTACATATGATGCCCTGAATAAAGGCTCCATGTGTTAGTCCTTAGCAATCAAAAGCAGTCCTACAATCAGGCCTTGGCTGAGCCTGTCCCGTCCCAAAGAGAGGGATTGCTGTGGGACAGCTGCGGTCGCATCCTTCATCTTTCCAACACTTGGAAGTTTTCGGTTGTAATAGAGTAGCCCATACAAGCCCCTCTTGGGCCTTTATCTCGTCCGTGTTCAGTACTGTGGTCTTTTTTTAAAGTGAATTCAGCTGGGTATGAGCGCTGCAGTTACGCATGCTAAGTTTAAGGCAAGGTCAAGACTAAAGCAGGTGGCTGGATAAATCATACTGTCATTTTGCTCCAATAAACGTCCTGTCCTGTGAGGGCAGTGTCAAAATATAGAAAGGATAAAGGGATCTATTTTTTACTCTGTTGTGCAGCAATCACAGTAAAACTTTTCATGCCGAAGTGTGTCCTGAAAATAATGGCATATGATCAATGTTCAGTCTTCAGGTTAGTGTTGTTTTTGACGTATCGTTCCAGAAACAGGTCACAGTGTCAATCTCCAGGTCAAGGAAAGAAGAAGTGACTGGGATTAAATGGAATCAAAAATCATTTTTTTTACTCGTTTACTATATTTTTAATATATTAAAACATTCAATTGATAATTTCTTCTGTTTTTATCCCGATATAGATATAAATATCGATATATCAGTCAGCCCGTGTCCCGCTCTGTTGATATCCCGATATAGATATAAATATCGATATATCACACAGCCTGTATCCTGCTCTGTTTATATCCCGATATAGATATAAATATCGATATATCGCTCAGCCTGTATCCCGCACTGTTTATCTCCCGATATAGATATAAACATGGATATATATCGCTCAGCCTGTATCCTGCTCTGTTTATATCCAGATGTATATATAAATATTGATGTATCGCTCAGCCCGTATCCCACTCTGTTTATATCCCAATATAGATATAAATATCGATATATCGCTCAGCCCGTATCCCGCTCTGTTTATATCCTGATATAGATATAAATATCGATATATTGCAATAAAGATATACTTTTTTACATTACCCATATTGCTTTTTTCATTGTTGTTTTTTTTATTTATTCTAAATACTTTCCCCACTGCATGTGTTAATGTTCAGTCCCATGTGACTCCACCTCATCCAGTCAATAGAATTATTATGGAGGAGAACTCATGGACAAGTCCATTGTTCATTAAAATAATTGTTCATTATTCATAATTGAGATAAAATGTTAAATTAATTATGATATTGATTGAGGTGGGCAGAATGACAGCATTTGATCATACTGTGATTAATTTTTATATTGTAATTCGCATTATATTTTTCTGAGCATAATGTGGATATGGTCACTGTTTAACTCTGACCAGCTGCATTTCATTAAAAAGTGTAATTAGTGCTGTTTAATTGGATATAAAGCAGAAGATTCTGAATGTAAATCATTGTTCTCAGTCTTCACAGTTTTTTAAGAATCTGGTGCATTTTGTCTGTGTATCAAAGTATCAATAATGAATATTGTAAAAATATTAAACGCGATTTTATTCCAGAAAAGATCGTAAGTGGGTCGTTCATATGGAAATGGTTTGGTTTCCAGAGGGACGACTCTATTGAGTTGTTGTTCAAATTATGCCATAGAAACATCATAATTAAAGGATACTAGAGTTATTAAACATACAGCATGGCCTACATTTTGTGTTTCTGGTTTTACAATTAATTACTGATAATTTAACATTATATTGAGGCTTCTATTGAGCTTTTCATCATATTTTATCATATATCAAAAATTGTTTGAAACATATTAAGGTATTTTTAGTCGTATCGCCCAATCTTATTTTCAGCATAATGAGGATATATATATATATATATATATATATATATATATATATATGGTGTTTAAGTTTATGAAATTATGCAAATGACCCAAAAAATGGATTTTGAAGGCACACCATAAATAATAAATAATATAAAAATATCATTATTAATCGTAACAGAGACATCAGAATGTTTTTGTTCTGGTAAAATAAACAGTTTTAAAGTCTTTGATTTGTTTGGGATTTTCAATTTTTGTTCCTCAAACCAGTTTGGAGCTCTTAGAACTGGTCTTATCATGAGAAAAGCATGTTATCAGTACTGATTTTTTGCAGTACTGACTGCATATTGACAGTTTCTCTTTGTGTTTTGTCAGAGTTTCCTGATGAATTTTTGTCAGAGTTTCATGACCAATAGAATCCCTCTAAATGCTCTAAAATTACTTAAAACATAATCTTGTAACTTTGACTTCTGTTAAAGTTCTAGAAGGTTTTTCATTTTCATAAAGAGGTAAAAAATGAGATTTTGCATGATATTAATTTTATATTATGGAAAGATAAACTATATATTATATATATTATTGCACTTATTTTGTCCTAGCCTTTATTTACACAAGCTGCCTCTGTCAGACAGTCGGCTGTCCAGCTGAGGACGAGTGTGACTCCCATTAGTGAATTTCTGCCAGCAGTCTGGTATCTCTTAAAATGCCGTCTCGAGCTGATGACAAACTCTTAAAAGCCGAGTCTAGTGTGGTGAAGCAGTTGACTGGCCCCTTCGGTGGTCAGACGCAAACAAGTGAGGACATTTACAGCACAGACTGGCTGTTAAACCACAAGTGTCTCTTAACAGCACCATTTGGCCTGTGGATCAAAGGTAGTCATGCAAAAGAACCAGAGGAACAACAGTCGGAGCAATGGAAGGTTTCCTCGAGGGTTTGCTCTGAAAAGCTGTGCCTGGAGGCATTAAGGCATTGTTTTTTCTGCACCGTGTAAACAGGTGAATTAGCTGTGTTGGGCAAACCGGGGCTGTAACAGAGTGTGATTCGGAGACACAGGACGGGTCCTCCTATAAGAAATTCCTCCGTTGAAGTTCAGTCAGTGGGGGCTGTAATCGCAACATCTGTTTGACATTGGCCAAACCCAAGGAGATCACCCACAGGATATTGCACTTACCAGTGGGGGGTGTGATCCTAGCCACGGGGAACTCTCTCTCACCTCACCTCCCATCCCCTCCCCCACACCCTTCTATTCAGAACCAGGTCCACATGCCTACCCCTGTGGGAGATACAGCCAACCCCCCCCCCCCAGAGTCAGTTGACCCTGTGAGTGATCCACACAAACAGCAGGAACTACACACCTACACACTCCAGTGGTCTTATGAATCTCTGTGAGTCTCTGTGTTCAGCTGAAGGATTGAATCCGATGTCATCATATTAGGGTTATTCTTCAACTGAGGGCTCTTTTTATCATCTTATCATTTGAAAAAAATAATTATGTATAAATATAATAAATATTTAATTCAGCTCCTGATAAAGTTTGTTATCGTGATACAAAATCAGACATCGCGAATATCGTCAGTGCATTTAAATGTGCTTAAAAAAGTGAATAACGTCATATTTTTATTGCTGTAACAGGATAAATGGTAATGATGCTGAATTAACCAATAATCATATGTAATATATAATCTATAGTCTATTATACGGCGGAACATGTGATTAAATTACTCACCTTTCCAGATGTCATTATTCCCTCTGACATGTGCTCCGCTGTACTGTCAGTCTTTATTCCTGTGTTTATGACGTAAACAAACATCACCTTAATAAAAATATCCTTATAAAAATCACAGGCTGTTGCAGTAATGAAGGTAATATTGGGGGCAGTAATATATTATTCACAAATATGCAAATTTGGACAAATATGAACGTAAATAATATATGATCTCTGTTCATGTTATTAAAACACATATCGTGATTTTTTACAAACGAATTAATCACATTTGATCCCTTCTGTTTGGGACAAGGCCGTATTGAAATGTAAAAGATTTCATAGTGACACTGGTGCGTGTTTCTGTTGACACAATAAGTAATATGTTTAATACTTAAGTTATTACCTATTTATAACCTCAGAATTCCCCTAATTAAAGAATCTCTCATTAACCTCTGATGTAATTTTCTCTTCGGTACATATCAGACTCGGAAATGAGTTCTGAATATCTGCTGAAAGTGCAGATTTTCAAGCGATGTCAGTGTTATTCAGGAGATATTTCAGTATGATTGGCTCTTGCGTGTAAACCGTCTTTCCGTGTGTTTACAAAGAGAACCATTCTTTATGCTTTGCCCGGTTTTGCTCGTTGTTTAACGTGGAAACAAACAGAAAAATAGCGAGAAGGTCAGATTTGAACGTGTTTATTTGAGTGTAAATTGAAAGTAAACGCAGTTCACTGCCAAACGGTGTTGTTAATTATGTCATTATGCAGTTACGCTTGAATAGCTGAGCAAATGGTCAGTAATTACTCTCGACTTCAGATTTTCAGCAGAACCGTTCTCACACAGGTCTGACGTCCTCCTCAGTAACCGTCCAGCAGTCGTCCTTCGTAACAAGTTTGTCTGATGAGAGCCTGATGGAGTGAATGGGAGTCTTGGTAGGAATTCCGTTACATAACTCCATTCCTTCTACTTGACAGTGTTCGGGATAGGCCTCTAACTGCCTTTGTAAATGTCAAACCTCTGCTTTGGTGGTGAGGTTGGACGTTTGACCTCCAACCATCCGACGGCTGTCGTTTTATGTTTTCTCCACTGAGTAGATATTTAAACATCAACAACCCTGCCTACGTACCGTACGCGAGCTTTCCCCCGACTCATCAGTCCTGCCTCCGAACGACCGCACCAGACGCGAGCAGCGGAGAGAGCGAGAGAAGGAGAGCTCAGTGTGTTCTCTGGGATTTCACTATGTGACCTTTCAGTGTTCTGTCAGAGCCATTTGTTTGGCCGACAGCTCGCGCTGTAATTACTCAGCATGATGGGTTGTGGGTTGCTGTAAGTAATCCTGCGTGATGAGCCAAACGGCTCTCCAGGAAAGCTCAGCGCACCTGGAATATGGAGACATCCATTTCGTTCCCCCCACTCTGTCTTGGATGGGATGAATTTAAGGAATTGGGGCCCCCACACTCTCTGTTCCAGCGAAAGATGCTAATTTCCCGCCGTATAACATGTGGGCTATCTTCCGTGCTCATTAAACATTCGTGACATGTTTTGAATATGTTGTATGACCACAAAGTATCTAGTCATAAAGTATGCAGACGTGATGAACACTTGTCCAGGATTACTCATGCATATTTCTTCCAGCCGGAGCAGGAATGTGTGGAGCTTAGCTTAACTCCGGTAAACGGAGTGAAGAAAGGTCATATCCGGTGTTCAGATCTGCTTCAATCTAAAGGAAGATAACAGATTCCGTAGCGTCTCTGCTGACCTACGCTGTACTTCAGAGTCAAATCTGGGGTTGGCAACT
This sequence comes from Acestrorhynchus altus, assembly GCA_034509495.1. Taxonomy (NCBI): domain Eukaryota; kingdom Metazoa; phylum Chordata; class Actinopteri; order Characiformes; family Acestrorhynchidae; genus Acestrorhynchus; species Acestrorhynchus altus. Next base: position 4,791,071 of record CM067514.1, read on the forward strand.
GCCGACTTGTCCGACAGACAGTTTGTGAGATGTTTTTTTGTGCAAGGGACGGTTCAGGAGACCATGGACCATGGACTTATTGCCAAAGTTTAACCATAGCAGCGAGAAATACTGTTGCTGATACTGTTTACAGTAATATGTCCCTCTTCTGGATGCAGAGCTGCAGTGAAAGCACACAGACTGAGCAACTGTCCGGCACGTGAACAGAGCCTGTGGACAAACACTTACGGAAAACACGGCCAATCATCTGTGGCACATCACTCAACGTTCTATTAGTGTGGGATGTGGATTCAAGTCCTGTCCTACAAGAACAAAAGACATACTATATATAAATACATATAAATAAAAAATAAATATATAAATATATATAAATACATATAATACATATAAATAAATATATAAATACATAAAAAAATATATATATAAATATATAAATACATATAAATAAAAAAATAAATATACAAATATAAATGAAGCAGTAACAGAAAATATGTTCAAATAAAATGAAAAATTACTGCCTTACTTTTGATTCCCTTTTTCTTTTTTGCTGATCTGGGAAAACTGACTGAGAGAAAACTCAATTATTTCTTTTTTCTTGCAGCTTTTTGTTTTAATATTTTGACAGGAAACCAATTTTGCCAGTTTACCAAACTTTCCTTTGAAGAAAGTCTGTTAAAACAGTGAATTTTTGAAGTTATTCACCTATATTGTCTTCAACCTCAAGGTAAATATAAAAGCAGCTACCTAAGAGTTATGAATCATATTTATTGATTTATGAACTTATTGATCATCTGAATCATCAATTATTATATTATAATCAATCATCAAAACAGTCATTCGTTGCGGCCACAAACAATACATTGTATTGTATCCTGTTGGTATCATGTTGTTTTATGCTTGCATTAAAGGAATAGTTTGGGGAACCATCAAAGGAACGTGAGTCATCACTTAGTTAAGATTCAGTCGATCAGCCAAGACGTGTTTAATATCTGACATATGCTTCTTCAGTCTGGAGCGTGAGGCTGTAGGCTGACACACTGGATTTCGACTGTCGCCAGTCTGATCTTGGTGAAAATGTGCCAAAATAAGGAATAATTAGTCATTATTTTGCTTCAGAATTCCTTGTACACCAATAAGAGTCTCTGAGCAAGACTCCCGTGATTGCATCCTCCTACCTACTTCCCAACTTCCAGACTGTAAGTCACTTTGGAAAAGAGCCTCAGGCAAGTGGCATAGATGTCAAAGTATTCAATCAAATTTTGAGTTTTGAAACCATAGGATGTATATTTTCCAGGCATTTAAGATCCAAAGTTCCCTGGTTTTCAACATTGTTGTCAAATATGATCAAGTTCTTACTTTCACAGCCGCCTTAAAGAGCCTGAAGAGAGTCATCAGCTGAATAACTGCCTGATGTCTAACAGCTGGCTTCAGTCTGATGTAATGGACAGTGTTTTCACACAGGAAATGGGCTGGACTACACGCTGGCCCCCACATTCTGTCTCTGTAGGGTGGGTCATCGCTCCGTAACGCAACAGCTGTCCACCTGTGAGTGAAACTCTGCTGACCTTCCAGCGCCTGAGCGAGCGCACAGGCTTGTCGAGCGTTGGTCAGCTGATTGAGTGGACGTCGAGGCTAGGCAGGCACACGCTCAGCGAGGCCTGTTGACACACTGACCTGTTTGCAACATTTGCAAGTGATCACGATCCCAGACCATCCTTCGTGTTCCCGTTTCGTCCTTGAGTCTGAGGAGCAGAAGCAGAAAGAGGGGATGAGATTCTCAAGCTCTTCAAACAAGTCGGCTCTTTGATATGTGTTTGCATTCCTCTCATGTGTTGTTTTAGAGGATTTTGGGAGGGGGGCGGACGGTGGGGAGGGGGTCGGACAGAAGCAGCGGGCCTACGGGGGAAGAATGAAGTGCTAAAACAAACATGTCATTGATTTGAACACAATGGGGCCTTGAATGGAAGAGAGTTAAGTTCAGAAGTTGTTGTTCTCCTCAATTACCTTTCCCTAAAGCCTCCTATTGTTAGTTGTCCTGCCCGGCTGAATGACTGTGTGCACGTACCTAAAGGCAACGATAGCCGACAAAGGAGGGTCGGAGTTAACTGCCGTCCATGCGGCCCTGCTGTGCGTCGAGTCTCTTTTTTTAAATATGCAAACAACGACCGCGCTGAGCTCTCGGTTTAATAACTAATTCCCTGTCATTTGTTTAATCCTTCGCTTTGTCCGAAGTGCATTGAGGACTTCACACGTGTGCATAGCTGAGCGCTTGGCACAGCGGCGTCACGATAGAAACCAGGACTCGGCCATGCTCGAACTGAATGGGCGACCCCGTTTGAAAGCCAAGACGAGCAGATCGCACACATTCACACCCTCCTGCTATAATGTCCTGTTAGTACTTGACGTGGAGTGGCACTTCTTCTTTGGGGCCATTCAGAAGTTCCTGCGGCTTTTGAACACACTGATCATTGGCCCCTTGATGAGGGCCCGTGAATGACGCCTGTTATTTTAGAGGGTGTAATTAATGAGCTGAGGTCTTTAGCCTGACTGCTGGCTCCTAATGAGGCCTCCGAGGCGGCAGGGATCTTTCGAAAAGGCACCACATTCACAGAATACATCCGTCTCCAAAGCCCGCGAAGGAGAATAGCCCTCTCGCACCTGTTAAAGCCCTTCAAAGGGAGCCGGCCGCTTCATCTGGCCCAACGAACACACAGGCCTGTCCGTCAGGCCCTTTCACGCTTCTCTCTTGTGTTCAGAAGACTGAAAAAATAAAGCCGTGCTTCGGAAGCCTCGGGCTGTGTTGCCTTGAATGGCCTGTGTGAAGCGAGAATGTGAGGACGTTATAGATTGTTCTTTGAGTCCAGACCTTCTATTCTGCCTCCTTTGAGTGCAGTATACTTATTTATAACGTAATGCATTACATTGCATGGGTTTCGTGCTCTCTGATACATTGAGTGTCATTGCAGGAACTCTGGTTTATGGCAGTCTTGACTTCTGCACCACAGAAGAGCTTCAGTACGAGCAATCGGCCTCCTTTAAAGCCTTGGGTACACTGCACCACATTTAACGTTGTAGCAAATTATGAAACGACTGGGTATCTCACCCTTCCCCTCGGAGTTCTTCTGACTTTAATAGCAAACGAGAAAGAATCTGTTGCGCACTGGACGATCGGTCACACACTGCAAGACGGGAGACAGCTGCTGAACTGAACAGAACACACCCCAGTGTTCACATGTCAGAATAAAAGTGATGTTTAACACGGATACAAGCATAAACAAGGACAATGGTGAAGACATTTCGGTCTTTTTCGTTCTGTTTGGTCCACTGTTAAGTATGTCGAAGAGCGGCTTATTGTAAATATCCATGTCACACTCATCATTGCAAACTTTCAGCTCAAAAACACTCAAAAGGTGAATCTCCGACAGCATTTTTATATATCTGTTCATATTTACATGTCAGATCAAGACACATTTGAGTAGCCCATGACCTGAAAATGACCTGTTTGTCTCCTTTTTTTGTCAAATTAAAGTAGATCAGACGGAAAAACATCCCCTTTAGAGTTGTAAAGGTTAAAATATGGACGGATCACGGCTTGCTGCAGTCATTATGTGACCGTTTGTGCTGAGAAACGATGTAGAAAATGTGAAAAATGTCTTGGGTGGGAAGTAAGGACTAGGAGTAGGAAGTAAGAGTTCTGTACCACCTTAAATGGAGATGCTGTTTGTGAAAAGACATGTGAGCACTGCTGTTTGTCTTTATCAGCTTCCTAGTTTGCAGGTTTCTGACTATCCATTTCCATTGGCCAGGAGCTGTTCAGATTGACTTGATGACCACTACCACTGCTAGATTACTCTCAGAGTCTGGTTGAAAGAAAAATCACATTTTTGATTTGCTCCGACTGGTCTGTGCCCCTCTGTGCCCCTCACATACTCAATTCTCTGCCCAACTGTCAAACTTAAAGCCAGCCAGCACAGACTGGGCCGGACACAAAGTTGGAGATAAAATTAGGGTAAAATATCATAGTATAACCTCGGCTTTAGGGGACTTTTGTGTTTAGATGATCAAAATAATGCAGCCTAATTTTTTGTCTTTATAACACTTGTTTTCTAATAAAATCTATATAAAATTAAAGAATTATTATTTTGTTATATAGGAGGGTGTGGCAGAATTAATAAAGTCGCTCTGATTCTGAAACACTCACAAGACGCAAAAACTGAAACAAAATCTATGCTGCATTAAAGGTATTGGTCAGCAAACCATCAAATTAACATAATTTCTGACTGACCCCAGACAATCAGCCATGACATGCTTGGCTGGATCATCCCTACTGTGGACTGAACCTTCCACATTGAGCCTACAGCCCTCATGTGTAAGAATGCATAGTCCATACATTTTCAAACTGTGTTAAGTGGGTGATAAGATTGTTTATCATGCTGTAATATTTCATCAGTGGTCAAGCCACATATTCCAGATATGTGCATGCACTGAGTCGCCACTCCCGTCTCAGACATTTATACCAAGACTTCTTATCCAGTGCAAATGGATCATAAATGTTACAGATATTCTGCAGTAAAATTACATTATTTGTAAAAACCCAGGTGAACCTAATCCTGTCCATTTAGGAGTCAGACTGGGATGTGTTCATATGGTACTCCTCACAGTCATACTCATTGGCGAGACACTCCAGGTCAATTTAGAATAGCCACTTCGTCCAATCTCCATGTTTCTGGACATAGAGACACATGGAAACTCCACCCAGACAGGGACTTGAACCCAAGACCCCAGCACTGGGAGGAGAATGTGCTAAGCCAAGCCCGTCACTAATCTTGTATTGGTGAATGCTTATTTGGGAAAATTGATTTTCTTCAAAATGATATCAAAAACAACATTAACCAGTTCTGACAGTTTAGTAAAGAGATGGTTGTGAAGTGCATAACAACGCTGCCCTACTGGTGGCAGACTGGGATTCGATTTTATACCACACTACACCAAAGCGAGTCCCACTGTTAAGGCAACATTGCCCTGCCTATGTAACATGATTTAAATGTAAGTCACTCTGGATGCATTTATTTTATTTGTTATTTATTTTTTCATCCATTATTTATGTCACATAAATGCATTTTTCAATGCAAAACCTCGTAAAAGTGTGCTGTAAAATCGTGTCCTAGATCAGTGTGAAATGTGGGAAATCACAGTGCACAACCATGTGCTTCAGCGTCTAGTGGCACTAAAGTCGTGCGTGACCCAGCACAGGTGTAGTTTCCACTGGAGGTGGAGAATGGAGGGATGGGTGAGTTAATGGGTGCCGCCCTCCCCAATTTTCAAAATCCCGTATTTGGATTATTGATGGGGATTAAGCCGTCTTTATCCTGCCACCTCTTCTTTCGTCCTTCACCCACGTCTTGGCAGCTGACTGTCCACGGAAAGAAAGAAAGCCGTGCCTTTTGTTACGTGTTTGCTGTCTTCGCCATCTGTCTGTTTGCTCTTTGACACCTGTATTATCCAGTCATATGCTGACTCGTGTCACCGTGGTGGCCCGGGACAGCCCCGTGTGGACCACAGTGCCCTGGGGGAGTCTGGCACAGGGGTTATCAAGGGGACAGGACACTCTGTGACTGACCCTTAGGTCTCAGATTCTCGTGATGGACTTAGAGTTAGGACTGAACTGAAGCAGTTCTGCGTTGCATTGGAGCTTGTTGTTGGTTTAGTGTGTAAAGGGTTCCTCGTTTGAAGATTCAAGAGTCAAGAGTCCATGCAGTGGAAAAGCGCAGTGTCTGTGCTTCATCAGCTGCTTAAAGAAATGCACGTTTGGATTCAAAGCCCTCATTAAATGAATGCATTGATGTCTGTTTCAATACTTTCTTTATAATCGACCTGGTGGGATTAGAACCCACAATCCACAGCTCCGGAGGCTGATGCCTTATCCATTAGATGGTTACACTTATATAGATACCCAAGGATGCTTCACAGTCAGCACTCTACACACACTCTAACACACACCAATCACACACACCTGGAGGACTGCGTCGAGCACTAAGGGGGTTCACCCAGGACAGAGTGTCAATCCACATCTGGGTATGCAGACATACATGCATTCACTCACTCACACACACACACACACACACACACACACACACACACACACACACACACACACACACACACACACACACACACTTTTGAGAATTTTTGTTTTCAGTTTTCCTAAATGAAGGGATAGGTGCCAGTGCAAATGAATTTTCCCTGCACTCATTTTTGTCCATTCCAAAGGGGTGGGGCCTTTTCGCTCGTTTCGGCCTTTGATCGTTTTGTTTAGGTCTGTTCATTTTGGGGGAGGGGCTTTAAAAAAATGTTACGCACATGGGTCATGAGGGAATTTGCATTCGTACAGGATTACGGATGTTCTCCTCAGTTTCTCAATTTTCAAAGTCTATAGCTTTTAGGTTTTCATACCGTTATAAGGAGTGAATGAAGCACAGCCAATCAGAACAAAGCTCATTTGCATACATCTGACATAACCAAAGCAGAATACAAACGCACAAATAATATCTCAGATGTGTCGCAAGGCTAATTGGACTGCGTCAGTTTGAGACAACGTATTAATAATGAATATTTTTGATACAAAAATAATTAGTATCAGCTGATATTATTGACCGTATGATGAATCGTATTGATACGATTAAACTGAGTATTATTGAGATTATTTTTTAATTTACTCTCATATTGTTAATAAATCTGGTTATAATGTGTTCTCTATTCTGCTCTCACTTTTATAAACATTAACATATTCGATATTTATTGAATGACATACAGTGGAAAGGCGTTTGTTATCTCTCTGCACTGCTGTTGGTTGACACAGGTCTCCTACGCGAGCTCTACTGTAGCTCGTCCCGCCAGCGGGACTTGGACAAAAGGCAGCAGTTCTTCACAGCAGTTTCATTCTGTATGTTTTGCTCCGTTCAGCAGATATGCCTCAACTGTCAGCCCAAAGACAGAGCTGAAGAGTGTCGTCATCCAGAGTGTCTGCCAACACTGCGAGCACTCAGAGCCAAGAACCTCCAAAAGATTGATTTTAAGGAGCGATACTGTTATTCTATCGCATAAAAAACGATCAAAGTCGAGACGGGGTCTCATAAACACATCGGGGGATTTGTCCAGCCTTTTTCTTTTTGTCTTTCATACGACTGATTTGGCCCCAACACCTCTGATCGCCACCCTCTTTTTGGTCAGGCAGCTGTTCAGGCCTTGGACGAGGCGTCGGGAGCTTTGGTCTTTGAAGCTGCAGCAAAAGCAACGGCCTCGGAACGACGGGGTCAGCGACAGGATAGCAGGGACGGCACTCTTGGCCCAGCAAAAAGCAAACAGATGCCACCGAGCTGCACGAGTGTGGCACCTCCCTTAATCGGCTTACCTTGAGTGAAAAAAAGATGAGAGATAAGAGATGGATGAGTGAGTAAACGAATAAAGCCGCCGCGGCCCGCCAGGACGCAGCACTGAATCATACGGAATAAAGCCGTAATGCTTAGTGTGCCATTTGGTTGCTGTGACCTGGACGACCTCTTCTTGAGATGAACAACGAGAGGCCTCGTTTTTAGCGACAGACTTTACGAAAGGTGTCAAAAGCTGCAATATAAGCAGTCAAATGCGAGACATTAACATTTGGTGTATCTTTAAGAAACGGGTTTAATCTCATGATTGTTTCAGATAATAATAATATTAATAATAATACACTGCAAACAAACATCTTGACGTTCTGTCCTTCATCCACTGAGCTTCTTGCCTTTTTTCCCTGATTTTAACTTGGATGGAGAGAAGATAAGAGGTGAAGAGAAAATAAACCAGCGATGAACAGATCTGCCTCTGCTTATATTTGGACTGTGAGACGTTAATACAGCCGTCTGGCCTCCCTTCACCTCAAATGAGTGCTTCAGAGTGGGGGGCTGCTTTTATAAGGCTGGTATAAGTTGCACAGAGCGCCCTCTGTTGGGAAGAAGCGCATTGACGTCTTCTCTGCATTAGGATGCTGAGCCCTGCGCTCTCCCCCACTTTCCAGTGTATGTTTAACACCAGCTTACAGAGAAGTGCGTCGTTTTAATGATTTGGAAATAAATACACTGACTCTCTCCTGCTTTTCTGCTTGTCTCAAAACAGAATCGTTCCAGAATGGAGACCAGCGCTTCCACAGCTGCGGAGAAGAAGGAGTGCAAAACCAGTCTGGATGGCACTGGCTTCAGTGAGCTGCCCAAAAAACCCTCACCTACGCTACTGACCAGAGGTACAGCTTCCTCTTCACTCCCTCTTTATGTTGCTGGGAGTTTAGAGGCAGTTCTTTGACTTTCCAAGCATTTAGTTGGATAACTGTTCTGTTGTCTGATTTTTCTGGTGCTTTGGGATGTCATGGATAAAGACAGGTCAGTCCTTCTAGCCTAACTGATAAATACAGGTCAGCATTTCCTGGCATTGAGTTAATAACCAGAATAAAATTGATTTGTGATATATTTACTATGTGTTTTCATGACACACACACACACACACACACACACACACACACACACACACACACACACACACACACTTAACTGTTACTTTACATTCTTCGGGTGCGTTTGGACTGGGTTACGACCAAAATGTTTGTGATATTAAGACCATTTTATGCCACTATTATAATAATGTAATGGATCATATTGTGGTATAATAACAGATGCACCCTTTTAAAGAGCAACTTTTAATTGTTACAATGTTTGGGTCACTTTTGTGCATCGAAATTCAGATATAATTCAATTTAATTCTCCAATATAAATGAAATATGACTGACTTTAATATGAAAACCCTAATGGATTTACTGTACAATTGTCATATATTGTACAATAAATCAATAACAGTATTGTGACCTAATCTGGGCTTTGAGACCTTTCAGTTTGGTTTGAAACCAAAAAAATACAACCAACATTTTGTCCGACCTAAACAGGGGTTGGTCCGGATCAACCGAACCAGGGTCGGATTCGTCTGCAGTGTGTAACACGTTTTGGATGGTTGAGACTTTCAGACCAATCATAGGAAATTGAGACGGGCTGTCATTACAAATCAAACAATAGAAAATCATATACAGGTGTTGTGTTGAAATCCGACTCCCTTTCGCATGAACATGCAGCAGCATGGGAGGAACAGACCTCCCTCGCCATTCCTGCATCTACTGTAACTGTGGATTAACCCTTATTTACAAACAATGACTAAAGGGGTCAGAGGTCACCTGCTGTGCTCACGCCACCGTATGAGGAGTTTTAAAGTGTAATAGTAATGTGCTGTTTCACCCCCCCCCCCCTCTGCTCTCCGCTCCTCCTCTACTCTGCTTCCCTCCACCCGCAATCATGCTCTCTTCTGCACACTACGGAGGGGGGATGAGAATCAGTGTGTTTAAGGAAGAAATAAAAATCATATTTCTATATGTTTAGGTTACACGGGGTGTCCTCGTTTTTTCATATTGTATTGTTCACGTTATATATTGTTTGGTATCGTATATCATAATTGTGCTCAAATATATCAGGATAAAAATTTTGTCCATATCGTCCAGCCCAGATGGGCACCCTCCACAAACCAATCACTGTCAGGCATAGGGAGGTGCAGTCCATGCAGGTGATGAGGACAGGATGTAGTCATGTTCTTGAATCTGTTGCTAAACTGCTGTGTGAAACATGAACAAACGTGAGCAAAAGAAGACAATGTAAGAGAAACACCAACCTTGGTCCAGACATGGTCCCATAAAAATAAAGGTCTTGTCAAAAGGTTCTTTGAGGGATGCCATCAGAAATCCAGTTTTGGTTCCTGAAGAACTGATTTTGTAATAGAGCTGAAGTGGAGGTTCCTTAGGTTCCTCACACTTCCATTCTCTAATACTCACATGAAAAGTGTTTGTTCTCCAGACCTTTTGTAGCAACTTTACTTTGAGGGGCGTATGGTTTATGGTTATACATCACACACTCCAAGGACATAAAGAAAACAGATAGGGCTCGTGCCCATGAGTCCATGTATGAAATATACATTTTCAAAGATAAGATTCTGTCTGAGAGAGAAGAGAAGAAGACTTTAATCGTCCGGCTAAAAGTCCTCCGAGGGTCAAAGGTGCCTCAGTGGAACTCTGATAGGAATCCTAATACGTCTCACTCTGAGTCCTCTTCATTAATACTGAGAGTCTTGCTGTCGCAGAGAAGCTGTGCTGTGAGAAATAAAGCTTCTGAGGGTTCTGTGGGCCGAGACCACTGAAGATCTATCATCTGTTGGTTCTGCCCTTAAATGGACAGTTCATTAAAGGAACACCTCAAGGTTTTTGAGTCTGCCAGGTCTGTAGTGGACAGTCGATGACCACTAGTGATGCTTTTCTTTGTACTTCATAAAAGAAGAGAAAGTCAGGCTCGTAAGTGTGATTTGAGTCAGAAAGCAGGGATTTGGGATAATGACACCCAGTGATATTCATCTCCATGTCTGATTCACGATGATACCAATATAAAACTCAGAGACTGTAGAAGTTCAAACTTATCTTGCTTTACAGAGTAGAGTTGAACAGTATTCAACAGTATTCAGTTTTCACGGCATGATCATGTGGGTTTTGGTGAACAAACACTTTACTGTGGAAAGCCATCATGAAGTGGAGTGTTGTGTCCAGCTAGCTTATTTTTATATTTGGGATCTGAACAGTAAAGAAAATAATTTTTTACATTTTTATTTTAGAATTATAATATTTGTGTTTTCTGTCGAAATCTGAATCGGCCAAAATCGGAATCAGCCAGTATCGGAATCAGCCAGTATCGGAATCAGCACAAAAGAGCCCAATCTCTAGTTCTAATCTTTTTAACAATTTGAAATTAATGTTTCAAATCAAAACATTCAATAAATAATATGGAAGCTGCAGATAAATTGGAGCTCTCGAACGATTTACGTCAGATTATTTGATTAATCTGTTGATTATTTCCAGCATCAATTGATTTATTGGATTTTAAAACTTTGAAAGTAGCTAGAAAATGTTGGGACTCTTGATCCAATTCCATTTTTCCATTTTTGTATTAAGCAAATGTGCCTGATATAATAACCACCAATGTTAATACCTTGATAGATCTAAAACCAGTACACAACACTGCATATTATTAATATTATATATTAATCATAATTCATATTAAAATGCTGATATTCTGGGGCAGCAGCTCAGCATCACCTAGAAATTCTGTTCTTTCGATGGACAATAAGACCACCACCAAATATCAACAACTGTACAAATGATCATATTCTTATACTATTATTAAATATTGTTTTAATTTGAGCTCTTACACGAAGGGGAGGGGTTCCGTCCTTTGCAAAAACTTTACAGAACCCAAAGCAGTTCTCGTATGTCTCCAAAGAACTGCTTGAATAATAATCTTCAGTAGTGTGGATCTCCAGCTTCAGTCCTGTGAGCAGGAGGCTGAACAGGTGATGGGACGAGCGCGGTGCTCTGGCGTTGAGACGTTAATGAAAAGTTACAGCAGAGGGAGGAGGAGGAGGAGGAGGAGGAGGAGAGAAAGTGGAAAGGAGAGAGTTAGAGAGCATGTTTCAAACATGTCTGCAGGAGAGTGATGAAAGCGATGAATAATGAGGCTGAAAGACCTTGTTCTTACCTCCAGAGTATAAACGTTATAAATTAGTCAGAATGGCAGCCAGAGCAGTGGACGACACGGCCCTTGCGAGATTGACAAAGATGCCAGTGGAGGGCTACTTTTTGAAATGGAAATAGTGCTTGTGAATTTCTGGCATTTTTTGCATTAATGAAGGAGTTTGGTGGCCTGCCATAATATAAAGGAGCGGAAACGTCCATGAATTGTTAAAGGAACCCGAAATGAATTGTTAACGAAATTGGAAGTGGGCCACACGGTGACAAGTTGACAGTTTGATGGCATTACTTGTGTATCAGGCCTGTTAATAATGTTGATTGTGTAATGAATGTGTATTACAATGATATCAGAATGTATTTGAAGGTATAGGAGCACAATAAGAGTCAGTTTGGAAGTAGAGTGTAGCCTTGGGTTGGATTTTTATTTATTGGAATTCGAAATTCTGTACATATTCTCTCATCAAGGCTGCATTCAGACACATTATCACTCGTTTCACCACAAGCGCACAGAGAGTTCGGCTGTGTTCACATTATAAGCCTCGTTACTCTATTTCCATGTTTTGATCTTGTACACGTTCATACACCTTTAGCCCATCGCCTCCGCAGAGACCTTAAAAATGAGTAGACCAGACACTGGTTCAGACTTGCTGCTCTTGTTTATGGATAAAGTCCCACCCTTTCAGCAAAAACAGCCAATCATCTTGCTCGTTTCGCTGCGAGTGGAGGCAAGTCATCATGCATGTTAGGAAACCCCCCATCGATATGGGGATCTGTGCAAGCGCAGTAGCCAGTTCAACAGGGAAAATCATTTTTTGGTGCATTATTGAGACAAAATGCTACAAAATACCATTTTCAGATTTTGTCAGTGATGTTAAATAATTGATGTAAATATTCTGAAACTGTAACCTTGCCTTCAGTTTCAGTATTTTGGTGTCTCCTCATTCTATTGCGGCTTTGGCCTCCGTCTGTGCAGGCATGAAATCCGATCTGACGCTGCCTTGAAAAATCAGATCTGGGCCACATTAAGGTAAATAATCACTTTTGAGTCACTTCAGCCCTACAGATGGGAATGACGCATCGGAATTTCAGGTAATCCACCCAGCAAATACAGACATTTTCAGCGCTTTCCAAAGGCCAGTAATAATTACAGTGGGAGCTTTTGGGCCGGGGGCACTTCCGTCTGTGTTGCACTCGAGTTTGCCCAAAACCCAAGGTTGGGCGAGAGCTGGAGAGCGAGAGCATGTTTTAAACATGCCTTCAGGAGAGTGATGAAAGTGACGAATAATGAGGCTGAAAGACCTTGTTCTTACCTCCAGAGTATAAACGTTATAAATTAGTCAGAGTAGCAGCCCGAGCAGTGGACGACACCCGATTGACACGGATGCCAGTTGAGGGCTACCTTTTGAAATGGAAATAGTGCTTGTGATTTGATGGCGTTTTTACAAATTAATGAAGGCGTTTGGTGGCCTGCCATTATTAAGGAACAGTCATTAATTGTTCAGAGAAGAAATGCATGGATCTGGGGCAGTTGGAAATTGACCATTACAGTTTAAAAGTGTTGAGAGTCCTGAGAAGTGACTTGGAGCATCCTGAATATGTTGGAATGCATCCTGAAACGTACTTTTATTCATACTTGTTTGGCCTCATTTGCAGTCACTAATATTTAGCTTCCATAACGTCCGGAATTCCAGGCAAACAACGGTCTCAGTAACGGTCTCAGCAGGTTTTCTCAGATGTAAACCAGTATACATACCAGTAAGTCCCCTTTACAATGCATGTCGTTAGAAAGGAATGTGTTTCAAATCTGAGCTAATGGTAATTAAAACGACATCTGATCACACCCTGAGCTGAAATCACAAGCTTAATGTGATCCGGGCTGCTTATTGGGTCTCAGTGGCCCAACTCAACGAGGCCGATTGAAGCCCACATGCTGAGGTCATGTGTTTAAATGGCCTCAGTGAAGCAGGGGACTCTTGGAGCATTGGACAGTCAGAGCGGGATAGAACTGTTTAAGATGTTGCTTCATTGCTGCCGTCCCCCATAAATTAAATTCCCACAGACAGACTGAAGGCAAAGGGAAGAGGGCCAACTGGCTGCAGGTGTGTGTGCGTGTGTGTGTGTGTTGAACACCTTGAAATGTAACTCAATTACAAAACTAAACTTCATCTCTCTCAAAACTACACACTGTTATGAGCTTCATATGGCTTCAGAGTAATTTATAGCCGTGATTGAATAAGTCGTCTATAGTAATGTGTGGTTAAGCATTGCTTTGGCCTTCTTCAACACAACGGCAGCCAAGTTTTATCATACAAGTACTAGATCTCCAGCGGGGAGAGGAGATGGAGGCAGTGAGTCATCTGTGTGTGTATGGCATGTAGGAAAAGTGTAGCTAGAAAAAGCCCTGAGCAATATATCGTCTACACCCAAATACCAGGATTCATTATCCCACAATAATAAACTGATAATTAATGAGGATTATACACAGATCATCCATAACATTATGACAGGAGCAGTCTATGAGTGGTCCGTGAGAGGATCTGACACCATCTACTCTATCAGACCCTCCTACCGAGTGTCTCCACCTTGTAGATGCAAAGTCAGAGACAGAAGATCATCTGTTTCTGCACAGTTTGTGTTGGTCGCCCTCTAGTCCTTCGTCAGTGCTCACAGGACGCTGCTCACAGGACGCCGTCGGCTGGACATTTCTGACACTGAGAGGTTCAAACACTCCAGCAGCACTGCTGTGTCTGATCCACTGCCACCTGAGAATGATGCATGACCTAGGGGTGAATCCAAATGAATATCAGTCCAACGAAACCATTCGAAAACCTAGAACCCAAATCTCCCTCGGAGCAGTGGCCAGACGTGGAGTGGATGGCTCTATGATGCTCTTGGTTCCCCCTACCCCCTATTGGCCCCGCTGTCTCAGAGGAAGAATCACAGCAATACGATGTAAATAAACTGAGAACCCTCAGCCTCCGCGGTTCCCGTCTGAGCGCTAAAGAGGCTCAGCTGTCTGCCAGCGCGCCACGACAGGGCAATTACTTATCACAGTAATCCCTATTATTATTCCGCCTTCCAGACGCTGATAAGTGAATATGCAGTGAGTGGAGAGCAGCGCAGGCCCCAGAGACGAGGGTCCTTGAACCGGGGCGCTCGTTCTCCTGAAAGGCGAGACGCTTTTAATATACAGCCCTGTTACGGGGGCTTTATTGTCAGCATGTGCTTTACAGCGGGCCGCAGGCTTCTTGTCACCTAAGTCATGCCCACCTCAGAGCATCGGCCCGACCGGCTCTATTAAACCCCCTCTGTTTTACACCCCCTGTCCGGCGTTATTTATTCCCAACAATTTCCTCTCTATCAGAGAACACGGCTAATGCAGACTTTTAATATGTTATTTACACATAAAAAAGCACCCACCCAAACTATTTGTAGCTCTCGACGGAAAACAAATGGGGCCTCCTCTAACACCCCTCCCTCGCCGGCCCTTCGCTCCCGTTATATCTGAGTTTAACAATCTGGATTGCTAATAGAACCATTTATCACGGGGGCCGGTCATTTGTTTTACGTTAGCAGGTCCTGTCCCCCTGGCTCTCTATGGAAATGCGAGCGGGCATATAATGAAGCGGGCGCGAGTCACTTTGTTTAAAAGTGAAAACAATGCCCGGAGTCAATTAACGCGGGACCAGGTGTCCGCTGCCGTTGGCTTAACTGGACGACGGGATTCCGGCTGCGAGAGGCTGCCACTATATTTATGTGCAGGTTACGAGGGAGGCTGCTTTCAAGCGACACCTCCTGTGTGGTTTATAGGGGCCCAGGCCAGCGCTGGCCCGCTTCAGCAGCTCCGCCCGGCCCCTCAGCACAGCGCCGTCTAGTGCTCTTTATTAATGAAGCTAAACGAGCGCCACAATCTCTTCTGACAGCACGCATCTGTCTGGGCCGAGCAAGACAAACACAAGCAGAGACAAGCTGTGAGTTAACACGTCACAGGGAGTGCAGCTCAGAGTTCAGAGTAGCGTTTGTAATTTTGTCACTCTCGTAGGAAGATTTGGGACCTGAAAGGCCTGCGTCCTGTGACAGTCGTCCGAGTTACGGCTGTAACAACCCTGTGAATAACACCGAGCTTTAAACCATGTTGGGTGATATCCTACATACTGCATTGTGCGTAATGTACAGCTGTGTCGATCTGCCCTGGTGGAAAGCCCTGAGACGTGTAATCAGAGCTGGGTTTTATGACATCTTTCGGACATTGTCTGGTTTTGGTGTTGGGAAAAACCCTGGTGTCTGCTCAAAGGTTCACGCAACATTCACATGCACACATTGTAATAAGAGTTACAGGTAGGGCTGGGCAATACGGACAAAAAATCATATCCCGATATATATTGTAACCGAATGACGATATACGATATATACGATATATATAAATCTCACTAAATCTCATGCCGCCTCCATAGTGTGTATGACAGTGTGTATGGGGGTGGAGGGAAGCAGAGTAGAGGAGGAGCTGAGAGATCCCGTTGTTTATATCACAATATAGATATCAATATCAATATATCGCCCAGCCCTAATTACAGGCCAAATAGAATATATGAAATGTTACTAAACTGTGCTGTCGTTAGGCTTATGTGTTACTGATTTATTTGACCAACACTTCAGTTTATAAGGTTATATATAAAGTATAACCAGTACGAAGTATAACATTATGTTGGATCTTTATTTTTATTTATGTACTTTTTTTTATTGTTATTGTTGTATTATTATTACATATAATATAATATAATATAATATATTATTATTATTATTATTATTATTATTAATGTGTGTAAATAAAGACAAAAATAAACAAACAATAAATAAATAATCAAAAAAAAAAATCAGTGTCAAGCCCCCTTTCGTGAGCCTTTATTGTGGTTATGAATTGTTTACACAGTGTGAAAACTCAAGTTGCAGGTTTGCATATGACAGCAATTTCTGTCTGAGATTTGATTTGATTATATATATATATATATAGTTTCTGTCCCCGTCCCCCAACTTCCTTTCCACTTCCCACGTTTCCCCTTCTTTCTGACTGTGGGTCCAGACCCCAGGCGGGCGGGCCGGCGAGCTGGAGCAGGCGACGTCCAGTAATGATTTGATTAACTGGGTTTGGTGGCTTATGACATACATCATAGCCAAAGTGAGTGTGCGGTGTGGGAGGGAGATTGATGGGCTGAGGTGGAATGCTGTTTCTGCTGAGTCGGGATGGCCCCGGGGGGGAGCGCTCACACCAACGCTTAGAGCATCCTGGACACACCACTGGAGAATATTCCAGTATGCTATGAGACTCTCAAACACTCAGCTATCGAGCTAACTCAAGGACATGGGAGCTAAGGATGGACAGTAACACTGATCCTCTTTCATTGTAACAACAAAGCAAGTCCAATTTACTTTTAAGGTTGTTTAATATATAAAAATGTATTTCAATGTAAATATTTTAAAATGAATTTATAATTAGATATAGATTTGGCTTTAAGTTAAAACCAGTATTTAATGATGTATTGTAGAGGTGGACAAAATGATGATATTTTATTGAAATTGTGATAAAATGTGATAGTATGCTTCTCTGAATATGTTGTGGATATTGTCAGTGCATAGAGAAAAACACAGACAGTGTAATAACTGCTGTTCAATTAGACGTAGTGCAGCATGTTCTGAGTATCTACTCAGATACTCTACAATAATCACATTAACGATCTATATTATGTGATGATATATATCATGATATATATATATATGATGATATCGATATCGTACAATAATTTTTGCTCATTATCGTGAATAAGCCAATATGTTGGGTTTGTGGAAAAACAGTGGTTTAATTTTATGTTTTATGTCTTTAAGAATATTTAAAAAGTTATATTCCAACAGCAATTAAAGGTTAATCACTCTTTTAAAGGGCACATTTACTAAGCTATTATATTGTCATTATATCAGCAGTTTAAAATGCACTTAAAGTGGTAATAAATATTTCTGAAACAATATAATGTCCAGAAAAATCAAATTATCATGACAGGTCCATCCATGATATAGTATTTTTACTATATTGGCCACCTCAAAGATATTTTTTGTATGGAAAATTTTTGCTGAATCTGTCAGTTCTTTCCATGGTTTCAAAATGTCACAGTGGACCAATAGAAATGCCAAATTCCAAAATGACTGGCAATTAAATGGAATTAAATATTTTTACAGTGACATCCATTGAAGTTTAAGGATATTCTTTCCTTCTCTATGTATTTCCAATTTTTGCTCACAGTGGCAAAATAATACTGCTGCTGTCGTTATCAGCATTGACAGAAAACTATCAGACATCAGTATCGAATCAGGATTCTCATATCGGTGCATCCCTTTACATTTACCTAGTTAGTTCTAGTACAATAATCCTAGTTGGCTGATCGTTTCTGAGTCAGCTTGGAGTCGCATTGTGATCAAAATGAACCTGAAAGGGAAATGAAATGCTGCAGGTCACAGAGGCAGCTTTGGCAGCGTGGAGCCCATCAGCAGCAGCTTCCAGAAGAGCATAGAAAAGGAAAGCTGTATGTTGGGAGATAATCGAATGTAATCTTATCACAAATCCCTGTTTTTTAGCAGCGTGTTAGCAGCGAATGTGGGAGACTGTGCATTATTCACACTGTTCTGAAGGTTCAGTTGGGGAACGAGGAGCCCAGGAAGAGACCGAAGGATGAGCGGGATGGATGACCGAAGGCTCGGTTGTGTAAATAGTTTTTTAAGAGAGGCTGCTTAGCGATAAGGACAGTTTCCTTTATCAAGTGGATGAAGTCGCTGCGGCGACAGTGAGTAATTGACGGAGGCGGGCGGCACGGCCTCGCGGCCGGTCCCGGGCTGCCTGGGGAGCGCCCCAGGGGTCACCTCGCTGGCAGAGAAAAATGCGTCCGAAAGAGCTCAGCGTCCACCTCCTACTACAAAAGGACAGCCACTAATCTTCCTGAGAAGGGAATTTCTCCCTCGCTCTTTTCCTCCTCTCGCTCCCTCGTTTGCTCTGAATGAGGCTCCTCGTAGCAGTGGTTTATAGGCCTTGAGAGGCCCACTCTCTCGCACCACACTCACTCTCTCTTTCCCTCTCTCTCACACTCTCTCGCTCCTGTTTTCAACTTCACTTTTGAGTCGCTTTAAAATCTGACCTCACAAATGCTCCTCTGAATGAATGGACAAGACATCCATCAGACACCAAAGTCTTGTAGAAATCCTTCTCGGGAGGGTGGGATCGGTTTCGTCTGCAAATGGGGGACCAATTTCATACTAATGCTTATGGATTTAGAATGAAAGGTCATATAAGCTCCTGTAACTGTAATGTGTAGGTGTCCCAATAGTTTTGTCCATATAATGTATGTAATATAGACTGTCCTGCTCTCTCAGATGCCAATTGTCATGCTGTTTTTAGCCCAGTGCTGATTGTAGGTATCAAATCTGTGCCATTTTTGCTTCTAATTACAGAAAAAATGAAAGACTGTGGTGCAGGTAGTTATAAACATGGAGGATATATCCAAAATATAGTGCCGTAGTACAGAGGTTTACTTTGTTCCGAGGGTTGATAAGTTGATAAGTCCCAAACTCCTCTGAGGACCACAGGTTCTCTGGGAGAGAAAAATTGGCCATGCTTTCTCTGAGTGGGTAGGTGGCGCTCCCTTCCAACATTACAACAAGTGTAATCCTAGCTGTTGTATCAGATAGGGTTGTTTATTGGCAACAATCTGGCAATATAATATGTATCAAATACAGGGGTCACGATTCAATATATTGCGATACTGTAGGCAAAAAAATTCTTTATTATTCTATATTTTAAACAGTTTTTCAGGTTGTTTAGATAGTTTGACGTACCATTATCTTCCAAACACATTGGCTGCCCAGCAATGATGGAATGGCAGCAGCTCGAAAATTGGCGTTGGCTGGCTTCACATATATTGGAGGAGTCATGTGCTTGTCTTCATCCTCCTAGTGTCAAGAGCATCGTATGTAATAGTGGGAGTTCC
Organism: Acestrorhynchus altus; assembly: GCA_034509495.1. Taxonomy (NCBI): domain Eukaryota; kingdom Metazoa; phylum Chordata; class Actinopteri; order Characiformes; family Acestrorhynchidae; genus Acestrorhynchus; species Acestrorhynchus altus. The sequence goes on from CM067514.1 coordinate 4,810,736, forward strand.
AGTGGGGGTGTCGTTTCTAAATTGGGGCAGAAAATTGGGGTAAAAATGCAGATTGTTCTGTTTGCTGTGTTTAAACACTGACGATACCCATAATGTAATTCATATGGTCACTAGTTGGGGTCAGGAAGTTGGAGTAGGACAACTTTACAGCAGAAGGAAAAAATTGTCTTGCTTTTGGAGACGATATAAAGTGACAAAGAACAAAAGAAGATACAAGGAGACAGTATATGCATTACATAATGTGCCCGTCCCTACATTGTTTACATCGTAGAGCATTTGTGGAGCAGTGTGTTCGCAATAAGTCGGGGGTCTCTAATGAGCCGAGGCTCGTACGGTCAATTGGTGATACATTCACGCGTTAAAGGGTTAAAAACAAATGGTGGCCATGCTTGGTCCATTTCACCCTCACAATGCCGTGCTGTGTGAGACGTTATCGTAAGGCTGTCCGTGAGCCAGTTTACAGCAGCGATGCATGAGTCATAGCAGCCATATGCTGCGTAAATACAGGCAGTTGTCTTGTAATAGAGACCGCAGTTATTTTCATTTCGCCTCGCATGGGAACGCTCTCCCCTGCGCGTCTGGTAATGGCTCCGCAACTTCCATACATCTAAGCAGCCCTTTGTAAACATTTAGCTCGATGGCTCTGGAAGATGCCCTCTTCTCTGTAATCGGTGCTTTCTCTCGGGCCGGGCCGGGGAGCCTGAAGGAGGCCAGAGATTAGATATACAGCGTTAAGTGAAAGCAGGACGCCTGCTCATTTTTCAGCCTATTTATAGAAGGCCATGTTGATTTCCAGATAAAAATCTGCTGTGGATACACAACATCTCGCTCCTTCCACTTTTCTTCTCTCACAAAAAAAAAAAAAAAGAAAAAAAAAAGAAGAAGACGAGATGAAGCTTTTTCAGCTTTTTCTACCGCTTGAATGCAATCATTAAAGCAAGACCAGCTCTGAGGACGAATGGCCTAGATAGCATTAGAAACTGGGAGAGGAAATCAAGCCTGATCTTTTCTCCCCAACATTAATCACAGGGGTTTTATACATTATATATAATGTATTGCTGATGATCAGAGCCTTAAAAAGGCATATTTTTATATGTTAATCAGTAAAGTAATGAGGAACCGGGAGGTGTCCAAAGAATATCAGAACTTGCTCTGGGAAAGTTGCGGCGTCTCAGGCCTGGCCGCGCGGCGCCGATGATGAAAAGGCCCAGAAACGTGACCGTTACAAGCTTCCGCCCGGGACTGTTTATCATCACAATGATGCCGTAACCCCAACAATCCCATATAAAATTCCACTGCAGTTCAGTGATCTGACCACGATTTTTACACCCCGATACAAAGAGGAGGTTCTGCTGCAGAACAGCTGCGCTTGCATGCGAGGCTCTGTAATTAAATCTCTGTGATATTATATTATATGTTGCATTGGAACACTTGATTCAGGCATCAAAGCCCTCAGTTAAAATAATACTAAGCTCAGGGCGATGTCTGGAGACATAAATCTAACCCAACCAGAGGAGTTCGCCAGCGCTCGGCCCAAAAACAACACGCCACATTCCTGCTGATTTACAAGTGCTGGAGAGCAGCTTCGCCGATACACCACTGCTTAAGGGGATTAGTGCAAACTTCCCGCCTCTCCCTCTCTTTGTGTCTCACTCTCTTGCTCTGGTTTCCATCCAGACTTTTCACAAATGTTGTGCACAATTACGAAATTTTGACAGAAAGACGGGCAAAATAAGTCACCCGTTATGCAAATGTCGTAGGTGCTGATCAGGAGCAGCATCGACACAGTTAAGATGGAGAGATCAGATCCAGGCTTTGCTTGCAGCAGAATTATTTGTGTTATTTGCAGTTTAGAGACGATGTTCAGGATGAACAGCGGTCACCTAATGAGGGCTGACATCTCTGTACCACCCTCACGATGACCAACGCACATCTGGGAGGACAAATGCAACAGACAGTTGTGGGAGAGTGAAGTACAGAGCAATTTTTCAGACCAGCTTTGAATCCAGTGTCTCAAAATGTTGAAAGAAAACACCTCTGAAAAGCTGTGTGTCAAGACTTTATCCTGTGTTTCATGTGTTGTTCACCTTCTTATTTTTGATTTCCGTAAAGCCGCTGTGTGACATCAGTTGCAAAAAGTGCTACACCAATACATTTGGTTTGATTGTATGCATTTGGTAACTGAAAAAGGAGGCAATAGTGATGGACCTTATTCAAAAATTCACTGTTCTCCTACAATAAAGATGACAAAACGATAAACAAATGTAAAAAAAAAAAAAAACAACCCAAAAAATTAAACTAAGGATTTGCAAAGTAGCCTCATTTGATTAGTCTTTGTACCCCTACTCTCTTCATCCCTCTTTCTCTCTCTCTGTTTGTTCTCTTTCTCTCTCCTGTCCCTCTGCTTTTCTCCCTTAGGAAAAAAATCAGAGACAGAAATGCAGAGCAGTGAAAATAGTAGAGTCGTTCTGCAGTAGAACCATAAAAAAATCCACATGTATATACACACAAATTACAGACATATATGGAATAGTCTAAACAGAGTTTGGTGTGTGTGTATGTGTGTGTGTGTGTGTGTGTGTGTGTGTGTGTGTGTGTGTGTGTGATATGGTCTCTTTCCCTCCTGTCTCTCTATGACTCTATTTATCCTGCTCTGTCTCGTGTTTCTGGCTGTAAATGACCGCTCTCCTCAGAGACCCGAGTACGTCTGTGATTCGAAAAGCTTCTCCACAGCGTACCCTCCGGAGAGATTCCCCAGTGTACCTGTCCCAAACACCACCAGGTCACCACCTGCATCATGGGAATTCCGCCACGCCGGCACTCCCAACCTAAAAACGTTAGGGCTTGGGAAAGTTGTGGAATGTTACAGAAGGAAAATGTAGACGTTTCCCTGCATCCATCCCTGCATTCATCCAGTGAATCGATCTTTCTGTACTCGTTCTCCTCTACTCGCAGATGTTTATTATTTATGTAGTTGTAGTGAGTTTGGGCTCATGGTTCTGAGCTGCAGAACAGTGAAAATAGTAGAGTGGTGCTGCAGTAGAACCGTAAAATAAATCCACATGTATATACACACAAATTACAGACATATATGGAATAGTCTAAACAGAGTTTGGGGTGTGTGTGTGTGTGTGTGTGTGTGTGTGTGTCTCTTACAGTCTCTGGGCTGCTCTTTGCTTTGTTATATTTGAGATGTTCAGTGATATCAGAATCATGTTATCAGATCCATGTTTGCCATTTATGGCACTATTGAACGCAGCATTTATCTCAGAGTATCCAAATCATGCAGTGGAATACCATCAGAATCAGGATCAGGGCTGATACAGGCGTGTTTTATGCATTTTCGTTTGATCCACATCGTCCAGAGCACCATCTGCAGACCTCAAGACACCATCAATGTATACAAACTGTATACAAACATAACTTGATCTCGACCTCCCTAGTTTTGTTAGATTTGCCCAAGCATTATTATTGGTATGATGTATTAAACCCTTGTTTGCCTGAGAGAAGGTGGTGTTATTCACGACACTAACCAACTTGTTTTTTTGACAGCAGTCTAGCATTTTGTCAGCAAAACCAACATCCACTTTGTTCTCTTCCATGTTAAAAAGAGGTCGATCCCCCATGAACGTATCCATAATTTCATAAACCGGATCAGAAACACTTTCCTGGCCCTTCGCTTTGTAATACGCTGACTTCAGAAACTTCCATCTGTTCTGAATTTGCTCGACAGTTGGTGTAAAAACCCACTGTCCTTTTGCTGGAATACGTGTCTAAACAGCTCATTACTGCATGCTTTACGGTCGTCCACTCTGCTATCAATAAAGTTTCAAATTAAAGTCTGCAGAGTAGACGTGGGTCTCCTCTGCAGAATTGCTGTACAGACGCAAATGCACATGGCGTATGTAATCTTAGTGGTGTTAACATGGCTATTATTCTTCTATTTAACAGATAATTGAAAGGATTACCCACCTCAATCAGATATAAATCAGATATAAATCAGATATAAATCAGATATAAATCAGATATAAATCGTAATCAGAATGGTCTGAATCGGACTAGTCTATTCCGGGTGAACTGTATACATCTGACTCAGTAACTAGTCGGATTATTAGTGTGCATTATTAGGGTGCATTATTAGGGTGCATTATTAGTGTGCATTATTAGGGTGCATTATTAGTGTGCATTATTAGGGTGCATTATTAGTGTGCATCATTAGGGTGCATTATTAGTGTGCATTATTAGGGTGCATTATTAGTGTGCATTATTAGTGTGCAATATTAGGGTGCATTATTAGTGTGCATTATTAGTGTGCATTATTAGGGTGCGTTATTCAGGTGCATTATTAGTGTGCATTATTAGTGTGCATTATTAGGGTGCATTATTAGTGTGCGTTATTAGGGTGCATTATTAGTGTGTATTATTAGTGTGCATTATTAGTGTGCATTATTAGGGTGCATTATTAGTGTGCATTATTAGTGTGCATTATTAGTGTGCATTATTAGGGTGCATTATTAGTGTGCGTTATTAGTGTGTGTTATTAGGGTGCATTATTAGTGTGCGTTATTAGTGTGCATTATTAGTGTGCATTATTAGTGTGCATTATTAGGGTGCATTATTAGTGTGCATTATTAGTGTGCGTTATTAGGGTGCGTTATTAGGGTGCGTTATTAGTATGCGTTATTAGGGTGCATTATTAGTGTGCATTATTAGGGTGCATTATTAGTGTGCATTATTAGGGTGCATTATTAGGGTGCATTATTAGTGTGCATTATTAGGGTGCATTATTAGTGTGCATTATTAGGGTGCATTCTTAGTGTGCATTATTAGTGTGCATTATTAGGGTGCATTATTAGTGTGCATTATTAGTGTGCATTATTAGGGTGCGTTATTAGGGTGCATTATTAGTGTGCATTATTAGTGTGCATTATTAGGGTGCTAATTAGGTGCATTATTAGTGTGTATTATTAGTGTGCGTATTAGTGTGCATTATTAGTGTGCATTATTAGTGTGCGTTGTTAGTGTGCGTTATTAGTGTGCATTAATTAGGGTGCATTATTAGTGTGCATTATTAGTGTGCATTATTAGGTGCATTATTAGGTGCATTAATAGTGTGCGTATTAGTGCATTAGTGTGCACACTAGGTGCATTATTAGTGTGCGTTATTAGTGTGCATTATTAGTGTGCACACTAGTGCATTATTAGTGTATGTTATTAGTGTGCATTATTAGGGGTGCATTATTAGTGTGCGTTATTAGTGTGTATTATTAGGTACTTATTAGTGTGCATATTAAAGTATTAGGTGCATTATTAGTGTGTGCGTTAGTGTGCGTTATTAGGTGCACATAGTGCATTATTAGTGTGCTAGTGTGCATAATAGTGTGCATTAATTAGGGTGCATAATTAGGCATTATTAGTGTGCAAGTATTAGTGTAATATTAGGCATTATTAGTGTGCACATATTAGTAAAAGTGCTATTAGTGTGCATTATTAGTGTGCATAATTAGGGTGCATTATTAGTGTGCATTATTAGTGTGCGTTATTAGTGTGCATTATTAGTGTGCATTAATTAGGTGCATTATTAGTGTGTATTATTAGTGTGCGTTATTAGGTGCATTATTAGTGTGCATTATTAGTGTGTATCAGCAGTGTGTATCAGCAGGGTGTATTATTAGTGTGTATTATTAGTGTGTATTAGCAGGGTGTATTATTAGTGTGCCTGACAATATTTATTTATTAATATTGTGCACAAAAATATCTAGATCAGATCATCTGTAGTCACACTTTTAGAGAGAGAGAGAGAGAGAGAGAGAGAGAGAGAGAGAGAGAGAGAGAGAGATAGATGCTGTTGTAGTATCTGTTACATCTGTGTAAATCCCCTTTGGCTTTTGAGCCTAGTGTTTGATTTACAGTCACAGTCCGGTCCAGGCTGTAATGCTGTCATCTTTGGCTCTGCAAAGCTGACTGTCCGCTCACAAAGCAAACACGCCGCACAGTCCACGCCCACGCCCTGGGCTGCGCACCCTGTGTGGTCTTTGAAGTACTTTGGGCTATGCCAGCGTCCCGTTCCATAATCTCAGCTTGAAACTGTAGCTGGAAAGGAAGGAAGAGTGATCCAGGACTATAAAGGACTGGGAAACTTTTTCCTCTGACGTTTCATGTTGGGGAACCAGGGCCTTGACAGATGTGGTTTTCTGCAGGTTGGAGCCTTAAACGGCCTAAATGGTTACGAGAAACAAGACAAGCTTAATTAACGAAATGGTATCTTCACATCTGCCAGGAGACGTTAACATGGCTTCAGGAGCAGCCTACAGGAATCCGACAGATAGCTTGTCTTTAAGAACAGCCATAAACGCACCCAAAGATTATTTTATAGCCAAAACCCTGCAATGTGACAGACAAGCTTATTATTGTTGGCGACGTTTCAGTGAACGCTGTGCTCAGTGGGTTTTTCAGGCTCCGTGCACTTTTCCAGACGTTTGAAGGCGAGATGATGGATGATTGATTTGCTTATTAAGAGGATGACAGGTGAGTGTGCGTCTTGGCAGGCTCCTAAGCAAAGTGAACAAAATGAATGAAATGCTTCACCAGTGAATCCAAGTCAGAGGTTTAAACTGTAGTATCTGTTACTCAGCTGACTGATGACTTAGCCCAGCCGTCCCTTTCCAGGTCCTTAGAGTGGGACATTATAGCGGTTGCAGCTTGTTGGTGGTGCGCTGTAACAGGAGAGAATAGTGCACACTATTGCACTATGGAACCTGTGGTGGAGCTCTCTTCAGAGCACATGTCACACACCAGCAACTAAATAGTTTATGGCAAGTATAGCCCAGTATTACTCAGCACAGACATCCTCTCAGAAGCTACAGAAACATGGAAGTTAGATGTGAGGAAGACAAAGTCCAGTTTGACCTAAATTAAATCCACACAGGTCACCTCTGTATTTTATTCCTTTCTGTGCTGACCGTGTTTGTTTTTTCTCTCTGGGAAAATCCCTCACTCCTCTGGAGAAAAATGACAGGCGGAATTATCTCCTGTTTTTTACTGAAACCGGTCATTTTAGTCTCGTTTGGATTCACATCGCTGTGTTTTTCCAGACAGATGTCACCTCACCTCAAGGATTTATTCTCAGAACAAACATATCACAGCTCCTCCAGAAGATATTATACACTTCTCACCAAGTGTGTGTGTGTGTGTGTGTGTGTGTGTGTGTGTGTGTGTGTGTTTGGGCAGAGTGGAGCAAAGAGAAGGGAGCAAAGATGATTTGTGCAAGAGAGGAGCATAAAAATCGATTCTCCTCAGCCCGTATCCCGCTCTGTTTATATCCCGATATAGATATAAGTATAGATATATTGCACAGCCCATATTCCGCTCTGTTTATATCTCGTAATAGATATAAATATCGACTCATCACTCAGCCTGTATCCCGCTCTGTTTATATCCTGATATATGATATAAATATCGTATATATCTCAGCCTGTATCCCTCTGTTTATATCCGTAATAGACATTAATATCGACTCATCACCAGCCTGTATCCCGCCTGTTTATATCCTGATATAGATATAAATATCGATATATAGCCTGTATCCCGCTTCTGTTTATATCTCTGTGAATAGATATAAATATCGATATATCGCTCAGCCTGTATCCCGCTCTGTTTATATCCCGATATAGATATAAATATCGATATATCACTCAGCCTGTATCCCGCTCTGTTTATATCTCGATATAGATATAAATATCGATATATCACTCAGCCCATATTCCACTCTGTTTATATCCTGATATAGATATAAATATCGATATATCACCCAGTCCTAGTTCCATATCTCTCAGCTTGTCAGCAATGCATGAGTATAGGCTGTCAGCTGGTGCTTAATTTGTGAATTACTCACTGCTTCTCAGGTTCTCAGCTTCGCTCAACCGAGTAGGCCTTAGACAGCCTTTTGTGAACACACTACAGCACCCCTAAGCCTAACATGGGTGGAGTGAGGAAACCCAGTGTCAAAACATTTTCAACTTTCTTTCTGTCCAGTTTTATACACAACATTTGCATTTAGAAGTGGCTGGAAAGCCTTGAGGATATTTTTGACTAGTTTATCACAATAGTTCTTGTTCTTCTCAGTGTTCCACTTCTCCCCGAGGCTTTTAGCCATTTCTGAATGACAGTACTTCACTGTACCGTGCCCCGTTCTCCAAAGTGCATTATTTCTCTTTCCTGTTACAGTTTCTGTTTCAAAGCGTTTCCCGAAACAGCTTCACCCACATTGCTTAAGAACAATCCTGCAGACGCTTAGTCACTTCATTATGGCCTTTTTTTCGGTGTCCTCTCATGACTTCAGGCCCTGAATCGGTTTTGTAATTTGCCGTCTGCCAGTGATTGCTCTTGGTCTCAGATCTATCAGCGTGAGAAGAAAATCACAGGTGCGTAGTTGACGAGGATGCATGTAATGCAAGAATGCTGCTCACTGTTTACTACTATTACTGTTTACTCGGTTACTATTTTCAGCACCACTGCAGCGGACTGGAGCACAGCTCAGAGACGGTGAATTATCCAAATGAAAACTTAGGCTGATTATATTCCACCCGGGCAGGGTGGCGTGCGTGCTCCACATAAACGCTGGGCCTGAGAGGAGAGAGTTAAATAAAGAAGGTGACGATTACACACTGTTGTTTCTTCTCGTCCGGACCTTGAAGAATCCCCTCTTTTCGCTGCTGCTCACCCACTAGTGCCACTCCTCAGCACTTGCTTGGCCCACAGTCCAGCTGAAGCAACACTGTGGGTAGCCAGAGAGGCAGGCAGCCAGCACCCACGCACTGCCCACAGTGACCGGCAGAGCCCGGAAGAGTCCTTATTCCAGCATAAACAGGCAAGGTGGGGTTTTTTTTAATGGAAGCCTGGTTTATTTTGAACTGGTCAGGTTTGTGAAAGTGTGTGAGTGTAATATTCTGACTCAGGTCTGTCTCACACCCACTAATAGCTCTGCTTTTAGCTGCACTTTTAAAGGTGCCACTGGTGGAAACCTGAAACCAGTACCAAGGATATGCCACTTAATGATACACTGTTCGTTTTCTGCTGGAGATCAGAGAAGATCCTGAAGATACCAGCACAAATGGTGGAGTAACACAGAATGTGCACTCTGCGTTTTACCCGTCCGCACAGGGAAACACACACATACACACTGGTGAATTCGCACACTTGGGGGCAGTGAGCACACATGTCCAGAGCAGTGAGCAGTGAGCTGGAGTGTGCCTTCCTCAAGGGCACTTCAGCTATGTCTGCCAGTTCAGGGAATTGAACCAACAACTTTCCACAAGGCTGGTTCCCTAACCAATTGCGGCCTGTTTTTTCTTTCAAAGCACTTCGAAACTAGGAAGTGAACAATCCCGCAGACGCTCATTATGGTCTTCCGTGTCTTCATGACTTCGGGTCCTGAATCAGTTTTGTAATTTTCCATCTGCCGGTGATTGCCCTTGGTACCAGATCTATCAGCGTGAGAAGAAAATCACAGGTGCATAGTTGGCTGCGATAACGCGTAATGCAAGCACGCTCACTGTTTACTGGATGCCTGTGTTCTTGTGATCTTTGCACATTTTTGATACAATTTTTGATGAAAATGACATTTTTTGTAGATAGTGTAGATAGTTAATAGTAGATGATATTGCCAGAACCTGCTCCAACAAGTAGATGATTCCATATTTCAAATCTTTTTCTTTACAACCTTTAAAGCTCAACATATCAAACAAGCATCTAAAAGTAGAAACTCATATTCCAACTACTCACATACTACAGGAGGTCCCACATTAACCAACACTCAGGAGTGGGAATTTAATTTCGTGGAAAGATCTGCTACAACAGGGGTTTTCAATTTGGTCCTGGAAAATTCCAGCAGACCTGATCTAACCAATGAACTAACTTACAAGCCCACCACACACAAGTTTCAGCTGCTTCCAAGTGGTTCTTTGAGCAATGCCATACACATGGGTTCTTTAGTAAAGAAAATGGTTCTAGATAGACACAATGAACCCTTTGTATGAATAAAGGTTTCTATACATTGAGAAAGGGTTCTTCAGATTGATGGAGGATATGTTGTATAAAATGATTTTAAAGAGGATGTGTTGTAGAGGACAGGTTAAGAAACGATTTTGAAGAACCTTTGAAGAACTCTCTGTGTGTAGAAAAAAACATGTTTCTAGAGATACATGAGGGATAAGAACCTTTAAATCAAGTGAAGCTTTTTAAGTATTTAAATGGTTCTTCACCAATTCATCTCTATAAATGCTTTTATAGAACCAAACCTGTTCTCTATAACGCTTAAAAGAATCACGTGTAGCAGTTTTATTTTGAGCCGAACTGAAGTGCTCTAGCAGGAAAACAGACCGGGTTCATCTTTTTCCCATTAGATCCAGAATTTTCTGATCCAGTTCCATTTTCAGTAACAATAAGCCATTTCTGGGCACTATTGTAATTATAAAATGACCATATTAAGAATATCATTCCTGATTGGCAGGTCACCATATGTGTATGATTTAATTTAAATAAAGAGTGTGAGTGGGCCTTGTTTGGAAATGGCCTGCTTCGGAGACACTCAACAGAGTACAGTCTGGTACAAATTATGCTGTAGGAAACATTGCAATTAAAGGAGCAGCATGATGGCTTTATTTCATCATCTCAAACCAACATAATTCAGTGCAGTTTGCTGATTCAGGGAAATACCTCACAGTGGCCCTGTCTTATGCTTATTATGACACTTTTTTCATATATCATATTGTATGTCGACATTTACAGCCTGTCATGATAACTAATTCTGTGGACAATATAATAGAAAATATAAAATAGAAATATATGTAGAAGTAATTAAGTGAGGAACAATTGAATAGAATAGGAACACAAACAGAATAGAATTCAAATATTTAATCATATTTATAGAATAACAGTGTCATTTTTTAGAATAATATATATGGAATTAAAACTATATTTCATGGGAAGCATACATTGTTTTGCCTCCACTTTAATAATAAAACTAGTATTAAAATGCAACAACAAAATAACACACAATTAAATTTTTAAACACCATTTTTTCAAAAGGTTGCAATGTTACTGCACAAAATATCATTTGTTAATCATGATTGCACTGTAGAAGTAACTGACTTCTGAACTGGCCAGTCACACAGTTTTAATACTGTGAGCATGTTGACCAATCACAGATTCCTGAATCAAGTTGTCCCTATAGTGCAACACCATTAAAGGAAACAGTGTGCTTTAGTTTACTGATGCGTGTTGATTATACAGTGCAGTATACCGTGCATTATACAGTGCATTATACATTGCAGTATGCAGTGCAGTATACAGTGCATTATACAGTGCCATATACAGTGCAGTATGCAGTGCATTATACAGTGCAGTATACATTGCAGTATACACTGCAGTATGCAGTGCATTATACAGTGCATTATACATTGTAGTATACAGTACAAAGAGTGTAGATTATACAGTGTAGTATATAGTGCTGTATACAGTATTATACAGTGCTGTATACAGTGCTATACAGTGCAGTATACAGTAAAGAGCACAGTGTATTATACAGTGCTATATATAGTGTATTATATGTGTGCTATATATATAATAGTGCAGTATACAGTGCATTATACAGTGCCATATACAGTGTATTATACAGTGCAGTTTGCAGTGCATTATACAGTGCAGTATACAGTGTATTATACAGTGCAGTATGCAGTGCAGTATACAGTGCAGTATGCAGTGCAGTATACAATGCAGTATACAATGCAGTATAAGTAGTATTATATAGTGCAGTATGGGCAGTGCAGTATACAGTATTATATAGTGTAGTATAGTATTATAGAGTGCAGTATACAGTATTATACAGTAGTATATACAGTGCATTATACATGTATTATACAGTAGTATACAGTGTATTATATAGTGTATTATACAATGTAGTATACAGTAGTATACAGTGCATTATACAGTGTAGTATACAGTGCATTATATAGTGTATTATATAGTAGTATAAGTAGTAGTATATAGTGTAGTATACAATGCAGTATAGTAGTATACAGTGTATTATACAGTGTATTATACAGTGCAGTATACAATGCAGTATACAGTGCAGTATACAGTGCAGTATACAGTGTATTATACAGTGCAGTATACAGTGCATTATACAGTGCAGTATACACTGCGGTATACAGTGCAGTATATTGCATTGCAGTTAGCGATGTTTCAGTTAAGTGTTAATTAGGAATTGAATGGAGTATAGAATTGGAATAAAGTCATTAGCTGAAACGTATAAAAGAGGAGATAAGTTGTACATTCAGATCTTCAGTCTATTACAGTGAGTAAGATCATGCTGGGCGTTTCTTCAGCAGATGATGGTTTTTATTTGTGGTGGTGGTATGTAATGGTTATATTGGCAAACCGGGAGCTGGAGTCAGACAATTAGTGTCATGTGAGTGTGTTTCCAGTTGTAGGTCAGCTGGAGTAGACAGGCAGGCGTCAGGCCTTGCAGTCACCATGTCTTTCAAACCCTTAGGAGGGGTATGGAAGTGAAGTAACTATAATGAGGACTTCAGTATAATGAGAAGGTACACTTCACACTTTTTGGGGAAAATCAATGAGTGATCAGACTGTAAAATAGGAAAAATATAAAACAAAACAAAACAAACAAACAAAAAAAAAAATATATATATATACCCCAACCTTAGTAGGGATAGTGTTTCTCCATACTGTAGCACAGATATTACAGTTCTGCACTTCAGGCATTCACGCTAAATCTCTAAATGTCTTACATTTAAATGAGCTTCAGAAGAAAACGCCTGCAGGCCTTTGCTGGTTTGCTCTGTGTCATGAGTGTTCTTGTATTTCATTTTGTAATATCGTAATCAGCCTTCATATATATGAGCTTTGTTCATATAAGAGAAGCTGGAGGAGCTGTGAACCCTCTGGACGTTGTGTAATTAGTGTTACCCCAGATGTTGAAGATGTAAACTAAAAAAAAAAAAGGGAGAGTAGGAGAGCACTATCCTGGCTCGCGGTGCAGTGGGCTGGTGTGTTTGGATCTGGGACGAGACCCCAGGTCCTCTAAATCCATTTTATTCTCCTCCTTAAGTTCTCCATCTTGATGACATGTGATTTTAGCCGTCCTACCCACCAGCCTCCCCAGCGAATCAGGGCACCGCTGTGAAGAAAATGCAAAAGCCAGTGGCACCATCTCACACATTTATCTAAAGGCAGGGGAAAGGAGTTATTACAGGGAGATATTTGATATTATGCTACCAGGGTCCTTCCTTCACAATAATGAGATGTGTGGAAACCATAAAATGGCTTTCACAAACACATGATGCCCCGCTCGCATTTAAAGAATTTCTGGGGTTTATTGATTTGTTGGCTGTTCTTCTGTGTTAAAGGAGCGAAATAAGGGTTGATGAAGAATTGATGAACAGTTAACTTGTTTATATAAAATGAGTAAATATTAATAGTTTATTTATGATTGTCTCTATGGAGGTAATAGTTTGCAAAGTCATAAATCAGTATGATACAGTGGTGCTCTTCAGCCTCAAACACTCTTTGATACAGAAATGAATATGAGGCATAATGTGCTTCTGGGGATAAAAGCTGATGGGTGATTTAAGTTTTTCACTGCCTGGTCCCTACATTACTCTGCTTTTGTGCTTTTCATTAACTAGATTTGGTATCTGGTACAGAATATTGATTTATTCTCATTTTCAGTGATCCAATTTTGATTTATACAAACTCTGATCAATCTTTAACCTCTGTTGGCGCCCCAGTGAGGAAAATAGTGATAAATGCTTAATTCAAGATGCTTTTGTCCTAGAACATAGGAAATATTGGAATGGTGTGTTCAAAAATATAAAGGGATACACTTAAATATATTTTATATTGCTGTGAGAGAAGCACAAGTAACAAGAGACACACTTCAGTCTGTCAGTCACAGTGCCAGCTAATGACCCACCCAAATTCAATCATCCATACGAACAAAAAATCTGTTTACTCCTGTAAGGGTTGCTGTCACTCTGATATGGAGCTTCGAGACGCACCATGATGATTCTCAGCTGCAGCTAATGAAGCTTCTTTGAGACTTAAAAACACATGTGCTGCCTCTCAGCATCAGTGCTCTTTGAGAAAATATAAATATATATATATATATATATATATATATATATATATTTTTTTTTTTAGTTGATTTAATCCTTTAATCCTGTATAATCCATTTAAATCATTTTGTAATAAACAACGGGAATGGTGCAAATACCTTATGCTAGCTATTCCAATAGCATAATAAAAAAGGAATATTTTCCCATTAATTTTATACCTTTATGGTAATATACAAAACAATATATATATATATATATATATATATATATATATATATATAGTTTATGAGGGAAATCTTGTTTATATATATGAGATATATGAGGGAAACTTTGGTTTATATATATATATATATATATATTATTACTATATGAGTAAGAGCGCTGTGTATAGAGATAATCTGCCCCAAACCTGAAAAATTGATTTTAATTCTTCTTATCTCCTGTGAAAACCTACTATTATTCATTGGCATGAGTCGTTTTGGTGCTTGAAATTGGTTTACCAGAGGCATGGGATCAGAAAAGGAATATATGAATAATTTGGTGTCTAAATGTTTACTTTCATATTGTTCTTCTTATGAATCAGCCCCCTCAGGTTCTGTAGCTCCGTTATCTTCATCACTGCTTTCAAAAAGTGCTGCAGCCGCTTGAGCAGCTGTAAACATTTTACAGGCCTTTGGAGAACAATAGGTTTCCCAAATGATGGGTAAGTCCCGTGTGTCCATTGGTCACTGTCATGAAAAACATAGATGGACACACAAATCTACCACGTACAGAGGAGTAATGCATGAAGGAATCAACAGCGATGGGCAGAAGATGAACTCAAGTCTTGGTTAGAAACGTGTATCTCTCATCGTGAGTCAGGTAGATTCTTGGAATACAGATTCAGGACGTGTTAAAGCACATTTGGGAAGTGAATTATGGCAAAGATGTTAAGAGAAGCATCGAGAAGCCAGCATAGCTGATTCGTGGACCTCAGAGGGTTAACATGTTGCTTGATCCACAGATTTTATTGAAATAGTATTTGACCTGTTCCAGCTTTCAAAGGATGTTATAATGCTCATATTTATCACAGCGTTCAGCATTACAAAAGTACCTTACTTGTGTGTCTTACACGTCCTCGCTGGTTTGCATTAACAACAGACTGACTGGCTGTATCGGAGCCGTTCTCCACCTTTCTGCTCGACGTGAAACTTCTTGAAGGTTATTTTCCCTCATAAACGCAGAAACACTAATGACTCCTATTAGTGAGCTCAGCGCACTGTTGGTGTATCCATAGAAACCAGGGAACCGAAGGTGAGAGGGGTTTCGTGTGGGCATGTGGGCCAGATGTGATCCGACGTGAGACGGACGCAGTAACTTACGCTTGAATATAAATTCCCTTCCCTACATTCTTTATCTCGACAGCGTTCAATACCGCCGTTAAATGAAATTAGCAGCATGAAGCGCCGTCAGACACTCAACAAACCCGAAGTGTTCAACAGGCCGGTGTAATAAAAGCCGATGGTGAGAAGCCAGTGCTGGTGTTTGTCTGCTGTAAGTGCTGCTCTGTTATCAGCAGTGCTGATAAGCACCAGCGTGGAGAGCTGAAGGGATCGCTTTGAGTAAATCTTTACCCGCTTGACTGACAAAAAAAGCCTCGTTTGTGAATCAAGCTCTTTGTGTTCCAACACAAGGGCCCCCCGGCCCCCACCGCTCCCGCAGCAGGCCCTCCCGAGTGTGGCTGCCTTCAAGTGGCTCACCGACACGAGGGAAGTCAAAATACCCGGCTGCACTTGAGTGAAGTGCCAGGACTTTGGGACGTCCCGTGGCATGACCCGAAGAGGGTGATGTCAAGAGGAGAGAGAGGGAGAGAGAGGGGGGGGGGCAGTTAATATGTCAGACAAAAGTCTCAGGGTTAGGTTTAATTCACGTCATGTGATGCCAGCGGAGAGAGGGCGCATGCCGTAGCAATGCCGGAGGAGGCCAATAGCCGTCATGTGACATACATTAAGAACTCTGGATGAGCTTCAGCTACAAGAAGGATCCACAAGCTGTGTGAGCAAAAGCTACATTTTCTGTGGGGGAGAAGCTGAACTCCACATTCGTTCAGCTTTCAAATGGTTTTAAAAGATTTCCTCAAACCCTTGCAACTTTGTAAATTCTGGAGCTTGTAAGGGTGAGTTCTGAAAGAGGCTACATCTGGATACGGTGATCCTGAGAGGAGTTGTGAGAAGAACTCGGGCCTCATCGTTTTTCAGACTTTTGGCCGAGATTGGGGTTGACTGTAGTTCTTGATCCTTGCCCTGGAAATCAGACGTATTCATTTACCCGTTTCTACACTCCAGACAATGGGACTCGTGGTGCATTTTAGCCTTATTCATTCCGACATCTGCGACACACTCGCGTCCTTCTCTGAAGCCAAAGTTGTTTCCCTCAGTGTGTGAAGAAGGCTTGTCTCCAACTCTGTAAAGCAGTTTCAGATGAGACCCTTGACTCAGCGGAGTGAATTAGAATGACACTCTGCTTGTTCTCATCAGCCGGACCTGCTTTGCTCAGCCCGTGCAACCCTGAGCCCACAGAACGCTTGAAACGATGACGCTTGAGAACCTCACTCGGGACATCACACACCGAATTCTGAATGTAGGAGTCGCCGTCGTGTTTGGACGTAACTGTCGGGACGTCTGGTTATGATAAATAGATGGCTGAGCGCATAAGCAAACAGTTACATGTTGCTTGTTGAGCCCTAACTCACTCGGGGGGTAAGGATTAGACACAGCGCTCAACCCTCCTGTCTATTCTGAATCTAATTACGCCCTTCAAACTGAGAGTACAGCTCTGTCACTGTTGACAGTTTGGTTTATGCTGTTATTGGTGCGGATGCATTACAGAGTCCTTCCCACAGTTGAACCCGTTGTTTGTGCTCCGATTTCACAATCAAGCAATATACCCCCCTCAGCCAAACCCCTGCAATCACCGCTCCTCTCATCAGCACAATTACAGTGAGGCAGCGTGCACTCGGGCCATGCGGCTTGGGTTAGGTCCAGTTGAGACTAATGGAGTCATAACATGAAGCCCAAGAGGGGAAAACTGCTGTTTATGCCACTTTTCTCCCATATGCTACAGAGTCGAGCCACTTATTGAGCATCTTGGCTTCAGAGTCGGCTTGCCAGCAAACTGTGGAGCAAATAACCACTTTGAGAGTTTGGCCTTTTCCGTGCCTACGTACCATCGGGAACATCACCATCCTGCCCTGGATTGACCCTCTACCTCCTTCAGTGTACAGTGATCGGTCACTTTATCACTGTCAAATAACAGACACACATTGCGCCCCAAAAACATTCATTTATCGGTGTTATGCACACCAACACCAACAGCCAGCGTGACACCTATAAAGGGCAATTAATAGTAATTAAACAGCATTTATTCTGGACCATTTGACCAAAATTGTTTACATAGTGTAGGATGAAGAAAATAAAAATGGACAAAAGTGGACATACCTGTTTTTCATCGGACCGCAACGATTGGTAGGATGCATAAATCACAATATTGGGGTTAAAAGGAAGTGATTTGATGTTATAAGAAATTGCATTTGTGTTTACCAGCAATAATAACAGTACGTTCTGCACCACATTCTATTCTATTCTATTCTGTTATTCTATTATATTCTGCACCACAGGAAAACAGAATTATCAGGGAAAACAAAGGAAAATATTTAAATCGTGGGTCAGTGCAGGTGCACTGCCATTAAATATCAGGACTCCATGGGTAGCACGACTCAACAGAACACCAGCTCACTCACGTCAATTCACAAGGTCAGCAACAATTATCGAGGTTATGTCCGCTTATTCTACAATACGTCGATATCGATATTACTGCGAAGTACCTGAAACAAATGATTATGACCAGGTTGGCTGGTTATGGTTGTTATCATTCTCTTTGCCACCAAGCTCCACCCACTTTTTTTCAAAAGTGCACATTTCTCCATCGCTCTTCAGCAACACCAGTGGTCCGCTGGGAACTTTCCTAATCTCACCGTAGGCTAGTGAACATAACCCTTCGCTTTACTGCTGTTAATTGCAGGGTCTGCCTGCTTTGGCTTTCGTACGGCTTTCGTACGGCGTACAGGAGCGTGAAAGCTAATTACGTCTCTAACCAGGCCACTCTGCTGAAACAGGGTCAGCGTGCATGTAGTCTCAGCCCCCTCATTAACCCACACTTTCTCCCTTAAAGCAATTTCAACTGTCACCGTCCCTGTTAATTACTCAATTAAGCAGCTTCAATTAACCAGACTGACTAAACTGTTCAGCCAAATGAAATCATAGCATTCTTTTTATAATCCTCCTGACACTCAGGTTACGCCTCGAGAGGAACAGTGATCCAATTATCTATTAAAGCATATTGACTTCTCACACAGAGGAAGAAGTCATAATCTGGTTGATGTACTGTTAATTGATAACTAAGGTCACTGGCTCTTCAGCTTCGACCTCCGCTATAGTAAAACAGTGATGGGTGATGTCTTACAACCCACCTTCCGAGTGTTGATTAAGTAGGCCTTGGAAAACCCTCTTGTTGTTTGGATAAGGGTTGTAGCTGTGTTTGATTTCCACGTTTGTTCTCACTCCAGAGGAGAGGCTTGAGTATAATACTCCCGCCAGCTCTGTGGGGACGACCTTATACCCCTTCGAACCACTGAGCTGAGAGGTGTTTGCTTGCTTTGCATCTCAGACTTTGTTATTCAGCAGCTGAATGGTCAGGGTCAAGAGGTTTCCTGGTGGGGATGCCGTGGAGAGGGCTGTCCGCTCCTTTTGGCACATGCCGCCATTCTCACAAGTCTCACGAGACAGGGCTTCCTCCACCACCAGACCAGTATATCCCAGTAAGGAGGAAGCCCAGACCAAGTGGTGCAGGAGCGTGAGACCTTTGTGTATGAGTCTGTTTTTACCGACAAACACATGTGAAGGGTCCTTGGAGACAGGTGTGAATTGAGACCCGGATTGCTTTCAGATGCTCACGTGAGCGCTCACACCTTGTGGATGTCTTTATACCAAAAGGGGCAAATAGAGTGATCAACAAAACGTAATAATTATAAAAAAAATGAAAATCAAATAAAATAAAGAGCAATTAACTATCACACAGCAGTGGCTCCCGTGGTTCTGCACCCTTGTCCTACACTGTTACCCTCCTGTAACTCACCTGATCCAACAAATCAGCTAATTAACAAGCCCAATATAACACAGTGATATTGTCACAGAGCAATATCACTCTGTGTGTATCCCGATATAGATATATCGATATATCTCCCAGCCCTAATAGAAGCTACTGTTGAAGCATCATGATATTTGAGGCATTATTAGGGATGTGCAGTGGGATCAGGATAAAGAGAAAGAGCACAGGAACTAAATAACTACGTAACTAACTAACTAAATAAATGAATGAATAAAATAAATAAAGCCCAAAATCTGGTCCTGACTTTAGAAACTTTTGTCGTAAAGCTCTTCTCCCTCGAGACATTTCAGGACAAATCGGAAAGCCTGAAGCACACAGTCCAGGCAGGGGCCTCCTGAGAGGCTGAGGGGTACCCTACCCCCATCCCACAAACCCCCACCAACCTCCCCCGCAAAGGCACAGAGAGCCCAGCGCTCAGGAGGAGCTGCACCCTCCAGCTGTTCCTCATTGAGCCTATACAGGCATGTCCCAGGCCGAGGCAGAAGGAACTCTGGACCACATGCTGTCTGTAGCCCTGTTGTGGAGATCTGTAATAAATGAAGTCAAATACAGACTAAAACACAGAGTTTCCTGATTTTAATCAAGTAGGAATCAAATCGTAATAAATGCATTTTTATTGGTCTTCTGTGATTCACTGAATCGGCAGCTCTGTCCATTATATCAGTGTTTCCAAACCGTCTCTCACTGGTGTCACAATGAAGTCTGGAAAGACCTACAACCACTGAAATCATCACAGTGTGGTGCATTATTTCATTTATCTGATTGGATGAAGTATTATCCCCAAAATAACGGTGATAAACAATATGATTGTCATTTTATTTATTTTGTCAATGCAATTAGACCCTTTAAAAGTGCAGCCAATTTGCATTATTAAGAACAATCAGACAATGGAATTGGAATTGAAACAATTCTATAAACTTCCTAAATAAATAAAACAATAAAAAACACGGTTTATGAATAAAATTAACATACCAACTCCGTCACATCAGTGTTCAGTGAACAAAAATACATAATGGATGACGTCCAGGTCAGCAGAAATGAGGTAATGTCGACATTCCTTATGATAAGTTGATAAGAACATTGATCCAATGTTATGTTCTTCTGTAGGAAGATTGTTGGATGGCTCAAGGAGCATTCACGCATCTGACTGACTCACCAAAAGTCCTGTGCCTGTAACATAATTAGGGATGTCCTAATTAAGGCTGAGCATCAGCTGATACTGATCTGATCTTTGCATGTGTATTAATAATTCAGGCCCACAGTTCAGATAAGAGGAGCCACTGATTAATACTGACGTAAAATCGCTTTATTTTAGTAACCGGTTTTATAATGAAACATTCTGGACTCACTGATTTAGTTTACAGGAGAATAACACACTCAAAGTGCTTTTCCACCAAAAGAACTCTGGTTCTTGGTGCTTTCCAGCGAACCAGCCTGCATTTACACCAGTTTTAGTGGAACTGAGAACTCGTTACAGAATACGTCGTCAACAGAGAACAAACCTTTCAGGTTCCATCATCTTTTTTGTTGGTGGAAATCACAGAATGGTTCAAAATTAGGTTCGTGAACCTGAACAGAGTCGGTTCTGCATAGAAAAGTAGCCCAGTGGACCTCCTATAGGTTCTGAACTTGGTCCTCAGGGATGGTTTAAAAACAAAGGCATGCAGTTCTCATCGCGATTAAACAGCTCTGTTTCAGCAAGTTTTATATAGTTTCTGTTATAATTCATGTTCCACTGTAAAACATCTCCACACAGCAGAGTCTACATTCATTTATTTACCCTCTGAGATGTTCCTGATGGTTACTACAGCTAAGACTAACGTCCATTCATTGCACCATGTAGATTAAATGGTTAGAACTAAGACTCAGAACTGGATTGGGACTAAAATAACTGATACTCAAGCCTTTAGTATATACCTGGACCGTCCCCGTTCCTGGTACACTGGATCAGATCGGGACATCCTTAACCATGAATGCTGATGTATACCCCAGCTGTGATGTAATTTGGGCTACTGTATTGTGTACAGAGGTCGGTAATACATGTCCAAAGAGTAACCTTTACTCTATAGATCTGAATTACCCACCTCTGTTTTTCTATGGATCAACCAGTCACACCTCGTACGACGCAACATGATCAGGGCAAGTTCTGAATGTTGTTCTGCAAAGTTCATGTTTTTCCAATTGCCAAGAAATATCTTGCTCTTTACATTTCAAGATGTTAGGTTTCAGGCCTGTGGTCAAGCACAGGGTTAAATTGAAGGATGGACAAGGAATTGTTATGGACAGAGGGGATGATGTTTATAAATGTGGCTGGAAGACTTGGGAGCTCTGGTTAGGCTCAGCATGGCCCACAAGCTGAAACACTTCAGCAAACACCCCAAGAGTTTAAGCAAACACTATAACCTGGCCAAGCCGGGCTCAGCTGTACCAATGCCGATGAAGAGTATCTTCTGTGCATTCTCTGATCTCCAGCCTGCTGGCGTTGGGATTGTGCCTCTTCTTAGTGTACTTGATTGATAATTACCAAAGTTAAATTTATGGTAACAGTTATCAGATTATTTCCCAATCACCTATTTGGCTTTATGAGTTTTACACTGGAGCATGAGGTTGCAGAGGTTGCACCGAACAAGCTGTGCCAACCACATTACTTTAGATCCTTTCAAGTTGTAAACTGGTTTCATATGCCGTCCTCAGAACAGTAGATGCATTTTAAACCTGCGTTTACTCTGTCCAATCCTCTCTACTGGGACAATACTTAGATCCTAATTCTGCACCATGCTCTATTTTGGAGCGATGCCTGATGCCCCAGGAGGCCAGGGAGGGCATACTGGAGCGTGAAGGATGAGGCCAAAGTGGCTATTTCTGCCTGAGAGGCCATCCGTCACTGCCCTGGGTTCACACAATTGAGGGGATGCAGAGGAAAGAGGCATAGACGTGTCCATGCCCTTTTTAGGGGAACCCCAAAATTGAGTCTCGGCCCCCCTAAAAATGAAAGTTAAAAGTCTTTTTTTTTTTGATGTTGTATAATTTCTCTGATTAAACCAAAGAAAATGTACAATAAAAACATTACAAAATATTAAAACAATGAAAATACGTCACCCTTCCCTCTCTCTCCCCGTTGTCTGTTTAGAAATGGTCCCACCCTTCAACAAAAAGAGCAAATCAGCTTGCTCTCTATGCTACAAGCAGGGTGTTAATGGGGAATCAATGTGACTTCATTACCCACAGATGGGCGACCAGATGCCATGAAATATCCAGAACAGTCCTGGGTTTTGAGTTCCTGTCCAGAATCTCAAAGTCTGTCTCATTTTTCCCAAACTAGAATTGAAATAGCTGCAGTAATAAATCACCTGAAGCTGTCTGCGAGTTGTAGGCGTGATTCCTTCTTTTAGTTCATTATATCTGAGCAGATGATGGAGAATGAAGCTGTGAGTGTGGGATGAATTTTAAATAGATTTCTTTTTTTAATTTTAGGAATGAAAAAAAATCTAAAGTGTTTGTGTATCCCAGTGTTCCGTTACATTTATATGTGGTGAAAATATGTTTAAAGTCACGCGAGGTGTGTCTTGATCATATCCTCAGAATATGGTCGTGTTGGTCTTCATGATGTTGTCAGATTATTGGAACTAGTGTCTAATTTCGATCTAAATTACTCAAGTTCTTCTGACACAATCAGCCCGACTCTCCTGGACTGATCTCTGATCTGGTCCTAGAGTCAGATCTACAGCGTCTAGCGATTGAGGAACTACAGAACCAGAAGAAATGACTCCAGTCTGCGGCGAAGCAGCCCAGCTTCAACCCAGCCCAGCTTCACAGACAGGAATTACAGTTAGTTAGTTATGACTAGTTAAAGTGCCTCAGCAGCTGCTTTCCAGGCTTTATTTTTAGGTCCCGGGTGCTAATTTCAATTTTTTTCCCCACCTTGCTCTTTCTAAATGAGCCACATCCTCGTTCAATTTCCAGATGCATCCAAGGAGTATTTCCTGCGTTCCTGATGCCACCTCTGGGCCAGGAGTAATCCCCATCGCCCCCCTAGCAAGGGTTCCACAGGGCTAATATGAATGTAAGCAGGGGAGCACAGTGACAGCGCCTGCAGTAGACACCAATTTAATGTATTGTTTTTTAATTATCACTCTCATTCATTCACCCCCAGCACTTCTCCTCCCTCTCTCCCTCGCTCTCACCCACTCCCTCCCTCTCTCTCTCTCTCTCTCTCTCTCTCTCTCTCTCTCGCTCTCTCACGCTCTCTCTCTCTCAGACAGTGCTCCTTTTATCATCGCGCCAGTCTTAAAGATAATAAACTTTTGCTTAAAGGTAATTACTTAATCTGGACAAACCTGTGTGTTAAGCAGAGCTATTAAGAGCAGGGGCGATAAATCAGTGTGTAGAGGGGGCTGGGTGATTACAGCGCCCTGTAATCAGTCTTGGAGACCCTTGCAGTCCTAAGTACTGAAATTACACAAACAGCATGCTAACAACACGCCGCTGACGGCGGGGCAGGCAGTAGGGGCCCTTCGGAGCCCCATGCTCCATTCTAACCCCCAGCACTATGATGCATGGACCTTATTAGTGGCCAGCCCCGGCACGGCTGAGGGATACTGATAAGTGACCCGTGCTCTGGCCCTTGCCCCTTCAGTTGCAAGCCCAAGTCTGACCTCTTGAGCTTAGTGTGGATGGCTAAACTGTAGTTAAGGCACAGATATTCATGGACAAAAGGGCTATACTTCTGCATCCTGCAACTGCAGAATACCTTGCAATACATTAAAGATTCAAATGATGTGATGTCACATCAACCGCTGATGTGACAAAACCGGGCTGCATTATTTAGACTCGGATGGTTGAAAACAGGTCACCATTCATGGAAATAAAGGGCAGAATTAAACTATTGTGTTGCATTCTAAACCTCAAACTGCATACTGAGCTTCTGAAACCGCCAGAGGCTGGTAGCCACCTTGGCATATCCCACAAGGCCCTGTAAGATGGGTCCCGGCAGTGTGTAATAGTTGGCATGATGATGTGTAGTTAGGCCACTGGCCAGCTTGTTCCAGAGGAATTTCCTGTCTAATTTCCCCTCCCGATTCTCGGGGTAAGACAGAATGCCTTTTAATTACAGTGCCTTAGACCGGCCTCCTCAGAGCCATTACTGAGCACTTCCTATAAGATGGAACCACTTTAGCCTTTTAGATTCAAGGATTAGGGCTCCGCAATACAAGAGAGGACCAGGAATGTTTGTGTGCCCTGAATATTCAAAGCTGAGTTACAAACAGGACAAACCACTTAAGGGCTACCTTATGACCTTATTTAGGGGCAGAGTATGAAGGGTAGGATCGTAGCTATAGTCTGGTTAATTGGCCCAAATCCAACTTTCTCAACAAATCTGACCTTATTAGACATTTATAAATACAGTGTCTAAAGTCTTCACTCTCCTGCACAAAAGATCTGTTCCTGGAGGTTAGTTCCATCTTTTGCAGCATCACAGGAGCTTTCAAGGAGTTCCAGCATCTCACACCAAGAATACGTTATACGGCCTCCCGCACGTCTTTGGTTTGGGTTTAATAGTTACTTTATAGTTTCTGACAGAGCTATCCCACCACTGGACGGCTCTTCCCCTCTCCACGTATATTTTATGAGGAAAGTTGAGTTGGATTGGTGTAAAAGCTGCACTGAATTCCGATCTGGTTGTTTAGACCGAGTTGCATTGCTGCAAATCTAACGTGTACTGAATTTCGATATCAAACTGAGAATGTCAAGTTTGGTAACATCGCGGAGGAAGATGAAACATCTGGGTCATATCTGACGAAAAAGATCGGATTTGGGCCGGTTTGTGTGAACGTATGGGATGGATTTCCAAGTTCATCACAAGTTCAGCCCTCAAGCAGCTGATGAAGTCGTACATTCGAGTCAGACGAGTGTATGTTTCAGACGTTCAGGGTTTGGTTCCTGTAATTAGCCAGGTCTCTGTCCTTTTTTGCAGTGGGTGGTATCATGGGACCATCCCAGTGGATAAACAGATTATCATATTAGAATTGATTTATTAGAATGTAACCTGACAGCTAAAACTCCCAGTTATGATTTAGTGCTCATCTAATCTTTATCTGAGCAAAGACCTACAGCTCTTGAGCCGTGATGAAAAAGCCTTTCTCCCCGCTCTGCTGGTCCCCCCAGATCTGAAAACAAATGTTATCACCCAAAGACTAATAGATAGCGAGGGCCTGAGTTGGGGAGTGCAGCCCCATGTGGCCCCCTCAGGGAACAGGGCTCACCATAGCAGGTAAACGCCCCTCTTGAACTCTCCAGAGCGCTCGCCTTTTGTTCTCCCAGCCGTGCCTGAACAATGGAGCTGTCCGCGTGATAGAAGAACCTGAGCCCACATGATAGAATAACTAACCCAGGCCTGGTCAATTCTTCCAGCGCCTGCTCCGGAGACGGCCACGGGACGGCCAGGCCTACCCCGACCGCGGGCCTCCTTTGGGGGGTTGAGCCTGAAAAAACGGGCTGACATGAAAAATGCGACCGCTGGAAATAACACTGGTAATGCAGATAATTGAGGCAGTGCACTGATGAATGGCGGTCTGTGGAGCGATGTGGAGCTTTAATGATGCTGGGAAGGGAGGGGTTTAATGCTTTTTAAGTCTTGGTCCCTGAATTCTTTTAGCTTTTAAGGTTCGGCGTGTTTACATTGTCATAAATAATTGACAATGTTTTGTTTTGGTTGCATATTTTTTGCTCTCAGTGTATCGTTTGTATAAAGTTTCATGTTTTATCACTTCCAATCGTCCTATACTTACTTGAAAGTTCTCTTTTGTTCCCTTTTCAACAGTAGCATGATTTAGTTATGCTAAGTGGACTGGCTTGATGAAGCTGCAGGGTGGTGTTCCAGGGGAGGACGGCTCTTGCTGCTCTCTGTCATGTTTTGCTGACCCAGTTCTCCACACTCTTTTTCAGGCCTTCCTACAGTCCACCACCCACCCCCCCCCCCCCCCCGCCATTAGCCCCTTCCAATAACTCACCTCTAGCATTAGTTAAGGGGCATTAACTGGGGCCGGGAGCTGAATGAAGCTGTTTTCACCGGCATCCACTCAACAGGCCCCCTTACACTCACATCCACACACATACAGGGCTATTGTACCACTTGCTTGAGTGTCAGGAGTGAAAAATATCTTCCCTGCCCTTTCCACAGGACACAGAGAGGGTTCCCAGCAATTGGGGCCTGTGTTCAATCAAATCCACTCCATTGTCTGGCATATCACTGCAGCTGCTGGAGTTTTGTGAAGTGGCTGAGCTTTAATAGGAAGCGTTTCTGCTAAAAGGTCAGATTTGAACGATACTGTGCAAAGCACCCATTTTAAGTGTGTGTGTGTGTGTGTGTGTGTGTGTGTGTGTGTGTGTGTGTGTGTGGTGGGGGGGGTGTCCCCCTGCCTGTTTCTTTAACAGCTGTGCTGCGTTATTGTTGTGCTTTCTGTGTGTCAGGTGTGTTTTATGGTGTTTTCGCATCAATTAAACGTGACCCGGGGCATTTTCCATGACAAATGCAGTCAAGAGCGAGGATGACTTCACATGTGGGGCCTGCAGCTCTGGGCCCAGTGCTCGCCGTGTATTATTTTACACCGTACAAACACAAAAAAGCAGCATGTGTTATGTTATAACAGCCAAGGCAGTTATGGATCTTGCATGGAATGACTTAACGTCGTTAAACCTAACCCTGAAATTTAATAAGACACAGAGTTATACTGTACAACGCCATCCTTCTTCATGTCCCGGCTTACGAAGCTCTGCTTAGTGGAGGTGGGGATTGACCTCACAACCTCGCCACCCGGCACACTAACCACTGAACCTCTCCACCTGTAGTGCCACGATGCAGAGCTCTGGACATCGTTCCTCTGCACCCATGCCGCTGGAACACAGAGTCTTGGATGGACACGCCTCCCCACCCATGCATCTATAGTACCACATTTCGGATGTAGCTTCTACACACCCATACTGCTACAATGCAGAGTTTTGGACTTATATCTGCTCCACCCATGCTGCTACAATGCAGTTTCAGACGTAACTCCTCTCCACCCATACTGCTAAAATACAGAGGTTTGGACATAGCTCCTCTCCACCCATACTGCTACAATACAGAGGCTTAAACATAGCTCTTCTCCACCCATGCTGCTACAATACAGAGATTTGGACATAGCTCGTCTCCACCCATACTGCTAAAATACAGAGGTTTGGACATAGCTCCTCTCCACCCATACTGCTACAATACAGAGGTTTGGACATAGCTCCTCTCCACCCATGCTGCTATAATACAGAGGTTTGGACATAGCTCCTCTCCACCCATACTGCTACAATACAGAGGTTTAGACATAGCTCCTCTCCACCCATACTGCTACTATACAGAGGTTTCGACATAGCTCCTCTCCACCCATACTGCTACTATACAGAGGTTTGGACATAGCTCGTCTCCACCCTTACTGCTACAGCACAGATATTTGGACATATCTCCTCTCCACCCATACTGCTACAGCACAGAGATTTGGACATAGCTAGTCTCCACCCATACTGCTACAATACATAAGTTTGGACATAGCTCGTCTCCACCCTTACTGCTACAGCACAGAGATTCGGACATAGCTCCTCTCCACCCATACTGCTACAATACGTAGGTTTGGACATAGCTCCTCTCCACCCTTACTGCCATACCTTGTAAGTATGTTTTTGAGACTGTTGAAAAGTAGCAGCATTAAACTCACATTCTGAATGTGTCTCCAAACCTTTGATGGTGAGAGAGAGTAATAGAGAAAGAGACTTTTGGTCTGGCTTTGTCCATCATGCTGTCATGAGGGACGAGCTACGAATCAAGAGAGAAGAGAGTGAAAGAGAGACCAGGAGAGAGAGAGAGAGACATGCACACACAATGAGAAGGATGGGTGGGGCCAGAGTGCTGACTCACAGCAGCATTGAGTGTGTGGGGCCCCTGGAGGCCCACTGTGGGCACCTCAGGTATAGATAATGATCCGTGCCCCTGACCCCTCGCCCCCCTGTGAGTCACTCTCTTTCTCTTGCTGCGCGGTGCGACAGGCCAGGAATTTTAATCCAATCCAGAGACGCTCTTCGCTCATCTGCTCCGAAGAACAATGTCAGTCCTTTACAATTAGGAGCTACATTTACATTACAAACAGCAACAGTCCTGTTTACGTTAATGCGACAACCCCGACTTCATCTGGGATATGTTTAGATCGAGTTCTTCAAAAGGTAGTCAGCTTACTGTGATCCGATCTGTGTGTGATCTAAAGACTTGGCAGAATAGCTTGCGTAGGCCTGTTTTGCATTGCCGTCATATTAGTCTGATCTTCAACGTAACCCTACATTGAATTCTAAGGTGGACTGGAGCCCAGTCTCTGGGTATTCCTGCCTCGCACCCAAAGATTCCAGGTAGTCCCCAGAGCCACGGTGACCTAGACCAGGATGAAGTGGATAAAAAGATGGAATGAATGAATGGATGAACGAATAAAGCTGCATTGAAAAATGCATTTACTAATCCTGAAGCTCCAGTGGACCACCGGTTAACTGTGACTGGTGTGTTCCTTACTGCATAAGCCTTCCTTGAAGTGTGTTTCTAGATTTATCTGGTCTAGAAGTTGCATGTAGGGTCAGACGGCAGTAGGCAAAGTTGGTAGCTGGTACCTGTAACTGTACCAGTTTTGTACCTGCTCATGCGGGGTTCCAATCAAACCCACTATGGACCAAAACGTGATGTGTAAACGTGACGTGACGTGACGTGATTGGTCAGCGGTAATCATCAGCCCATTCATATTTCATATCATATTTTATGATGGATGGACAAATAAGTTCTAAAAAAAAAAGGCTTTAATTAATCTTACTTTCCATTGACCTCCATTCACAGTTAAGACCGTTTTTCCATGTTTTTCATTGGACAGTGACGATATATACTGTTTGGGTTGCTGTTTCATATCGTGAAGCTGCCAATATAAGATCAATATTTGTTGCCAAAAAGTGAATACAGTCAAGCAGTGTAGGTACTAGGGCTGGGCAATATATCGATATTCACATCTATATCGGGATATAAACAGATAAGGAATATGGGATGGGCGATATATTGATAAGTATATCTATATTGCCACATGGTCCAGTCTGTAGTGTCATTAGATTGTGTCAGAAAGGCTGAAAGATCAGTTCGTAGGCCTGTAATGTGGAGGTGCTGGAGACGGAGCGGAAGAGCAGCGTTAGAGTTCTCATGGAATAAAGCAAGAAGAAAAGCAGAGGAGTTACAGGAACAGAGACGCTAATTAGAAACAAAGCTCTGTAAAGAATTTAAGAGTCCGAAAGCCACGCTTTCCTGGCACCGAAAAAACAAACTCGCCTGCGCTAAAGATCAACTGCGGTTTTCTTGTTATCACAACAGCTAATGAAGGCCGCTCGGGCTTAATGGGGTATCCCGAGCCAGGAGAGGCTTTATTACAGGAAAGCGTTGATTTTGATCCTCTTTGGTTCCAAATAAAAAAGCCCCACAAAAGGAGTCATAATGAAGAAAATGCCCAGCTAATATAAACGAGGCTGACGGTAAACGCAACGGCTTTGCTCGGTATAAAAAGTTGCTAAGCAGCACACACACACACACACACACACACACACACTTCTTACTAATGAGACTGTATTCTATTTCAAAGTCACCATAGTCCTTTTTATAGAGCGGCTTGTATGAGCCTTCCATGAATTTGCACGACACCACCACACTACCCCCAACCCCATGTCCACTGCCCACACTCTACGCACCCTCTGCCCAAACGGTGGGTTTTTATCCTCGTTTTGGGGCATCAAGCTGTGATGTCTGTGTTGTAAGTTTGACAGATGTAAACGACAGCCCTGACAATCGACAGCGTTATAGTTATGTGAAAATATGAGGACATCCATGTTTGGTCTCTTTCTGATGGTGGATTCTGGTCTTTTGGTCATTTTTGGATTGATGGAGTTGACCTGGCCATGTCGTTTTACGGGTTCTCCACTTGTGAATTATGTTCCAGACAGTGAAACAGGCTGATTTCTAATTGTTCTGAGATCTTTTTAAATCCCAGACTCATCGCCATCTACAGCCTTCTTTCTGAAGGCCTCACAGACCTTGTTGGAGCTCTCCACGGTGATCCCGCTCTCTTCAACAATCAAGAGCAAACCAAACAATGAGGTTTAAATAAGACAGCCTCCTCCAAAGTTCTCTAATGACCGACGTTCTGCACCTGATTCTAGTTTTAGTGCTAAATGTGGGGTGTCGTTACTTTTGGCACTCAAGAAACTTGCATTTCTATTAATTACATTTTCCAAATGATGACATTTCCTCAGGTGCATGTGTTTAGGTGCATCACCTCCATCTCTCAATGTCGTTACAATGAAGATCAGATGTGCAGATGTTTAGAAAATGTTAAAGGTGTTCATGGTTTTCATTGAATCTATTTTTCACTTGACTGTATATAAGATACAGGAGTTGAGCAGGTTCCAGGCATAGTCATGTGTGTGTGTGTGTGTGTGTGTGTGTGTGTGTGTGTGTGTGTGTGTGTGTATATGGAGGTAGGGGGAACCAGACTCGGTCTCCACTGTCTTTGCACGTGTGTACATGTGTGTGTGAGAGAGATCAGTGTGGAGGGATACATTGCCTGGCCGCGGTTGCGGCACTGGGGCTGGGCAGAGGAAGGCTTCTCCCCGTGCTGTCAGCTCCGCTTTGCGTCCAGGCCGCACTTCTCCTTGATAGCGTCCATCATTCGCACTAGTTCAAAGAGCCTCTAGCTGCAGGTCTTTGTCAAAAGCCCAGTTGGATATCTTTTATGTTTGAGATGTAGGATTTCTTAGGATGACTTTGATTATTTATTTATTCCACTTCTCTTGTGTGATAGTGCCAATATTTTACACGAAACTGCCTGGGCCTGCTCTGAGACTCATCTTACTTTATTGTAGAGCTTTTTGGCTTTGAAATTTATTTTCTGAAAAGTCTTTTTTTTTTTTTTTCTTTTTTTTCGTTTTCATTTTTTGAAGGTTCTTACTCCCTCGTTCCCTCTCTCGCACCCTCCCTCCCTCCCTGACTCTCTCTCTCTCTCTCTCTGTCTGTTCCGCAGGCCCTCACCACATCTTTCCAACTTTCCATACACCGATCCCCATCGACATGCGTCACCATGAAGGCAGATACCACTATGAACCCCATGCCCTTCACACCTTGCATGGGTAAGTCCTGCGGTCGTCCCTCATCTCTGTATGAATATTAACGGTCCTGATTGTTGATGTTCTAAAAGCATCTTTAATTTTCATACATTTCACTGAAAAGTTATTTTTTTATTCAAATTCCAAGTATTAAACAACAAAAACCTCCAGACTGAAGACGAAGACCATCTCATGGTGAAAAAAAATAAATATAAAATTTTATATATATATATATATATATATATATATATATATATATGAATATAAGTCATTCTGGAGCATTTCTATTGGCCAGATGGCCAGATTCACATTTTTCTCATAAAGTGAAAAATTGGAGAATGTTCTCTGTGTTTGTGATAATATGTAACTGATCTCTGGTCTGCCGTCCATCCAGTTAAACATGCACTGACTTTATCAATGATATAATCAGGAGAAACATCTACACTTACCACAGTAACCAACTTTATCACGTCGTGATGAATGACCCCCTCTACATTCCAATAATTCATAATAAAGAGTGAAGGATCTGTATTGAGAGGCAATCAGAGTGACTCTCCTCATCTGACGCTCCTCCGAACGGGCGAAAATCATTGGACTTTAATTTGAGACTCTTTTTGGATGCTGAGCAGATTCAGCTCTCCTTGGAAGTCATCCCGGAGCATTTTTTTTTTTTTTGTACTTTTTCTTTCTCCTTTTCAAATCAGCAATGCGTTTTTCCTAAATGAATCCCAAGACCCGCTCCAAACACTTTGAGTCTCCCCTGCAGGGTGTGATTTCCCAAAAGCAGGCCAGTAAAATATCAAAGACAGATGAGGCTTTGTGATCATGTCAGTAAAGCAGAATGTTAACATTTACCCTCCAAATCCCTCTTCCTGTGTGCCGATTGGAGATACTCAGGCATTCGGCATCCCAGAGAGAAAAATGCTCATTGACATGCTCTTCCCATTAATAAGGCTTTTACTAAGACTTCGGAATCCAATCAAGTGCAGACTTCACTACTACACGCAAAAGAAGGGACCTACTTAGGTCAGAGGAAGACAATACTCCACACCACCGTTATTCCCTCTTTCAGCTGCGAATGCTCTTGGTCTAAAACGGCTTCCCGGGCCACGGCGGGATAATCTAGGGTAACCTCCGGACCCATGTAGTTCCACGCGTCCCACGTGAATTTCGAAACAGGGGCTCGGGGTTGTAGAAGCCGAATGTTAAGTGGGCCAAACAAGTTTCAGAGCCGGAGTTACACTTTGCCGTTGTTGTTGTTGTTGTTGCCGTATACTTATTTACTGCACGTTCAGTTCAACTTAGAAACCTATTTTCTGGGGTCTGCTGGCTCCAAGCTAGGTTTTATCTGAAGAAAAGGACTGAATAAATCAATAGAATTCCAGAAGTTGTGTTCTTACATTTTAAATTCACAGATTTGATGGTGATACATACGGTGTGCCTGGTAGCAGCCAGCCTATTCATCATACACAGTGGCGAGTATGGGGTGGGGGGGGGGGCGGAGGGGCCTGTCTTACTACTCGGCCACCTTGATTAATGTGATTTGATCTTGACAGTGCACCCCTAATTCATCAAGACCTTGATCTAGCTGTCTTTCCCTCTGCCTGTGCCAAATTCATCTAATTACAGGGACGTTGTGCAGCAAATTAAGCACGGTGTCACTCGTGGCACGCCGAGGCACTTTGTTACGGGGTGTCAGAGGGCAGCGCTCTGATTGTCTAACATGACATCTCCGTACAGTGCGCTTTATCATTGTTTGCATATACCATAATGAGGGTGCTGGTTATTTTGTCAGAGCTGTCATGTGAGCTGCTGCAGGAAACTTCCCTATCGGCTGCTTTTTTTTTTTTTTGCCCCGCGCAACGAACGACGCGTTCACTGTCTCTCCGACTGGTTGGGATGACAGCCGACGGGACGATTCATCTGTGGAGCAGAGCAGGCACTGTGGGAATTCTCGCAGCGGAGACAGAGAGGGCCGGGGGCTATGGAACGAGCCACCCACTTGTCTCACTTGCTGACACACACGCGTCGACACACACTTCCCCAGCTCTCGGCGCAGCTCCGTGTCAGAATGCAGCGGGTGCTAAAGACATCACTTTGAACTGAGGAAGGAAATGCTGCGTGATGCCTGACAGAGCGCGCGCTGTTTCGATTCCAGGCCTGTACTTGGCCTGTGTCGGATACAGTCCTCGCAGCAGTCGAGCTGATTTTACTTTGATTTTTCCCAATTTTCCCAAATGAAAATCAGGATACTGTACCGTATGAGTAGTGAGTAGTTTTACACATATTAGCAACCCATCGAATACAGTTTTATAGACTATATGGACAAAAGTATTGGGACACCTGCTGATTCATTGTTTCTTCTGATCAAGGGTATTAAAGGGGGATTACAATGTTTGTCCCTCTTCTGTTGGAGGTCTCTACTGTCCAAGAAGGATTTCTACCAGATTCTGGATCATTGCACTAAGTGAAGTCAGGTTGTTGGATGTTCACCACCCCACCAACGTATCCCATAAGTACTGGAAGGAGCACCATCATTCCAGAGAACACAGTTCCACTGCTCCACAGTTCAATGCTGGGGGGCTTTTAAACCTCTCTATACATGCCTGCCATTAAGCGTTGTGTGCATTTGCACGTCTGTGTCAGTAATGTGTGCAACTTGAAGTAGCTGAATGCATTCATTAGAACGGGTGTCCACAAACATTTGGACATGCATGTGTTAATGCTCATGGGTGGGACCAGTGGAGGCCCCAACTCAAAAACTACAGGACTTGAAGGATCTGCTGCAAAGTCTTGATGGCAGAGACCTACAGAGGTCTTGTTTTGAGTCATGTCTTGAAGATGGACTCAGGAAGCTTGGTGATGTGAAAAGGTTCTAGAAGCACATTTTGGTGACCAATCACCTTGGCTGCTTGACTGCATGTACTTCCATCCAAGTTCAGGGTGAAATAAACAGTATGGTTCTCTTACATAACATCTTCAAAAGCAAACAGACTGCTGGCTAACAGACAGTTGCACATGTGGCCCACAGGAGCTGGAATGTGGTGGTTAGATGGGAGCTCCGTGCAGCTCATCAGAAGGCATGTCTGAACAGATAGTGATTAGATACTATTCACCTATAGCTTCAGACCAGTCAAGTGGAATTGCAAAACTGCTGTGTGACATAGAAAAACAAGCAAAATGCCCTTGAAAACACAATCATCCTTCCCGTCCCAAACTGTGTCCATACGCAGGTCATCAGTTTCTTGTCTATACAGTTGTCTTGGTCTGTCGATTCAGTCCTGAAAGTCCTGAACATTTTTCATACTGTATGTGGTGGAGAAGTGTGTCTTTGTATGTGGATGACCTACAGCAGTACAGTGAGTGCACTGTGATTTATCTTACACGCAGGAGCAGCCCCAGGGTACAGACAAGCCCCCGTCACACTGCAATACATCTCCGTTACTCAGACACATACGCGCTCAACGTACAGCATGTACAGACAAACCGAAAGCCACATTTTTGAAGGCAAGACTAAATTTGAATTAAAAATACTCGTCATTTTACAGAAGATAAAATGGATAAAATGGATAAAATGATTCTTACGTTCCTAAAGAAACTGGAGAAGGAATACGAGGAAGCTGCTTTGGTGTGAACACTGGGAGAACGGCTGTCGGGTGTTTTCTGCTACACAGTTATATTACGGTTGTCTTACATCATTGCGGATAAACACTCTTCGTTTATATATGAACGATGAGGTAAGTTGGGGCTCATGCTCATCAGATCAGATTTGTGTGTAAACAGGTCTTGGGGATTAAAGGCACTTGAGTCATCGATAATGGGACACTCCGGGTTTACATGAGACAGAAAGTAATACGGATTCCAGTTGACAGTTTGGCAACCAGCCAATAAGCTCACAGAATAAAATGTCCTGTGAAACCCAATCTTTAAGATCCATCGAGCCACAATATGAAAAAATGTCATTTTAAATGAGATATTTAAAGCTTTAATTTCGTCAATCGTGTTGTTGTTTCTCCATTATTCCAGCTTCATTTGGAAATAATACTGCTTGCATATTAATGCTGCTTGCTCATTTCTAGTACCATGGACTGTTTTCATGAGCAGACTGAGATTTCCAAGAGAACTCCAGTTAAGGCATATAGATACACTGAGAAATTTCATTAGTGAGCTATATAAAGTCCAGTTCTCTTCATGGGATCTCTTAATCTCCGGTCACACTACTACTAGAATATCTGCAGAAATCCAATTATGATCTGATTATTCAGTGCATTTAAACACAGTGATTTTCTGTGAGCTGTACATTTTCTAATGAATCGTTCAACCCTAACAACATTACCAACTGTTAAGCATGGTGGTGGTAGGTGGAACATAGAGCCGTAGATTAAGACGTTCAGTTGAGAACTACATACAAGATGTTTTCCATCGTAATGATGAATCATTAAATCATTCAGAGGGTTTTGTGTTGCCATGGTTGTGTACAGAGCCGTCACCTTTTGCCACCATTTTTAAGGTGCACTTGAAAATATCTAGAAAGCCATCGAAAACCCACTGCACTTTCTTCAGTACCCTTGGTCTGTAGTGCACGTGCACATACTGTATCAGTCCCTTCTACAATGCTCGTGCACATGATCGAGCATGTCGCACGGTGCACCCAAAGCACATGTTCTGAAATGCACGCCCGTGATTCAGATGCCCCGCGGGCAGTCTGGTATGTGCATCCGCACGCCCACAAATTCAAACCCGGATTCACTCACACCCACACCGTGACACAATGGCAGGATGGCGGATGTGCCTGACCCCCGCAGAGCTTGTGAATGGGCACTAAGGCTGTGGCACCAGCCTCCATTACCCTGAGTGGCCAGACAATGGGTGCGCGAGGGCACCTGACTGCCTGGCACGCGGCAAAACAGGTGCACTGCCCATCTGCTGGGCATGAATGCTAACACAAACACGGGCACCCGCAACAATGGGCCCGTCACAGGAGTCTGGCACCGCAGCCCATCCTCAACAATGGCCTAGCGTCTCCAAGCGCTGAAGAGCGAGGGAATGAATAGGGAAACAACCCCACTTTGTAGCTATGTTGTTATTACACAGGACAGAATTATGACACGGATTGTTTGCTGACTGTCGGAAAACGAAGCTGTTTGTCTATGTTTTAATTACAGCGTGCTTCCGTTATTGTTCTCAGGGGAAAATACCAGATATTAGGTAATGTCTCCGACCAAAAAGGCAGCGATTAACCATCATCAAATCAAACCCTCAGACCACTTATTCCACAGCCCCTTAATGGACCTGCTCAGCCACTTATAATCCAAGGGCCCATATATGGTCCCACATAAATATGTAACATAATTCAGGTCACATAAAACCTCGTAACTCTGATTAAGTTAATAATTGAAGGAGAAAACATTCTTAATTTGAAGGTAGTATGTGGAAAGAGGTGTCAGGGAAGAATGTTCACAAGAACAAATGAAAAAAAGCCTGTATTTCCATTTCCGTGATGAAAACGTTTAATAATAAAGCTATTTCGCGTTTTTTATAATATGTCGGATTCTTGTATTCAAAAACACGGACTTTGTATCAAAGTTTGGAAGGTGCACTACATATAGAGAGCTCCAAAACTGGGTCATCTGACGCCAAACATTAGTGAAACCCTTTTAGCTCCATATTTTAACACGTTCTTTAAAGAAATACATATAAGAGGTTCCATTATAGAGAAGAACCACTGAACGTAAGGCATTCAGATGCTTCTATATTGAACCTCTACCTTGAATTATGATCTCTTAATCTTGTGGCAGTGTATGTCGTTTGTATTTAACAGATTCATAATTAATAATAATAATAATATTTCAGATTTTTGGCCTTTAATAAAGGTGTCCGTGCTCATCAGTCCAAGCTTACTGTGTTCATTTGGACCCGCTGAACTCCAAGCCCCAGGCCTCTAAGCTTCTGTTGGCCCTGGCGTGGGTTCCCCCCCCCCCCGCACACACAGCCCTCACCCACCATAGCCCGGTGCATTGTGGGAGCCGTATGCCATAACTCCTGCTGGAGGTGAGAAATCAGTGTTTCTTGGTCATGCATTCCCCTGGTTCCCAGCAGAGCTTCTGCTTCTGTGCCCAGCTTTGTGCACTCCAACCATATAAAAACGAGAACCTCTCCACAGGCAAGGCTTTAAATTTTTTACAAATGTGCATATTGCATGACTTATTTAGCTGCGCTCAGGCTGTTTGGTCTGCTTTGTAGTTGAAATCTGAGTAAGATGTTTGGTTTGAAATGAGACGTGCCTCCTGCCAGACAAAAGATGCCGTTCGGTGATTGAGCTCCGACAGGCAAATTGAATCACTTTGGTACTTGCAGATGTGCAAGATAATGAAGCAATGGCCTCTGCCTGAGATAGCTCATTGTTATTAGTATTATTAGTCCTCCTACCATTTGTTTGCAGACTGTTTTGCTGCTTTTTGGGGAATTAATACGAAGTGAAATAATCAAACAGATATTTATTTGCGACAGTGCTGCGTTGGAAGGCTGGCGTGGGAAGCGGTTTTTTTGTGTATCCAATGACATCACAGGGAATAATTCAAAACACTATTTAGGAAATGCTTTTCACACAACACTCTCCTGTTCAGCCGTCATTTTCCAACGTTGAAAATCAAACCAGTGAGTTGTTAAAACAGGGTGGAATATATCGCACGCACTAATTAGTTACTGGCTGTGGAGCAGTTTAATAAAGTTTAATGATGTCAGTTAGTGGAAAACATTAACACAACCATTTGGTTCATCGATACAGTGTGTCTACTGTGTCGGACACACTCCATAAATCTAGATGGAGTCCAGGGAAGGAGTTGAATGTCATCATCCTACAGCGGTACGCTGAGGTCACTGGGGGGCTTTCAGCCTGGAACCATGCCTTTTCTCTCATGTCTCCTGGTTGGCGTTCAGAGGAGATGAAACAGCCTGTAAAAGCCGGAGAAGGCTGGCGGAGTGGTCGAGCTGGAGGGATCAGTAATAGATCTGACGTTTGCCCTTGTAAAGACAGATAAGATCCCCCCCAAAGCCAAGTCTGTTAGATCAGAGTCTCGTGGAAGACTTTAGGTTAGTATAGAGTAGGAGTCTGGAGATGACGCCTGGCTACACGACTTTGGTGGAAGGGGACGTCTGGCTTGTCTCGGCCCAGAACAGTAGACGCTTTATGGGCCCAAGAATCTGGAAGTGACCCAGAGAGACTGGCTTCAGGACAAACCTTTCGGTCTGTGGACAATCAAATGAATGGGATCCGAGTTATCTCGAAGCAGTTTGAGAAGAGAGGACCAAAGGGTGTGCAACTCCTCGTTGGACCTGTGTGCCACTGGACTTTGGATCCTTGGCAAGATTTCCTAACCTTCCTCAAGATGCCAGCTCTTAATAACCTGGAACATCTTCAGTTTCATCAAAGTGTTTACCTCTCGGCTCAACACTTCTGCTTTGTTTGCTTTAAGACCGAGAGCCATTGTGAGGGAATCTATGCAAAATCAATGCAGCAGTTCTTGTCCTAATTTCAGAAGGAGGTCTGGAATAAAGGCCTGTCAGTGGCCCTGTTGGGTTGGACCACTCTACCTTCGGAATTCCGCCCTACACTCTGAAAAGCTAATAAAACGGCTGGAGAAGACGTGCAGGCCTAAAAGGAGCACTTTCTTTCAACCCAAATAAATGTCCCACTGCTTCTTTGTGTGGTCTGGGAATAATCAAAAAAGACTGGTGGGGTTGAAAATCAAGCATGGCTAAAGAAAGAAAGGGGGAGTTAAGAAAAAAAAAAAAGAAAAAGAAAGAAAGAGAAAAGAAAGAGCCAAGCGACCGTGATCCCTAGCTGCCGAGATATTTAACTACAGTGCAGTCATTTCCTTCCAGGGGGAGGGAACCGAGACGCGCCTGCTTTGTGTAATGAAGTCTGGCATCCTCTCACTGCACTTCTTACTGCTGAAAGCTCTTGCTTTTGCTATCTGAAGACTAGACTTCAGAAAGGCACGTTCTCCGAATAAACTACCCTTAACCCAACGCCCCAAGAAAAAGACGTTCTGTCAAACATAACGTAATTGAATCAGGGTGCTTGAGAGAGGGTTTCACAATCAGTGTTTGTGTTGCCCAAACCGGCTGATAAGGGTAAACTGTAACCAGATCTGCAGTCAGCTTGGCTTTTCGTTCTAGATATTTCGCTGTCTGACGCCCACAGGAGGGTGAAATCATTGGGAAATGGTAACCCTCTGTCAGGCAATACACTCTGACTTTGTTCCAGATTAGGAACAAACACCCGGTGCTGTTTATTCCATGGTTGTGTCTTTCTTACAAAGACAGACATTTCTTCATTTCTTCTCTGATGGTCATCGCACTGGTCTTCACACTTTATCATACAACAGTGTCATCACTCCATATCTATACACGCTGCAGCCAAACCTTTTAGGTTCCAGAACCTATTTTTGTGGGAGGAAATGCACTGTTCAACATTGGAACCCATTCCACATTGGTGGAAAAGTGCCCTAAGGTTCTTCTTCTACACCATCGCTCAAAGAATCCTCTGTAGCACCTTGTGGATGTACAGAGCAGTGCACACTTTGGAGTGGTAGAATTCTGGGAGGCCCTTAAGTTAAGACAAAATGGATGGTCAAACATCCAACCACCAATCTGGAAAGGACAACAGATGGAAACTTGAGGCAAACTAAAACCTGAACAGTCAAGTGCAGCATTTCTATCTTCAGAAACCTTCTTACCCCTAACATGATCTACTCCCAGTGGTTAGGTGCCATATCAGGCCGACCCCCTGTGGGCATGTAACACAGTCCCAGACCTGTGTGTCTTGCAGTGTGGCTGCTATACCCAGTGAGCTTCACCTCATGACTGCCTCAGTCTGAACCCCAGCCCAGATCCCAACACAATAAGACAAGCAGACATGATATCATGCTCTTTCATGAACCGGAGAGACGCTGCAGATCAGACTACACGAGACGAGTTGGCGCTCATTCAGGCAGAGTCTGGAGTCTCTCTGCTGGGTTTATGCACTGAAAATCGCCTCAGGCCCAGGAACCAAACCCTATCCATCATAACCCTAACTCCACACAAGAACCGCTCCTTGGAGAATTTGCACTGGCGCATTGGCTGCCTTTTGATTTTAGAAGCTTCGGCTGAAAGAGAAGCTGGAGTGATTTGGAATCACTGATGTGCGGAATGGCTGATAACTGTGGTGGTTGATTTTTAAAGAAAATATGCTGATAGTGTTCCGATTTTTTACCCAACACTACAAAACACTAAGAGCATTAAAGTACACTATGTCAAAAGTATCGGGACGCCCGTTTATTAATAATAAGGGTGTTAAAAAGAGTTGATCCTGCTTTTATCTGGGGAAGACTTGCTACCAGGTTGCTACCAACTCATCCCAAAAGTCCTGGATCCATCATTCCAGAGAACACAGTTCCACTGCTCTACAGCTGAATGCTGGAGGGCTTTATACCCATCTAACTCACACTTGGTCCCAGTAGGTTTGTGTTTGTTCATCAGCTCTAGAGAGACCTATTCTTTTAGCAGTACTTCTCTACAGGGACCAGACAAGCTGTGTGTGCATTCATTAGAAGGGGTGTCCACAAACATTCTGGACACAATGTTTAAGAATCTGTCTTTAAAAAAAAAACAAACACGTAAGAGATAATAATCCAAACTCGTAGCGTTATTATTCGGACAGTGGTTGTGATTATCATTATTGACCACATCTCCTCTCTTCTCTCCCACAGACCACCAGGGTTAGCGGGCAGCCCGGTCATCTCTGATATCTCACTGATCCGACTCTCTCCAGGTGGGACGGGCGAGTCACCCTTCAGCCCACCGCACCCTTACGTCACTCCTCATGTGGAGCACTACCTGCGCTCAGTCCACAGCAGCCCAACACTCTCAATGATCTCGGCAGCTCGTGGACTCAGCCCTGCAGACGGTGAGCACACTGGACAGACGGCTGTTCCTACGTTTCCCCCTGAACACCTTTTCACTGGTAGCTCTGAGCCTAGAGTTGGATGTGAATGCTTGAATATTTGGGAATAGAGTGGGATGATTCCCAATACCCAATTGGATTCTATCGTCACTGTATGATGAAAACCATGTATCTCCAACATGGTGATTTTACAGAAGAAGGTAAAAAGGTTCTTAAATTTGAATGGATGTTAATGTAGAGTTATTATAGAGTTATTATGTTAATTAGTTGCATTCAATATTCTAGGCTTCATAACTCAGGATCAGAGTAACCTACCGACATGAAACACATACCAGAACATATTGCAATACCTACCCTATCTAACCAATGGTGTGTGATGGTCAGTGAGTGAGAAATCCAGCTTGGAAGACAGATAAACTTCAAAACAAGAAAAGAGGGGCTGTTTGTCTTTGTTCACACAGTGTGCAAACTTCAGAATAAAAGTCCTGGGATAATAGTGGTAGTAATAAAAATAATAAAGGATTCATGGTGTTTATTTTATATGGACAACTGTTAATTATTATTAAAAAAAAACTTATTATAAAAATCACTTTTTAATTATGGATAACTTGCCAAAAGGATTGCATTTAGCCCAAAACACTGTGGATTATCAATTTTCAACAGGATGTTGGAGGTGTGAAGTGTTTTTACAGTGCAGTACACAGGCAAAACGTTGTTTTATTATCAAAACATGGTCAAATTCATACAATTATCTACATTCTTTTAATATTTACATCTCAAATTAGTATATTTAAGTAGCCTAGGATCTCCTGAAAATAAGAATACTGACTCTCCCATGTACAGGGGTTGAAGCACCTGTCATTGTAGTGTGGGAGGTTTCATGGCAAAATTGGAGCAGCCTGGTGGCCAATCTTCATTAATTACACATTGAACCAGTAAGAGCAGAGTGTGAAGGTTCAATTAGCAGGTAAGAGCACAGTTTTGCTCCAAATATTGCAATGAACACAACATTATGGGGGACATACCAGAGTTCAAAAGCATCTGTGACCAAGACAGCAAGTCTTTGTGATGTGTCAAGAGCCACGGTATCCAGGGTAACGTCAGCACCACCAAGAAGGACCAACCACATCCAACAGGATTAACTGCTGACGCAAGAGGAAGCTGTCTGAAAGGGATGTTGGGGTGTTAACCCGGATTGTATCCAAAGAATTCCCTTCCCAAGACGAACTGGCGCTGTATTGGCTGCAAAAGGGGGCCCTAGTTCACCATACTAATACATTATTGTGATCTAAAACCAGGTGTTTCAGTTTCATTGTCCAACCCCTGTAAATACTTTAATTTTGTGATGAACAAAAGTATATCAATGAAAATATCCATATTGGCTGAGGGTTCTAAAGGTTAAAAGTATAGTTGCACATATTTGAGTGGAAGCCTGGTTAAAATGCACATCCCTGCTGCTCGACTGTGGTTCTGCATGACAGTGAATCAGTTCGAATAAGGCCCGAGCAAGACTCACAAGTGAAGTCCCGCAACTTCTCCTTTGGAGGTCACGCATGTTGGGAAGCTTGTGTGAAAATGAAGAAAGAAAAAAAAAAAACAACGTGAAAAGCGGCCTGGCAGAATTCTCCCTGACGTGCTGACACTTCTCTCTCCACAGCTGAATTACAATAACAGGTCGAGGCGAGCAGGCCAAATAGCAGGCCAAATAAATCACCTTTTACAGTCTGTCAACAGTAATGTGTCTGCGCTTTTAAAGTTAAATAAGCAGCGCACAGGAGATCCCGACAGCGATAAAGCTAGAATAGAGGAGAGGGGGAGGAGAGAGAGAGAGAGAGAGAGAGAGAGAGAGGGA
Source organism: Acestrorhynchus altus (assembly GCA_034509495.1). Taxonomy (NCBI): domain Eukaryota; kingdom Metazoa; phylum Chordata; class Actinopteri; order Characiformes; family Acestrorhynchidae; genus Acestrorhynchus; species Acestrorhynchus altus. The sequence continues at coordinate 4,854,072 of CM067514.1, forward strand.
CTATTTTAACTTGAATGAATGCAGATCGGCAGACGTGGCCTTGAATGTGAGATGTTACTTGCGGAGTTACTGCCCCTGTTCTGAATCGTCGCTGCAGCCCCAGCTATTCAGGACACTGTTATTGTTGGCTTTTATTTTAAGCGCACATTTATTTCTCCACAGTAATATATAGAAATAATAGGTTCAGAAGTAGATTGTGGATCGTTTTTTTGACCAGGGGTCGTTTGTGCAGGGCGTAAATTGTGCCGAGCTATTTCCATTGCAGGACAGAGCAGGAGTACAGAAACTCCAGAAAATTCTACAGCTTCTCAACTTCATGTCCACCATTCAGCCCGTCCTGCTTCAGGGATGTAGGATCTGAAATGCATTTCATTATATTCATCATCAGCAAAAAAATAGGATGCAATTCTATTCATAAGGAACGCAAAGTTTTACTAAGGACAATAAATGATTTAAAGCACAATGGGTTACAATTATAGCGTCAGGGCCACCATGTTTGTTAATGCAACATGCCAGATGTATCAGCATGGAGTTGCAGAGGTTCCTAATGGTGTTCTGCAATAGTCCATCGCACACAACCCACCCATAATCCACACAAATGTGTTGGTTGTCTCCACCAAGACAAAAGTGGGATTCGTCAGTGAAGATGACTCGTCGCCATTCTGAGAGACTCCAATGCAGTTTTTGGCAACGTTGACGTGCTGTCAAGGGCAGTCATCATGCATGCATGCAGCCCTGCGTGGCGCAGCTGTCTGCTAATGGTGCTGGCAACAGGATGTCTAATGGCGGGCATCGCTGCTTGCTGAATGTTCACAGTTACGGCCGTGACGTGGTTTGTGTAGATCTCCCAGGTGTCTGGAGCATGCATTCTTCTATCCACTGCCTCCAACAGCATGATATATTATTATCCACATGACCAGTATGGTGCTATACATTCATAAGACCATCCCACTTCATGGAGCCCTCTTCAACTCCAACTGCTGGAAAGGCTTTCGATGATCCCAACAGGACAGATAACCTCAGAATGGAAAACACGGACAACAGGACGACCTCATATTAAGCTAATCTTGCAGATGTTTAACAAACCTATTACAGTAGTTTTGGCTTTAAAGGATTAAACCTTCTGGGCTGACAATTGTTTAATATTCTTGGTTTTCGAACACTATGGAGCTGCAGGACGTTAAAGTGAATGGGTGGACCCAAAAAATAAAGAGGTTGTCCCCACATGCAACACTCATAGGAAAACGTAGTACAAAATAGACCAATTTTTCGGTCACTCTCTCTCATTCTCTCTCATGTCCCAATTCCCAGGATATTGCATATAGTGTTGGGGAGCTGCTAGATATGCGGGAGACTCCCGCAACATCCAGAGAGGTGGGCTGTATTATAGCAACCCGTCTGTGTGAAAAGGACAAGCGATGGAATTGTGGCTGAATCACAGTGGGGTCTTGAATTTGTCTAACTTGATGCAGGAGAGAGTGAGCAGGACCTCAAATACAGTTGAATATAAGGTGTACGAGGCAGCTTTTACATACATATGCAGGCACATGGGCACTAGCACACACAAGCACTAACTCACTCAGGCACAAACACACCCAGGCATGTTCCTGAAAGCGAAACAGAAGCTCCGAGCGCTCACTATTCAGGGCTGACTGTATGTAAATATGAACCATATGGGGTGGCGCTTGCGGCCTGTGTAGAGCAGCTTTCACCCTTTCAGTCATATTGCTCCTGACACTTAACAGAATTTTACTGAGTGCAGATGTTAACACTGACCCGCTGTTACAGCACTGGTCTCTTTCTACAGGGTGCTGTAGACATGTGTGTGACCACAGCTCTGGATTTGTTTATGAGTGGAGGAAATAAGAAATAGTTCTCATTTCACAACTCGGGCTTCCTTTTTTTCCAGTCTCTTCTCTCACCCTGCAGGTTTTGCACTGGTGCTGACAATGCCATGCACACACTACATGACCCATAAAGCGGTCAGATTGCTGTACCGTTCACAATACACAACTGCTCCCGTAATCAGGAATGGTCAAATATTTTTCATCAAATGGCTTTTATTATTTTTGGTTAAGGAGCTCCTGCCCTGGTTTCCCCAAAAGCACAAAGATGGTTCAGTAATGGTAGAGCATGCATTAGGCTGAACACTGTCTCTCCCTGATGACCTGAACACTATGTGGCGTTTGGGAACTCTCCAATAGATGTGCCTGCTTGGTTCCTGACTATGTATGACATACAGTTATCTATTCTAATAATGAACAAATCAGTGAATGGTGAACTAATGTTTTGGCCAAAAGTTCTACTCACTCCCTCATTTGTTCTGCGACCTTCCTCTAAGAGTGAATGGTCCACGTGGTTTCCTGTGTGAGACCAGGCCTTCAGTGGTGCTGGGGTTTGTAAAAGGACGCTGAGTAGTCATTTGAGTTTCTTTCATTAAAGTTTGTTGCGTAAGAACGCTCACGCTTCCGTCGTTCCCCCCAACAGTAGCCCACGAGCACCTGAAGGAGCGTGGCCTGTTCGGACTGCCCCCACCCCCCCCTGGAGCCAGCTCTGCCGACTACTACCACCACCTGATGGCCAGCCACAGGAGTCCGTACGGAGAGCTACTGATGCAGGGAGCTGGAGCCTCTGCTGCTGCAGCCGCCGCTGCCGCTGCTGCTGCCCACCTGCCAGACTACATTAACCCCATGGATGGTGAGTTACAACAGCATCATTCAGTACACAAACTGACCTGTCCAGACTGATAGCCACGGAGATCCGGGATTAGCTGCAAGCACATATCTTAGACTTTTACACATTTCCGAATCAATGGATGCCATTTCCACATTAATCCACATTTTTGAACCATCAAAACAAAAGATTTTTCATTCAGATTTTCCCACCTCGAGCACAAAATCCTTAGTTTTATTATTATTATTATCATTTTTATTTTCATATAAGAGCCACAGTCAGAATAAAATGTGACAAGGTGGTGAATACTTTCATCCGAAATCCACCAAAGTTCCTGGCCTTGCACACATCCCGATGAATTTGAACTATCATTTTCTTTGTGTTAATTGTTTAAATATTTGAATGGGAAATCACTATCCTCTATCTATTTTGCATGAAGGTGTGGTGAAGTTGATGTTTTGACCCTTTTGAACATGAAAAAACAACAAATACATAAAGTAAAAGAATGTCGATACTTGCCTTTTTTGTTCCTGGCTGCTCCAAAGGCTCAAATGATGTCATACCATTAAATGCAGCAAAACAAATGACGTGGTGTCATTAAACGCAAGAGTGCATTATGTCAAGAAAAAAATACTTTTGTAAAAAAAAGAAATAAGGTTTTTATTTTGAATAAAAATCCACTCACCATCAAAAAAAACCAAACAAAATAACAATTGCAACCAGAAGAAATGGAGCATGGAGTCACGTTTTTCTCCTGGAAGAAGTCCTTAATCAAGTGTATGGAGGCACTGTGGTCAGCACCAAGATCAATGGTTTGTTGTCTCACGTCCAGAAGGCCTAGTATCATGGTGAGGGGTGGAATTTCATACAGTGCCAGATCCCGTTTGGTCTTCATTACAGACACTTTGACAGTCCAAGGTTACCTTTAATGAGGTCCTGCAACCAGTGGTCCTACCTTTGTGACCACACACTCCAGTGCGCTAAGATCTCTGATTGAGAAGGTGTGGGTTGCTATTGGACGCTCTATCAACACTCCACCCCTACAGCACCATCTGCAGAACTGAGTGAGAACATTGAAGCTGCATGGGATGGATCATCACAGGACACCATCAGGAGCCTCTACAACTCCATGCAGAGACGTCTGGCATGTCGGGTTAAACCCGACGCCGCACTGAGAGACACCACTTCTGTATGAGTAGATCTTCGTTAGGTTTGCACTGGAGTTAAGAGACTAATTTACACCTATAGATGCAAAATTTCAGACTTATGGCAAACATCAAAATACTCCAGACTACTCCTTTAAGGTGAGTCTTATAATGTACAGTCTCCACCCTCCACTCTCTCTGCCAGCACTCTGTATAAACACATGTGGGACAGACTGAGCTGCAGTGACATTTATGAGAGTGTTTCCCTCAGAGGAAGGTGCGTGTGTTTAACATAATGAATGCCTGCTTTCATCCACCACTTCCTAAGTCACCTTAAAAGGGGACAGGCCGTCTGGAGGAGAAGCCAATTCTTCCAGAGAGGGTCCCGGAGCTTTCGCATGCCACTGCCGCAGCGTCGTCCATTAAAGGCTGTTTAATGAAACTGGCCATCAAGCTCACTGCATGACCTGAAATGGAGATGCTGACGAGGGAGCAGAGGTGGTTGCGCTGTCCCCAGCTCAAAGCGCATCTTGGAGTGTCCTTATCACTGGCTCAGACCCTGGAAGGGATGGTCCGCATGTTCCCGCAGTATGACATTCCGATAGTTTGACTTTGGTGGTTGAGTGAAGGAATCTCTGGTTGATGGTTACATCGACGGCATTGCACCTCAGAACACAGTAGCTCTCAGCCCGTCTCCAATGCCGAGCAAATGTTTGCTTGCCCCTCACAGCATGGGTGGACAGCGAGGCCAAACAACCTCCCTCCGAAAAAACAAACAGCGAACCGTCCCACCTAGATGTTTCTCCTCCACCCCTGCACTCCCTCTCTCCGTTTTTCTCCTCTGTTCACGCTCCAGCTGTCTCCTTCTATCCTCAGTCTTCATTGCCCTGATGTGTGATGCGGCCGACCCACTCAAAACCCTGCGCTGTGTTAAGGCAGTCGGGCTGAACAGCTCATTAGGCCGTGCTCCGGGTTTTGGCTTTGATCCACAGTCCGTCAGTCAGCGCTTCTGAGCTTCACTCAGTAACTCTCAATAAGCAGAGAGGGTGGGGAGGGGGGGGTCCGGCAGGGGTCACACTTTGGAAAAAATGCAACAGTCACTGAGATGAGATGAACCTGGTATTTGCATGAGGAACAGGAATGAATTTGTGTTTATTATGGCCTCCCTTTAAAACCGTTGCACACCGATTGAGTTCTATCTTCATTAAGTGCAGGTAGGTGGTTCACGTTGGGAGGATAGGTGGACTGGTGACACTCAGAGTTTCCATTTAGTGATCATATCAGGTTTATGCTAATGAAAAGGCTTGTTAATGAGCTGATTAGTTGAATCAGGTGTGTTGGGAGCATGGAAAGTACTAAAAAGTGCAGGGCATGGGGTGCCTCCTGGACCAGGGTTGAGAAACACAGGTTTACAGGCCAAGCAACACATAGTGATACCTTCACACCAAGTCCAGTGTCCTGCTCCTTGTCCACTTTCCCCTCCTCTACATAAGTGCTCATTAGAAAGGAAGGTATAGTTTACAGCTCATTGGCCTTGAGCAGACTAGGCTGCACCTACACGAAAATCAAAAGCCACAAGTATGGCTGTAAAGTTCTCACGGTCACTCTCAGAACACTGGTCCAGGGTTAGAAGATCTACATGAGAACTATGAGCACATTAACAGTTGAGACATAGAATCTTCACCAAAAGTAGCTTTTCAACTCCACTAGTATTCAGATCATCTCGGGCAAAGCTTTTCACCAGCAAGGGCACTCCAGCTGGGAGGGTTTGGAAAACGTTGGTATCATGGTGCGTTGTGGTTGGTGCATGTGGTTCCAGTGGATTTAACAGTCTCAGCTGACATAAATCACTTGGGTCAGGGGAGGGGTATCAGGAGGCCCGCCTCTCCATTTGGCCATTTATCAAGGGAAGTGGCACATTAATAAACACATCTCCCCCGAGGTGAGGGCATAACAGAGACAAATACCAGTGCCAAGGCTGAACGGGCTCATCCCACACGCTCTCACAGCCCACATTAACGCCAACCAAATACCACCATGGCCACGCTGGAAAGCCTTTCCACTATAGCGGATTCTGTACTGGGGTAGATCTATGATCTTTAGAACAGAAGTATTGAGCCTTGCATTTGTTTAAGGAGTCTTTAATCTCTTGACACTGGAATGCATTACTTTATAAAAGGAAATCACATAAAACCATGGAATAAACTGATTTTCTCCACATTAGCTCAATCAATATTGTCGGCAGCACATCAGTCTCCCCAAGGATTGCAGGTTTGAATGCAGGGTCCTACTGCTTTCCATTGGCAGCTGGAGTCGGAGAGAGCAAACATGGCCATGCTCTCTCTGGGTGGGTAGATGGCACTCTCTCCCCACCTCACACCCAGTACGATGCTGGCTGGCACCGGCAACTGCCATTATATCAGTAATGGGGACCCATCGCTTTCTTCCGAGTTTGTTGGCTGCCCAGCAATGGCGCAATGGTGGCATTTCAAAAACTCTTGATCAAAATCTTAAGACCAGTTAAAACATTGAAAGTATTTTGCATTTTGGTTTTAAGTAGAGCTTCACAATGCTAAACGAAATAGGAGCAAGAGACTAAAGAATTTAAGTAGGCGATTTATTAAAAACAACAATTAAACTGAAATAGGCTGTTCATCAGCTGATCAAAAGTTAAAGACCAGAAAACCCCCTCAAAACAGAAATCAAAGTGTCAAAAAAAGGTGTAATGAGTCGCTCCATCATTCTTGTTGATCACTTCAAACAGACGGTTAGGTGGGCTTGATGCAAGTGTTTCCAGGAAGCTAGTGGAAACATTGCTCCAAGTGGTGAAGATGGCTTCACAAAGAACCTCCACTATCTGGAACTGATGTCCATTTTTGTAAACTTCCCTTGCCATTCATCCCCAAATGTTCTCAGTCAGATTAAGATCAGGGGGACACGCAGGATGGTCCAAAAGAGGCACGTTATTCTCCTGGAAGAAGTCCTTTGTCACGTGGGCATTGTGAACTGCAGCATTGTCATGTTGAGAAACCCTGTCGTTACCACACAGATGTAGCTCACTGGAACATCTCCTCATAACCAGCTGCTGTTTGACGCCCCTGCACGACCTGAAGCTCCATTGTTCCATTGAAGGAAAGGGCGTCCAAAATCATTATGTTCCATAATCAGGATTTTTCAAATGCAAAACGACGGTCTTACTGCATCCAACCTCACCAACGATGGCACATTGAGAGAGGCCTTGCTTATGCAGCTCAACAATCCTACCAATTATTAATTAATCAGGTCTTGATAGTGTGAACACCTGACAGAAAATCACATGGAATCTGAATTTTTGTGCAGATTTTGGCTCTTAAAAGCTGTGGTCTTTAACTTTTGATCCCCTGATGAACAGCCTATCTCAGTTAAATTGTTGTTTTCTCAAACTCCTTTGTCTCATGCTCCCGTTCCTTCGTTAAGTATTGTGAAGCTCTACTTAGAACCTTTTTTAGATCCAATAGAGCATCATATGTGACAGGGGAGAGTGTTAATTGGAATTTCCTATTTTGGGCAGAAATTTGGGATTAAATTAATATTGTGGCAGAATGATCATATCCATCAAACCGTAGAATAAACAACTGTGGACACAGAACAGCCTCAGACGGTTGTAGGTCCTAAACGCCTGTTAGAGGTCTGCATGCTGGAGTGAATGTTTGAAATGACTGGGAGCCATTAGCTCATGCTAAGAGTAATGGCCTTCACAGCTACAAAGCTGGGGGATTACTTATTACCGATGTGCTCCGTGGGGAAAGGGCATGCACACACTCACACTCACACACACACACACACACACACACACACACACACACACACACACAAGCGCCAGAGCAGAGGAATGGTTTGTGTAAGGCTGCTTGTGTTGGCACTGCCTGTGATGGAATCATTATGGACGTCCGGTTGCCAGAGCCTCTGGTTACGACCCCTAATCACACACACATACACACACATGCCTTTGCTTACACCAGCACTAATGCCCAGCACCTGTTGAGCTAAGAGCCGGTCCGTATGGCTTCTCTATGCAATATGCACTTAAAAGAAGAGTTCAAAATGAGGAACGTTCCTTTAAAACTGATCTGCAAACATACACACACACACACACACACACACATAGCTGCTTAATTTTTCATGCACATTCCTTTTGAGTTAAAATCAATTCGGTAAATTGCCCTCATTAAACAAACTGATACACGCCTGCAACAGTTGATTCTTATCTAAGTAATTACAGTAAATTATTGGGAATGATTAATCATCCCGAGTCAAATCAGAATGAGGTCACTTCGAGTTGAAGATGAAGAAGATAAAGAGCTTCATTGTGCTTTTACGTTTCACTCTTTTAATTGTTACCATATTCAGCGGGATTTACTTTGATGGCCCCTTAAAGCTTATCCAAGGTGGGGTTTCACACCTGGACTTTTTGATCCAGTCAACTCCAACTCAGGTTCATTTCCACCTTTGGTGTTGTTCGCTTGAGCAGGTGTGAAAAAAGCCATCATACTCGAGTGGGTACCAAAGTTACCACACCAAGACTCTTTACAGGAGGTGGTCTCAGTCCAGTCCCAGACAAACTCTTGAGAATGTGGACTGACCTCCAACTATCAGGTGGATTCTGCAGGTGCGGTTTAAAGTGGTAAGAGAATCACTACAGCTATGAACATACATCATCTCTGCTGCTGCTCCGTGTTAAACCGCATGGAAATATGCACTGGTCAAGAACACGGCTCTTCCTTTAGTTACTCTATTGCGCCCATCCCAGACAGGTCTGACCAGTTCGAGAGGATGTTTTCGCGGGAGTCAATTCGGACCAAAGCAACCACCTACACATCGGTGGTGGTGAAACTGGGATAAAATGAATTGGGATTGGAACCAGCCTTGGTTTTAGTTTCTAGTTAATGCAACTGTGCGAGATAAGTTGAGGATCACCAAAAGTGAAAGTGAATGCCCTTTGAATCTGTACCAGCTGGCAGGGAATAATGACAACCCACAGCTTTAATGGTCATGGTGAAAGTATTGCTGATAATCTTGATAAGGTTTGGTTATTTTTGGACATGGCATCACTGGGATTTGAACTCACAACCATATACAGCTGTGCTTCTGTAGATCGTAATACAATAATTCAGTACTTTTTTTTATCATTACACTACGGTACTGCATCATTTTTCATATGCCACCTTGAAAATTTGTGGTCAGATCTCTTTGGGTTTTGAACTCACAACCCTCACAACCCCACTCACCATAAATAAACAAGCTAAAGTGTACAATCACAATCTAAAATGCACTAAATGTTTGTGGACAACTCTACTAATGAATGCATTCAGCTGCTGTAAGTTGCACCCATTGCTGACACAGATGTGCAAATGCACACATGGCTTCTCTCATCCCTGTAGAGAAATACTGGCTCTAGAATAGGACTCACTTTGCCGCAGATAAACAAATATGAACCTATTGACATCATGTCTAATGGCAGGTGTAGGATAGAGAGGTATAAAGCGTGTCTGCAGCTCTGAAGATCTTTCTTGGCCCGTCAATTCCTCCCAATCTGAGACTTAAGAAGGACCATCTGTCTCCTCAGATCCTCACAAACGTCTACCACTGCACCATAGAGCGCGTGCAGACCAAGTGGCAGGCAGGCCCTGCAAAGGGTGGTGAGAACAGCCCAATGCATCATTGGGGCACAGCTCCCTGCCATCGGAGACATTCACCATCTGCAGCGTTTCAGGGACTCCTCTCACCTGAACCCCACACTGTTTAACCTCCTCTCATCTGGGAGGGAATACAGGAGCATCCGGGCCAGAACCAGCCGGCTTAGGTCCAGCTTCTTCCCATCTACAATATCTCTTCTGAACCCCACACCCCACCTCTGAAGATCTGCACTCTCCAGACAGAATGCATCAAATGTATACATATAACGTAATTTAGATGTAATTATGTAAATAAAGATGGGATTGTACATATAAAAGTCACCCAGTTCATTCACTCAGTTTGTGGCTGCTTGTTACAGTCTGTTTGCAGAGTGGTGTATGCGAGCCGTCCACGCCGCGAGCCTACAGTACACACACCGTCTACTGTATTAGCAGAGGCTCAATCTCCAGCACTTATTGATAGGGCTGCGCTATTTCCAGGGGGGCCGCATGTCGGGGAGAGAGTGTGTGAGCATCGATCACGCTGTCCCACCTGGCACACACAATCCTCACACACACCCCAAAATAGCATAGAGGTGGGCAGAGTGGGGAAATGACACAATGCAATCCAGCGCTGCACTGACTCCATAGATTTCTCCCCAGCTGGAGGAAAGAGGGGGGTAATATTTTAGTTTCAATCACAGCATCCTGTGATAAGGGACTCAGCCCTTCGGGAGGAAGCACTGCTATTGGCTGGGCTCAGGGTGGGGGTTATGCAGTGGGGAGTTAAGGAAAATAGGTTATTGGATATAAGTGGTTTAAGCAATGAGGGCTGCTGGTCACGGGGGCAGACGTGGGCGAAATTTGCTTAGCCAGGAGTGTCAGATGAGCCTGGGAGGTCCACAGAGGCAGACAGTGTAGAATCCAGTGTGAATCAGACTGCTGTGTGTGTGTATGTGTGTATGCGTGTGATTAATAGGTCCTGCACCCTTTGATACAGAGGCCTCATCTGTTTTCTTGAGTTATGTGAAGAACGACTTTCTCTCTGTATTGACTACAAGCAGCACAATCTTGAAAACCAACTTTCAGTCCTTTAATGTATGTTAATGTAACAGGATCTCATTCTAAGTCATTTCGGAGCATCTCTATTGGTCCATTCGTCATGGAATATTCCCACAATTGGCGTTTCGATCTGACACTGACAGGATTATGCTGTCTGTGCTGCTCGTGTGGACCGCCTGTAATAGTTGTCGGTATTTGTTTGTGTTTGTTTGTGTACAGTTTCACGGTTCCCCAGTCCTCGGCTGACCCCGAGGCTGAGCCGGAAGAGAGCGCTGTCCATCTCTCCCCTCTCAGATGCCAGCATCGACCTGCAGACCATGATCCGCACCTCGCCCAACTCGCTAGTGGCCTACATCAACAACTCTCGCTCCAGCTCTGCCGCCAGCAGCTCTTACGGCCACCTGTCTGTCGGAGGCATCAGGTAACACCACCGCTGACCACAGCTCCCGAACCACTTACTGGAATATGCACAGCTTTCTCCTCACCCCAGCCATACATGTGAAAAAGTTAGACCCTCCACTGTCCCTTTGCCAGAGGACATCTAGAAGAGAGAAGGCCAGGACTTCGGACACTTTGTAATCCATTTTCCAAACAGTGAAATGAACCATATGCATTCATATGCATGTACGACCTGGCCGTGGTGAGCAAACCAAAGTCTGAGGTTTAAATAACTCCAAAGTCCTCCAACGTCCTCTCTAATGATGGTCCAGCACATAGTACGCCTAAGACAACTTGCATATTAAGTGTAAAAATTCCATTCTGAGACAATTTACAGGCATGTATCTATGCGTTGTCATAGGGACGCACACCCAGGGGGCAGAAAGCAACAGAAAACAGTACTGTCCACGCTAGAGAGCAGCAATCACCAGGAGTTGTGCAGTAAATCTGCACCAACCACAGAGAAGAAGATATGAATATTTGTCCATATTGCCCAGCCCTAGCTGGCAGGCTTGTAGAATTAATAAAAATGTGGAATTGTGCATTAAAAATCCATTCAAAATAACAATATAATAATAAAACGAAAGCACGGAAATTGTTAAACAACGGAGTTCTGTTTGTCTGTGATTATCATCACATAGAGAAGACCATACTCTTTCTTTCTTCCAATCTGTTCATTAACGAGAGTTTCTCTCCTGCTATGAAACGAGTGCTAATGTCACAGTCCATGTTCTCATGATTTATAAAATCACCACTCTTTTCTCTGGACACCGTCACACTAAATCAGATCCCCCAGCAACAATAAAGGCCTATTCAAGAGCCTGCAATATTCCAGCAGTGTTTATTTTTTCCCGTCCTGAAATAGATTTATCTGAACGGAACGCGGTGTGTGTAGACACTCCTACAGTGATGTAGTGCTTAATATGGCGTTCGTGACAGTATCATGAAATATGGCGTTTGTGACAGTGCGGTGAAATGAGGACGTGGACTAAGACGGAGTGGAACAAGTGCTTATCTCTCTCTTTTTCCCTTGCTCTTTCAGCCCCTCTTTTCCCTTCCATCACTCCATCAACCCGGTGGCGTATCAGCAGTTGCTGTCGCAGCAGAGAGGACTGAGTGCGTTCGGACACACCCCCCCTCTCATCCAGCCTTCACCCACGTTCTCCTCCAGGCAACACCCGCTGGGCGTCAGCGCTCTGCCCACAGTCATGCACAATGACAGCGAGACTAAGGTACTGAGAAAACATCCTGAGGATACAGAGGTTTGGGGATCTTTAATCCTCAGGCAATCAAGCTATTAAAAATGGTTTGATGACCTTAAACTGAAAACCAATTATTAACCAAAACCAATTCTATTATTATGGTGATGAACTTACTCTGAACTGGTAAAGAAATGATGTTGGTTTTCTCTGAGAGATCTTTCCAACTATATTTTTTATAAAGCCTGTCTGTTGGATTTGGGTTGAGAAAGATTCAATTTGGCCCAAAGAACCAATCAGTTACCTAGGCTTCCTCCAACACTGCCTCCTACAACACCAACACCTGTTTGCTAAACAAATGAGCTGAGTTGACCGGTCGTACTGGTAGGATATGCTTGTTTAAACTCGTTTAACACTTCAAAGCTCCCTGTGCGTTGCAGCTTTGTGTGCTAGTGAAAGCTCCTCATTAAGCTCTGTGTGCTAATGAAAACTCATCATACGCGCCTGTCACGTCTCTCCCTCGTTATTTGTTAAAACAGCGTGAAAGTGTTCTGTTTAAATATAAAAATATATTAAAGAAACACTAGACCAACCAGGTTATGTTTTTGTTTACATGTTTTTCACTTCTTATTGTGCATTAGTAACATTTCATATGTGCTCACAGTACTTCAGGCTGTGGTAATAAGCTGTGCCCATACACACATACTGGTACATACACACTCTACTACCACCAACAAACCGTAATGTATTTAATTAATTGCACACAGCACTTTGGGTTCACACGCTTGGCTTAGTGCAACGTGCACTGCCGCTTTGAGTCGGAGGCTTGTGGTTAAAAACACTGTATGTTCTAACTTAGCCTGAGTGTGACCCGTATCTTGTCCTCACACAGCAGACCCTACTCAGCAGCTTTTACGGATGATGGAAGAGCAGAAAGAGGCAATGCTTAACATCTGCTTAACGGGCCGTACGCCTCCTGCCTTTATTTGTCCAGGGTCATGTTTATAACGTTTGTTTTGAAATGGTGGGCCTGCCTGGCCCCGGACCCTCTGTAGTGGCTTGTGGGTGTTTGTTCAAAAGCGCTTATTATCATATCTGTGGCTGTAAACTCCCCCGGCATAACTGCAGGGTCCTGAGTTACAGTCTATAATTCCTGCCCCCACACACTGACTCCCACTGCCTCTCAGTCGACCCACAACACAAACACACACTCACACACACACACACACACACACACACACACACACACACATTTTTATTTTTCACTAGGATTTTGTGTAATATTGAGACAAAGAAGACTATTTGTCCTTATATTGAAGGTTTTCTAACAGAATCTGAGCATTTTCGTCCCGTAAATATACAAAAACACACACCCACCACACACACAGGCATCAGGCTGATCAGAACCAGGTTTCTGTGCAGCAGAACAGTCACGTTCAGCTCCAAACGACACACAGCCAGCAGCACTTATTTCTACATATTACATTTTTTTTTTTATCCCATGTGATGCGTTCAGAGTGTCATATGAAGCAGATGGGCTGTTTTGATACTGGTTGAGTCTAAATTGTTTAGTCTGTGTGGTGGTCCCTCTCCATACACTCATACACTGTTCCCTTGGGCTTTCAGCTTCACACAGCATCAAACATCAAAACCTCCTCTCTCCTCCATACTTTCCATCCTCTTCTCCTCTCAGCACCTCTCATCCCCCTGTTCTCTCGGTTCCTCCTTGCCAGAACACGAGCAGCGACTCGGCGGTCAGCAGCACAGTCAACCCCCTCAACACCAAGAGGTCCAAGGTCAAGATGGAGGCGGAGGGCCCACGCCCACTGTCGCCTTGCTCTCCGGTAAGAACGCTTCTCCGAATCGTTGAGGTTTATGGCACATTTCCAAACAAGGCTCCTATAAATCTCATATAAATCAATCAAAAAACTTAATGACATTAATTACATTGAACGATTATGATTATGATCCTCAGAGGTGTGGATCCACTGTTTTGGATCACAGATAAAATTGTTATTTTTGTTTTGTCAACATACAGAAAAAACTATTTTATACCTCGCCATTTTAAATTGGCACTGTGCAAAATGATATTGTGATAAATTGTGTTATTGTGATGATATACTTGTCTGAGTGTATTATGAAGGGCTGCACAATATATATCGTTTCAGCATCATCATCGCAATTATAAGTTATATACACTTTGTAAGATTTTGAGATTCTGAATTTGTGGTTTTCATGGGACATAAAATATAACAGTTTACGTTTTTGAATGAAATTGTGATCACAAATGAGCTTTTTAATGATATTCAAATTTTTCAGATGGACTATCTGTCCAATATCATTATTATTAATCAAATCGTCTATATGTCGAGGGCATTATTAATAACATAACATCGGATCATTGGATATTGCAAAAACATCTGCATTTTTAATATTGCAGAACAACAAAATATCACAACAGTTTTTTCCAAAGTTGGGGATTACACATGTTTCAGCACACAGAGTGCAATCAGGGCTGTTTAATTAGATATAGTGGAGAATAAATAAAGAACTGAATAAAGATGACTGCACTCAGTATGGTAGAGTGTTTGGATAGCAGTTGTCAGTCTGCCATAACTAAAACATTTTGTCTGGCTGTCAAAATATATTGATAAATATTGGGTATCATGAAAATGTCTATAAACATCGTGATATAAAATTTTTATCACATTGGCCACCTCTGCATTGAATGACTGTATTGTGATTTTAATGATTTATTAAAACAGAAACTTCAAAGAACATCAAAGCAATCACCCTTTAAATCAGCAATTTTAGGTTTTATTTATTACATTTTTGCATATTTGTTTTTTGATTGTTTGTTTGTTTGTTTGTTGTATTTGCATTAGCCATGTTCGGGTTGGAGTAGTTATTATGGGGGCGCCTGTTGGCACGAATGTGCTGGTGGCAACAAAGTTACTAGAGGTCAATCAAGTTTAATATCAAAAGGGTTTCATCATTTTTGATACATGATCACTTTCAAGACAGTTTTGTCCAGACAGTTGAAGAGACACTGGCTCCTATTTCAGGTGAAGCAAGATGTCTTTTTCTTTCGATTACCAGACAACTCTAAAAACTTCTTTGTGTTTTGCTTTCACAAAGTTAACATTTTGTAAATGACCAGCCCCTCCATACATGATGGCAATGGTCAAAGCTCGACCCACTTGACCCACCGTCCCTCAGAACGCAAGGAAAACATGCATTTTCTGTTCTGGCACCAAAATGGTGGAACGAACTTCCCCTGGGGGTCCGAACAGCTGAGTCCCTCACTGTCTTCAAACGCAGACTGAAGACTCATCTGTTTCAGGAGTTTTTAGCTCCATAAAGACATTTGTTTCAACAGGATCTAATCGTGAGGAACCTCTAGATTCTGGAATCGTCTACTAGCTCAGGATATTCTGAGTGAACAGCAAAGCATCTTTGTAAGTCGCTCTGGAAAAGGGCGTCTGATAAACGCTGTAAATGTAAATGTAAATGAGGAAGTCTTTGGTATGTACTGGAGAACCTCAGATACATGCTCCCAGAGACTAAACTATGGCCGGGATTGGCCAGCAACCTATTGTTCCGGCATGAGTGGACATCTGCCTTGAAAAACACAGAGGTGTGAATCAATCCGGGACTCAATCGATCATCCTAAATAAAAATACCTGTATAAGACACGGGTACAAGTTCCTATGAGATGCCACCTGACCAGGTAATGAAATGTAATGAAACCTTCCCCGAGTTGAATTAAATGGCAGGGACCCCCAGTGTCCAGTTTCGAGTAGGGGCAACCCTTAATAAGTTGTGGCCACAATCTTGTTCTCATGACTTATTAAGTCAATTACAAACAGGGTTCTTTACGGGACCAGTGGTGCTGCTATGATATCTCTCAAAGAGTGCAGTCTGTAAAGCCCTCTTTAACTACAGCAAAGTATTTGTTTAATCAGATCCGCTGATAACATCAGTTTAGAAACAGCATCAGACAGTATCACTACAAAGTTAACACGTTGGATTGGTTCCACTGTGGGCTTTTTTCGTGCCTCTGTACGGCTGATGGCAGAAAACAGCGGCACATCTCCTCTGTGTCCTGTTATCCAGAGAAACGTGTGTGTGTGTTTTTTTCTTTCCTCGCAGCGGCTCTGGCGCTGATCAGTGAGCGGCCGGAGGACCCCTGGGAGCCCCCCTACCCCCGCTCCCTCCGGCCCCCTTCCGCACGCGCCGGCATGAGAAAAACTCAGCCTGATAAGAGCTTTACATCCGTTTGTTTTCTCGCTCCCTCCATCCCTGGCTACTGTGTAAACTGTGCCAGAGCACTTCATTTTAATGAAGTATTGGCTGGCCGTTATTGTCATCTGAGGGCCTTTTTTTCCTGCTCTTGCTCTCTGTAGTGCTCTCCCTCTCTCCCTCTCTCTCCCTCTCTCTCCCTCTCTCTCCCTCTCTCTCTCTGCTTGTCTTTTGACAAATTTGTGGCTGCTCTCAGCACTGAGGCAGGCTGGGGTGTGATGCATGGGGACCGAATCGCTGCAGTCGTCTTGGGGCCGGCAGAATTGATGAAGATAGCTCACAGGGCAGAGATAAACATGCTGCAGTCAGCATGCTATGTGTGTGTGTGTGTGTGTGTGTGTGTGTGTACCTGTGCCATACACAGGTACATACAAACCCATAGACTTGCTTGTAGCTTGAGCATATTTTAACACATCACGCACACCTCTCTCATCACTGTGTGTGTGTGTGTGTGTGTGTGTGTGTGTGCACTGAATTTGCATGTTTCAAGTGTGTCCAATGTGTACAAGGTTACGTATGTGGCCGTGTTTCTTCAGATACCAGTTCTGTATCTCTCAAGATGCCCATAAACTCATGGGTACACCTGTCCATTAGGGGGCAGTCACAGTGCGGTTTGTATTTGGTGCTGTGGAGTAAAAGTGAATTACACACCCCAAAAGTAGGGGGAGCCCAGGAGCAAAATACAATCCTGATGCATCTCAAAGCACATTGTAAACAAAGGCTGTGGTGTGAAGGAAGGAGCTGAATTCTTCTCCGAATTGTGGTTGAAGAACTGACGGCAGGAACCATTGGTGTGTTTTACGGTTTGTGAATGAAAATTGCTTCTAGAGGTTAACGGAGGTCCTTCACAGTTTCTCCACGGTGAAGTGAAGATCATCAGTATATGGAGCAGAGTGGCACACAATTTGGCCATAATTCTGACCACTTTGTCTCTGAATTTCGTGATCAATGGACCAATAGAAAAGTCTTTCCTTCTTTCTCCCATAAAGTTTATCCCACTAAGGTTTTTAATGAGACAGCGACCATATTCAGTGCCTTCAAGCCCACACAACCTACAGTCTAGGCTGCAGCTGGAGCCCATTCTCACATGCCACACACACACACACACACACACACACGCCACTCGCTTTCAGCTCCAAAATGTCTGTGGCTTCGCTTCTTTTTCTTCTTACGCTCCCTTTTCTTTTAAGCTGTCGTTTTTAATTAAAGTGGAAGTAAAAAAAAAAAAAAACGTAAACGAAAGTGAAAAATGTCTTTTTTTTTCGTCTGTTTGAGTATCTGTCCGGTCCTAATTCAGCCAAATTAGAGACGTCTGCTCCTGCGATGCGTAAACACACTGAATGTTTGAAGTGCTCCACAGTGTGTACATATGGCACAGGAGGGGTCAGTGATGTTTGGTGGGGGATTAAGTGTGACCATGTGCTCTCCCTCTCTCCTCGCAGGACCCTTCAGGACCATTGGATCCCAAAGAGGAGCTGGACAGAGAGGAGGGCAAGCAAGAGCCGGAGGTGGTGTATGAGACCAACTGCCACTGGGAGGGCTGCTCCAAGGAGTACGACACACAAGAGCAGCTGGTCCATGTGAGTGTCTTTGTGTGTGTGTGTGTGTGTGTGTGGATGTGTCAGGGCTGCACCATAATTGTGATTTTATTGATTTATGCTGCTTTTTGACCAAAATAACTGACCTTTGTTGGATCACAAAGACTGTCCCACTCAGCTGGAACTGTGATTGGTCAGGCTCCTCACAGTATGAGCATACAGTGCTGATTGGAGGACCTGTTGTAAAATCATTAGCATAAAACACAGGATAGGTTAGGGTTAAGTGTCAGGTAAACGCTGGGGTTGGGGATTTAATGAGAATAAACAAAATACCAAACTAAAGGATATCATAAACAAACACTAGGTAAACAAAACACAAAGTAAACAAACAAACAAACTGACTGGAAGACTATCACTAACAAGTACATACATGACAAACCACATCTACAAGGACAGAAATAAACAAGCTTCGCCAAGTACTGCCGACAAAACTCTTCAACAAGGACTCACAAAGACAGGCTGAGACAAAGGGTCTTTAATACAGAGCACCATTGGACACACCTGGGACACACTGATTACAAAGGGGCAGGGTTACAAATGAGACACAGATGGAAATGGGCGGAGCAAGGGAGGAGACAGAACCAAAACAAACAACACAAACAACATCTAAACAAGACAGGAAGACAGGTGACGAGCATGACATTAAGATTCTAAAACGAATTTAGGACAAACTTTCCTTTTTTAGACATATTTAGACACCTTTATTAGAACTATATTGAGAGATATAAAATTTCTAAAACTAGAATCAGGTGCAGCAAGTCCTTAGAGAGAATCTTGGAGGAGCCTGTCTTATTTAAACCTCAGACATTAGTATGGTTTCCTCTTGATCTAGAAACAAGATCGTAGATGCCGATGAGTCTGAGAAGGGATTTAAAAAGATCTCAAAACAATTAGAAACCAGCCATTCCGCTGTATGGAATTCCAACATGGTCATGGTCAGGTCCATGTAAAAAAGTGTCCAGTAATCGTAAAACGTCATTACGAGACCCACAGCTTGCTCTTGCCACACTTGATGTCAAAGTGCAGCATCTTCTACCATCAGATCAAACAGGTTTGATTTTCATAGGAGGTGTCCATGGAGATAGCCCGTATGTCCAAACATATTAGGGTAATACTCGAGACACCGCAGCACACCGTTCCAGAACTCCTGATCTTTGACAGCAAGGGTTTCTTTCACACACATTGGCATTTGAGGTGTGTGATCTTACCTTAAACCAAAAATGGAGTTTGGAGAAGTGGAAAATGAACTAAAATGTGGGAGAAGGACCATGTTCGAGCCCCTGATCTCCTCAACTGCACTCCGTATAAAACCGCTCCTCTCCATCTCAACTGGAGATATATTAAGTTCCATTTGGTGCTTAGTTTATAATGTTTAGTGTGTGTGTGTGTGTGTGTGTGTGTGTGTGTGTGTGTGTGTGTGTTTCATTGCTCAGGCCAAGGGGTCAGATATGAGATACGGCCATTGGGGGTGTTAAAAACGGTTGACAGCTCAAATGACCTCGAGTTGTGAACTCTTGGACGTAAGAGATGCACTGTATGTTTGTAGGACTAAAGGATTGTGTGACCTGCAGTGTGCCGTTATTCACTCCGGCTCAATGACAGGGTTCTGTCCATTCACGGTGGCTCAGACACGGTTCTGTCCATTCACAGTGGCTCAGACGGGGTTCTGTCCCTCTAACTGCCTTACAGTCATTCCACCATGAAGCTGGCTTCTGAGCCAGTGCCTTCACGGCTGCTCTAAATCTAGATGTTCTAGTTGTCTGCCAGAGCAGATGAGTGACACAAGATCGCATCGTCCTCTGACCTTCTCACTGAGGACTTTTTCCACCTTTGACCCCAGAAATCCCAGCAGAAATCTGTAACGCCAGATGCTCCAAGTGGCCGGTGTTGTGCTATGTGGCTCCAGTTCCTGCAGGGAGGAGGGAAAGCCCTGCGTGACTGATCAGATTATATCAAAATCAGTAAAAAAAAAAAACACCTCGATTTAATGTATCATTCATTTTTTAAATGCATTTATTCTGTCATTTCATTTGACATTCATTTCATTTCATTTCGTTGACGTATGAACAGTATGCGACTGGTTGGGGTGAAAACTGCTCACATGCAGTTTTACAAGCCCATTTATCTCCTTGTATTTAATTAATATGAATATGAATATGAATCATTAACAATAGTAATATTTTGTAATTGAGTCTTATTTGATAATACTGTCTGAGTTGACACTGTTTTTTTTAGCTAACTGAAGCTGTAGTTGGTCAGCTGGGTTGGTTTTACACCAGCACACACCCACCCTAGTACCCACTCAATCCTTTCTCACTCCTTACTCTGGTTAGCCTACCTCTACATGCCTTGACTCTACCTTCTGCATGCCTCAGCACAGCCCTCCAGCCTCCATAAGGCCTTCCTCCTTCTGCTTTGCATTAACTGGAAGCTATTTTAGCCTTGCTTTCAGATTTGTTTGGCTTTTGGTAGGCTGTGAGTAAGTGACGTTTGGGGTTATAAGTCAAGACTGGTACATAACTGTTACACATAGTTGTGGTGTTCTGGTTATGCATTATTTTACTGATGTGCCGGGCCGATCCAGGCATATTTTAATGGATCAGGTATCGGCTGTTGTTGTTCTGAACCACTTCCAATTCTTTGTTTTAACCCCAGTGTGTTGAGCGCCATCTGGTGTCATTATGGCGAGGTTCTCTGTGGAGGTTCTTTCATCATTCATACACTATGAATTTCACGGCAGTAACTGACAAACAAAAACAGATATCTGTCTACACACACACACACACACACACACACACACACACACACACACACAGAGACACACACACATCAGACTGCTGTGTTTAAAGGCACTTGGAGCTGAATGGTCTGGTAGGTCAGACTGGATTATTCTATATTTATATTAAACAAACCATTAATCAGTGATTTTAAAAAGTGGTTTTACTTTAGTGTTAATCAGCAGCTCATCTTATATAAACCGTGGGACTGGATTATTAATATAAACACAAAGATAAGATCAGTATCGGGGGCAAGAAAACGCGATCGGGGTGGTTAAAATTATTCTGAAACAAAAACCTGCTGCTCAAAAACTTTTCCCTCAGAAAACATGTTGCTTTCATCGTCAACAGTGATGATAAGATCAGCTTTCACATCACACAGAGGGGCTCTCTCTCACACTACCAGGAGGAAGAAGCCCCTATACGCACCTACAGAGAGAGAGAGAGAGAGAGAGAGAGAGAGAGAGAGAGAGAGAGAGAATTTCTCGGACTCCATTGTCCCCCGTTCAGTTACAGAACTTCAGCTGGATTTTCACCAGATTACACACCACTGATTGTTTGTTTATACAAGCAATACACACTCTGATAACAGGTCATTATGGTCTTACAGAGGAACAAAGGCTTCACTGTGTTTGTGTGTGTGTGTGTGTGTGTGTGTGTGTGTGTGTGTGTGTGTGTGTGTGTGTGTGCCTAGGCTGCCTTGTTATCAAAGTGACATTGAGTGATGTAAGTCCCAGTGGGCAAGCTTAGCGGATGATGGAGTGTCACAGGTAGCTGGACTCTGTGATGGTCATCATGGAAGGCTTGCTAGAGAGAGTGTGTGTGTGTGTGTGTTGTGTGTGTGTGTGTGTGTGTGTGTGTGTGTGTGTGTGTGTGTGTGTGTGTGTGTGTAGGGGTGGTGAAGGGGGTGAAAGGGAAAAGGAGAGTGAAGGCTGGGTGATATGATGAAAACCTGAATATGTGTTTATAATATGTATAATGCAGAAACACAGCACGCTATACATTTCAACAGTAACCTTTATTTATGATTTTTATTAAACACCTCCAGATCAAAACCATTTCCATAGACGACCCACTCACAATCTATTTTGGAATGAAATTCGTACACAGATGTGTAATAGATGCGATATTAGGATATGACAATTTTTAATATCTTGTAGAATATATATCTTGATATATTGATATCTACGATATATTGCCTAGCCCCAATGAATGTGTGTGTGTGTGTGTGTGTGTGTGTGTGTGTGTGTGTGTGTGTGTGTGTGTGTGTGTGTGTGTGTGTGTGTTCCTTAGTAATTAGCACCTCACATTAGGCCCTGGCTCTGTTCTCCACAGACCCCAGGTCACCTTATTTAACCCTTTCAAACAGATGTGGAGGCTCTTTGTTTTTCCTAAAGGAAGAATTAAAGGAATTCCCTTTTACCTTAAATGCAGTCAATCCATCACACCTGTTAACATCGTCGGAACAGCCACATGCCGAAACCACCACACACTTCTCTAACGTTCCTCAAATTCTTAATTGTCTGGTGTACATCACCGCAACATCTCACTGGAGCTGCGTAAAGTAGCTTAACCTACTGTTGTGAGATTGGACACATCCGCCAACAGCAGCGTTAGTATGAGACGCCGCGCACTTCCCGGAAATGGGAAAAAGAAATCATAACCCACTGGTAGGCGACTCTAGTTGTTCTTGCTGTTCTCACCTGTTACCGGCCAGGTTTAGTCGGTCTCTTAGAGCAGGGAAATTATGAACTGTGTAGGAAGCTGGCACTCCAGGACCAGGATTGCCAGCTCCTGCCATAAATGTTCTAATGGGTCCACTCTGGTCCAGACTGGCACAAAACAGTGCAGACCAGTCTTAGTAAGTATTTGGGTTGGCAGTGGAAAAAGGCAACTGTTACGAAACAGGTCATAAGCAATCTCCTGAAATCCTGCTGACACACAAGGCCTGATTTAAGGAACTCCAATATGCCACTTAAAATGTGCACAACAGTATTTCATCCAAGTCTTATTGAAA
Source organism: Acestrorhynchus altus (assembly GCA_034509495.1). Taxonomy (NCBI): domain Eukaryota; kingdom Metazoa; phylum Chordata; class Actinopteri; order Characiformes; family Acestrorhynchidae; genus Acestrorhynchus; species Acestrorhynchus altus. Next base: position 4,876,937 of record CM067514.1, read on the forward strand.
GTACTGCTGCAGACAACAGCAGCACGGGTCAGCACCGGTCACCTTCAGAAAAAATACAGTGTGTGAGTCATGCTTTAAGCTCACACACACAAACTGAATTCTGAATGAAAGTTAGTAAAGCTCTGCTGATCATGAAATAATCCTTAATCATGCTGCTTATGGACATAATCCTCCCATGACTGAACTAACATTACGGGAAAACCTCTGAACTTCACAGCGTCCAGTGGCTCCTAACTTATGTCCATTCGTTCTCACAGTTGCATACTGGTCCGAGTTACGATGTTTACTTAAAATTCCCGTGAATTATGGGAGATTATGGTGCCCTGAAAATCACATTCAAATTCCATGTCATGATTTTGGAAACAAGGGCGACAGAGGGGCACTGAAGGTTGTGCGTCTGTCACACAGCTCCTGTTGTTGTGGGTTCAATTCCCGCTCGGGTTGCTGTCTGCAAGGAGTTTCATGTGTTCTCCCCGTCCATCAATCAGAGTTTATATCACTCTTTAATATGAAGACGTCGTCAGGAAGCAGCTTTAGAGCCTCTTTCGAGCAGCTGGTGGGTGACAGTGGAAAGGGAAAGGTCCCTCAGGCTAGGAGGAAGGAACCTTGAGAGGAACCAGGGCTCAAATCCATCCTCGTCTGGTGGACACTGGAGAGCACAGACATAAGGCACGAAAATGAGTAAAATAATAAGACACTAATAGTGTGAGCAGGCCGTGTTCGGGTGAGAATGAGTTATGAGAGAAGGTGAGTGAGCGTAGGATGCAAGCTCAGTGTTCCCCGTGTCCGTGCAGGTTTCCTCTGGGTACTCCGGTTTCCTCTCGTCGCCCATGCTAAACTGCCCCTAGGTGTGAGCCTGACTGTGCGTGTGGTACCCTGTGGACGGGCGCTAAGGGGTATTCCTCGCATCCAATGACTCCAGGTGGGCTCTGGATCAAGCGTGACCCTATTCGGGAAGAAGCGGATAAGATACTGACCGACTGATTTGGGAACATACTGGCTGTCGTGCTCATTAGTGCCCTAAAATGTAAATACGGTTCTATTTCTTTATGAATGAACAAACATATAATCAGGCCTTTGTTTTTGGCTTTATGAGAACTTTTGTGTATTTTTACTCTTATTTATGTGATGATTTAGGGTTACTAATTAGTAGAGTATAAGTGTCCATTGCTTGTTAGCTACACAGGCTCTGTATCTCCAGTGCAAAACTAAAGAAGCAGAACTTCAGACACCAAACACGTCCTGATAATCGGGGGGGGGGGGGTAACAGGACACACACACACACACACACACACACACACACTGATTTTGTTTCCCACTAAACTATTCCTTTAAATTACACAAAACCTTCTCTAATCTTCTCAAGTGCAGACTCCAAACAGAATGCCACTGGTTGCTTGCTTGTGTATTAGGAATGTACTGTTTTGTTCACTAAGTGAAGCAGAACATGGGCAAAAGTTTGTAGACACCTGCTGATGTAGAGTTCGTCCCCACCTTTGATGCAGTAGCTGCCTATTCCTCTGGGAAGGCATTGCACTAGACTTGAGAACATTGCCGCCAGGATCAGAATATCCACACCTCAAGCTATGAACACACCAACAAGAGACACATTTGGGCTGATGTAAGTGACTTGTCGCCTGTTGGTGCGGGTGAGTGAGTGGACACAGTGTTTAAACACTCCAGCAGCACTGCTGTGTCACACTCACACACCATGTCAGTGTGACTGCAGTGCTGAGAATGACCCGCCTCCCACATAATACCTGCTCCGTGGTGGTCCTGTGGGGTCCTGAGCATTGAACAAACTACAGGCTAATCACAGAACTACAAAGTGCTCCCGTATAGTTTCCTAAAACTTTTATGAGGTGGTCATAATCTTGTGGCTGATGAATGTAAATACACTACACTGCTGCCATTCGTCTGTTTTTAGCTGTGGTCTTATAATCCTTCATTGATCCAATAAAAACTTAATGCTCTATTTTTGAAAGGAATGTGTGTGTGTGTGTTTTTTTTTACTCGTCTCTAATTACTGGTGTGACTAACACACACATCAGAGTGTGCCAAAACAGACAGCCTTAAACACACTCCTCTTCACCCGACCAAAGCCCATCACATTCTCTTGTTTGAGGCTGTCGGGGCAGACGGCCTTGATGGATGACGCACCTCTCTAATTTGGCAGATAAGCATACAAATTCCTAAGAAGCTCCAATTGCGTTTTTCTTCGATGCTGTCAATAGATGGCAGATTTACGCCGCTCCCTTGACGCCGACGCCGGTTGTATTGTCTCTTTAGCATGACATGTAAAAACAGCAGGGCCAATTAAAGATTAAACACGGCAGTGACATTACAAAGGGAGGCCCGGCCCCCAGACGCAGAGCCAGCGAGTCAGCAGAGGGGAACAGCAACAGAATCCAGTGTGTCTACCAGGCACTGCAATGAGAATTAACACAGTGTGTGTGTGTGTGTGTGTGTGTGTGTGTGTGTCTACAGCACATCAATAACGAGCACATCCACGGGGAGAAAAAGGAGTTTGTGTGTCGCTGGGAGGAGTGCTCCAGGGAGCAGAAGCCCTTCAAGGCCCAGTACATGCTGGTGGTGCACATGCGCAGACACACAGGGGAGAAGCCACACAAGTGCACCGTGAGTGAAGCACACACACACACACACACACACACACACACACACACACACACACACACACACACACACACACAGATATGGCCCCATTCAGAAGCACAATACACACCAACACCCATAACATTAAAACCACTGACAGATTAAGTAAATCACATTCGGGCCACTTTGACCGGGGCCACATTGTGACGGCTATAGACGAATGGGTCAGAACATCTCCAAAACATCCCAGTTTGTGGGACTGTGTGCGGTTTGAGTCCCCTCTGACCCAATACAGCCAGTCACCCAGCACTCTTTAACTTTTAATTTACACTTTATTACAATTTAATATCATAAAGAGGGCCGGTTCTGTCCTCAGAAGCCCCTTGGACCCAGTGCAGGTGGTGGGAGACAGAAGGATAATAGCCAAGCTGGCATCCGTGCTGGAGGACGACTCCCATCCCATGCATGAGACTCTGGCAGCACTGGGCAGCTCCTTCAGTGACCGGCTGCTTCACCCTAAGCGTGTGAAGGAGTGGTATCACAGGTCCTTCCTCCCTGCTGCTGTTAGACTGAAGAACCAGCACTGCTCTCAGCAGACCACGGACACACACCCTTAAACTCCACACACTGTTGAGTTTTCAATTCAACATAGTGAGCAAAACGTCTCCACACGTGCGACTATCAGTCATCAGTACATATTTATTTATTTATTATTTCTAATGTTAATATTGTAGATACAACGCTGTACTTTATCTAGTACGTGTGCTTGCTGCTGTGAATTCCCCCACTGAGCGACGGATAAAGGACGATCTTATCTCGTCTTATCTAATATCAGAAGGATGTTTGATTGTTTCTGATTGTTTCTGAATGTTGTGCGTTTGTGTGTTGCAGTTTGAGGGCTGCTCAAAGGCGTATTCCCGCCTGGAGAACCTGAAAACACACCTTCGCTCACACACCGGAGAGAAACCGTACGTTTGTGAGCACGAAGGTTGCAACAAAGCGTTCTCCAACGCCTCGGACCGGGCCAAACACCAGAACCGCACTCATTCCAACGAGGTAAACACACATGAACACACAGTTTGTTTACTTTTAGCTTTAAACATGAAAACATCAAAAATATTATATTACAGGAAAGTAAAATCCAGACAAAAACATTGGCATCATTGTCATTTTCGTTCTATTTTAGATTCTCCTCTTCACTCAATTGTCAATTTGTATTTTACAATATAATACAATAATATTATATTGTTAATAGATATATAATGTTTTTATTAAAAGTCTCTGATTGTGTAGTAAAAACGGTGTCTACACCAAAATTGAAATGTCCTTTTCCCCGTTTATAATAAACATGCTGTAGTTTGCTTCCATAGTTTTGCACTGGAGATACATTATATGTCCAAATGTTTGTGGACACCCCTTCTAATGAATGCATTCCGCTACTTTAAGTCGCACCCTTTTGCTGACACAGATGTGCAAACGCACGCACAGCTTGTTTCGCCTCTGTAGAGAAGTACTGCCAATAGAATAGGACTCTCTGGAGCAGATAAACAAACATGAACATGTCGACACCATGTCTAATGCCAGGTGTAGACTAGAGGAGTGCAAACCCCCCCCCCCAGCATTGAGCTGTGGAGCAGTGGAGCTGTGTGACGCAATCAGATCCTCACAGCAAAGGCAGGATAAACTCTTTTTAACTCTTGATTTCAGAAGAAACAGTGAATGAGCAGGTGTCCCAATATTTTTGGTCTGTATATTATACAAGGCAAGGGTAGCTTTGCACATCTGAATCATCACAGTTGCCTCTTGGTTATTCAGTTACATCAGGGCGAGGGGAACACACGGTAAATTGAGTTTACTATCCGAACCGTCACTTTCAGCTCCTCGAGGGGAACAGCAGTCTACAATAAAGTGTGCTGTACGATGTCTCATTCTGCCGGACTCCTACTCCAGCAGTTGCTCTTATGACTGAGCCTTAGTTAATCCACTTCCCTGTGGCAGTAACGAACTGCTAACTACCTAAATTCTATGTAAATTTGCCGTTTTCGGTGTACGGTTTCAAATTTAGGCCAGAATTAGATTTGTCTGCGTACTCCCTCATCATGCTTAGTGATTGCTCCTCGACGCCCAACCTTGTCCCATTAACAAGCTCTGCATGCAAGTGTGTGTGTGTGTGTGTGTGTGTGTGTGTGTGTGTCTGTGTGTCTGTGTGTCTGTGTGTGTGTGTAAATAATGGGGTGTGGAACTAATGAGCGCGGCAGCCCACAATGCATTAGTGAGAATCAAGTACATCCCCTACAGAGAGAAAGACCACCTGCAGATCGCAAATATAAAATGAAACCTTGCGCCATTTCAACCCTTTGCCTATCCATCACGGAGAGAGAGAGAGAGAGAGAGAGAGAGAGAGAGAGACAGAGAGAGAGAGAGAGATCCCCTCATACTAACTTTACAAGCAAACAGCCATGAATCATGAACACTTAGCTCCGGCACAATCAGCACGTCAGTGCCCCACACAGTAATCTGTTCCTCTAATGGAGTGCTCACATAAAGCTCCATTTCCAGCTAATCTGACCAAACAGGGGCAGATGAAGCTCTAATTCAGAGTCGTACGTTTGACTGTTAGTGGATGGCGACCAAGCGAGTGCTATTTGTCTTCGCAGAAACCCTACGTGTGTAAGATCCCGGGCTGCACCAAGCGCTACACCGACCCCAGCTCACTCCGCAAACACGTCAAAACCGTCCACGGGCCCGAGGCGCACGTCACCAAGAAGCAGCGGGGTGACCTGACGCCCCGGCCGCAACCACCCCCCAGAGAGAATGGAGAAAATGAGATGGGGAACAAGCACCCAGGCAAGGGAGGTCAGGACAAGTTTGAGGCCAACAGTACAACCAGAGGCATGGAGGACTACCTGCAGGTCAAGTCTATAAAGACAGAGAACTCTGTGGTAAGTTCCTTTAGCACACGTCTGTCAATCTGCAGGGCTGTTCAGGTCTGTGATAAACGTCCTGTAGATTTAACACGTCTGTCTGTCTGTCTGTCTGTCTGTCTGTCTGTCTGTCTGTCTGTCTGTCTGTCTGTCTGTCTGTCTATCTATCTATCTATCTATCTATCTATCATTTTAGCTATGTATCTGTCTGTCTGTCTGTCTGTCTATCTGTCTATCTGTCTGTCTGTGTGTCAGTCTGTTTATCTGTCTGTCTACCTATCTGTCTGTCTGCCTGTGTGTCAGTCTGTCTGTCTCTATCTGTCAATGTGTCTGTCTGTCCCTCTATCTATCTATCTATCTATCTATCTATCTATCTGTCTGTCTGTCTGTCTGTCTGTCTGTCTCTATCTGTCTGTCTGTCTATCTATCTATCTATCTATCTATCTGTCTGTCTGTCTGTCTGTCTGTCTGTCTGTCTGTCTCTATCTGTCTTTGTCTGTCTGTCTGTCTGTCTGTCTGTCTATATAGCGATCTATTGATCGATCAATTTGTAGATCAGTGTTTCTGTGTTCTATTAAACTATAACAGTGTTATAACCTTAGCCTACGTTGTCTTTAATTGCATATGTGTGTGTGTTGGAGGAAAACACTGTAACTCCACCGCAGCATCTGAAGTTAAATAATTCTTTCTTTGATGTGCCAACTAAACCAGCATGTCGTTTTAATAACGGGCATTTCAGGCTCAGTGTACTATTGTGTGTCAGTAGTTTGGTGGATTAGCCACAATATTTTATTTATTCCTGATTAATTATGCATTAAAAGGTTCTCCTGTCCTTCAGAGGTTGCTCTAATTTAAACAAACTAACAAAAGCAAGCAGTCTGTCTCTCTCTAACCCTCACTCTCTCTAACTGTGGCATGCACTCTCTCTCCCCTCTCTCTGCTCTCTTACTTTCCCCATGGACAGACGTTACTGAGGTGAGCACTACATCCTAACACCACTCCATCCTCTCACTCTGCTACATGGCCATCTTGTTTTATGATTGTACGATGTCTCATCCTGCCGGACTCCAGCAGTTGTTTGTTTCATGATTTACACCATAGATATGAGACTTTGGCAGGGAAATCTTAAGTGTATGTATATATGAGGTTCTAAATTGCTTAATCAAATTGACGGCTTATGAAATCACGAAAGATCTGAATTGAAAATGTCCAGAAATCTGTCCAACAATATTTGGATGTTCGTAAATAACTCCGAAATATTTCGAAGGTGCTCTCTGTTTCCACATCACCATAAAAACCCTTATTCATTCACTACATGCAGCGGAAAGATTACAGTATAATGAAAGTATCTAAACTATTTGGATTCATATTCCTTTGTAGCGGGAGATTCTTTGAAACACGGACTGTCTTTGATTTCCCACGAGTGCCTGCCCACCCCACACTCCCCCACACCCATCACAGAGATCTAACCCATCCGCCACCGTAGGATAAAAGCCATTACGCAATTAATATTCTATGACTGGGACTGTTTTGTGTGAGGAACAAATAGTGCCAGTGATCACGCTGTGATCAAGAACGGCTTGGCGGTTCACATCGGGACGGAATACATTTGCGTCATTTGGGCTGCACGGTGAGATGACACAGATGTGAAGAGGCTGTGTACCTTATTTATGTTGGGTGGATTTCCCCTTTGTGAATTCAGCCCAGCCTGTATGCATAATGCACAAAGACGCTGCCATAGGAAATAACACTTTGTCAGTCATTTAACCTTCGCTTTCTTAGACGATCAGAGGGGTGGAATGTTTGCACGTATGTAAAGAGACAAAGGGAATGTGTGGTCGCTTGGCAGAGTCAGACACAGGGCGTGTGAAAGAATGAGCTTCACAGCTATGTAGGTTTCAGCTGCTATCAGTATTAACACGGAGCACTTAATATATAACGGGGAATGGAACGCAGTCGGTTCTTTATGATACAATCGAAGCAGATTAACCCAAAGAACAATGCAATACGTTGTGGGATTTTGCATGGGAATACAGTCTATGGACAACCCCCCCTACCCCTTACCTTGTGGTTACCTGCTGAGCGCACCGTTCACAATACTGACGCCCTTTGCCCTCCTTCCTCAGATGTATCAGTCCAGCCCTGGTGGTCAGTCATCATGTAGCAGCCAGCCGTCACCGCTTGGCAGTACCTCCCACCATGACGGTGGAGTAGAGTTGGCAGGCCCCGGCGGGGGCAGCCTGGGCGACCTGAGTGTACTGGACGACATGCCGCCGGTGGACTCCACAGTCTCCACGGGCACGCTGGGCCTTCACCTGCGCAGGAACGCCAGCCCAGCCTGCAGGCTCAGCCACCTGAAGGAGGAGAAGCTGAAGACAGTGAGGAACTCATGCTCTTGGGCAAATGCCGCTCCACGCGCCCCCGACACCAAGTTGCCACCCATTCCTGCCAAAGGTAAACCTCTAAGACCTCTCCATGTGATAAACATCAGCTCATTGTGATAACACCCTAATCTGTTTTCTGCTCCCTTCACAGGTTCCTTACTGGATCCTCCTCTACCGATTACCAGTCTGCGCCTGAGTGAGGTTTGCCCCGGGGAGACAACAGTCCTGAGCCAGCTGGTGGAGCGTCGGGACAGCCTGGCCAGCACGGTGAGCTCAGTCTACACGCTGAGTCGCCGCTCCTCTGGAATCTCACCGTGCTATTCGAGCCGCCGTTCCAGCCAGGCCTCGCAACGTCTCAACAACGTGAGCTCTGCCGACTCCTATGACCCAATCTCCACAGATCTGTCACGCCGCTCCAGTGAGGCCAGTCAGTATGGAGGCTTGCCTGGTCTGCTCAGCCTCACACCTGCCCAGCACTATCGGCTCAAAGCCAAGTATGCTGCAGCCACAGGCGGTGCCCCACCCACACCTCTGCCCAATATGGACCGAATGAGCCTGAAGACACGAATGGCCCTGCTGGGGGATTCTCACGAGATGCCCATGTACCCACATGGCTTACATGCCCAGGTGCCCAGAAGGTGCAGCGATACAACGTACAGCACTTCCACTAGCCTGATGCCCCATGAAGTTCCAGGCAGCATTGCACGTCGGGCAAGTGACCCTGTCCGGCGGGTGGACATGGAGCATCAGCAGCTCCTCCAACAGGGACAACGTTTCAACAGCACAAGCAACATGAACCATCAATCTCCCTTACACTTCCCTGCTTCTAGCCGCCATCTGGCACTGCAGAACTATACCAGATCTGATGGTAACCTACACCGTACACTCCAATACCCACCACGCCCTCCCAGCATCTCAGAGAATGTTGCCATGGAGACCACAGCAAGTGACGTGGATGGTCAGAACATTGGAATTGATGATGACATGGTATTGCCAGATGATGTGGTTCAGTACCTTGCTTCTAATGGAGATTCCACTCAACACACTGGACCTGGATACCGGCACCAACAGGCACAGGGAGTCCTTGGCAGCGGTACTCCTTCGCAACAGCCGTGTTACTACCAGAGACGAATGGCCATGGTGGACAGCAACGTGAGCAGCCTGACTCGGCAGCCCTCAGCTTCCTGCCAGCTCAGTCCCACGCAACAGCACTCCTTCCCTTCTTCTCCTAGTGCCAGCAAGAACCACATGCCCGTGCAGTGGAACGAGGTCAGCTCAGGGACAGTGGAGTCATCTCCCAGCCAAACCAAGCAGCAGCAGCAAGCACAAGGATGGGGGAATCTCACGGCACTCCAGCAAAAACAGAACTTTATCCCCTTCCAGAACCACAAGTCCAACCACCAAGTTGGACCCATGAGTCAGAACCTCGCACATGCAGCTCAGCAGAGTTCTACACAGAGGAATGAGTTTATGGCCCAAAGGATGAACTGTGGCCAATCTCCGAGGCAGCAAGCCAGCAAAAGTCACCACAATGAGCATGTACCCATTCAGCATGACTACCATCAAGGCCTTGTCACCAATAGTGACTTGAATAGAAACATCAGCCAGCATCCGTCTTGTGGTAGCATGACAGGTGGCAGTGTAGGTTTGATGGCCTCATCGGTGAAAACAGCACAGCCCCTGCATGTACAGAATAACAGGGTTAGAACTAAGCCAGTGGTCACGCAAAACCATGCCACTTTTGAGAGCAATCAGGGAGATTATTCCCATATGAGTGGGAATCAGCAGAGCTACAGCGCTTCATCCCAGAACCCCATCCTGAACGGAAATCAAGGCTTGCTGCAGCCCAGGCCGCCCACAGAACCCAAGCCCTACAGCAGGCAGTATTCAGGGCCAAGCACAACGACAGCACAGCAAAGCGGCTACCCACAAACCAACTTCAGCCCGGCATACAACAGCTCGGAGGCCAGCCCCAAAAAGCCTGTTAAATTGAGCGACACCAACAGTAACACCATGTTGTACACTGGACAGATCCAAATGTTTGAGTCCAGCATTTTGGGCTTGCCCAGTGCAACAGAAGCAGCACGCTCCGAGACGGAGAGCCTAACCTTGGCTGCCGTCAGCTCTCCAGGAACCAATCAGGTCTCAAGCACAGTAGACTCCTCCACTGGGGCGGAGCAGCCACAGATCGACTTTGATACCATGTTGGATGACGGAGACCAGTCCAGCCTCATGTCAGGAACTCTAAGTCCCAGTATCCTCCGAAGCCTGTCCCAGAACTCCTCCCGCCTTACCACGCCCCGTAACTCAGTGACGTTGCCTCCGGTGCCCGCGGGAATCGGCAACATGGCCATCGGAGACATGAACTCCATGCTGAACACGTTGGCAGAAGAGAGCAAGTTCCTTAACATGTTGTCTTAAGGCATTCGACAAAGATAAAGTAGAGAGTTTGGAATGTGATCCGAACAGAAAAACCGACTGCATAAATTGATTTTTATGCCATTTTTAAACTGTATTATCATGTATAGCGTTAGTGTAGAGGCTCTGTGGTAGGTTCTTCTTGTTAAAAAAAGCCATATTTTGCCTTAGATCAGTGTATGTACTGTATATATATGTACTTACAGAGAATTTGATAAGCTTCAGTCCAGTATTTTTGTACTCTTTTACAGTAGTGAAATGAAAGCAGCAGTAAGTGCCTTGCTATGCGATGCATATGCAGGAAGCAAAAAAAAAAAAAAGAGAGAAAAAAAACACAATTGACACTGGTTTTGTTCACCGTGTAAATGACAAATGTCTGATTTCTTTTCTAAAATGAAGCCACATCAAACGGAACGCTCTGGAAATGTATAATGCAACCAGAATGACATGCAGAACTGAACACAGCAGAGCTTTTCATCTGTGACGTAGTCCTCGCTCCAATATCTTCACATCCGGAACTGTGAAGGACACCGCGGACACGAGGCCGTTCCAGCGTCACGCGTTCAGAGGAGCTTCTCACTCAACATGGACTTTATTTGAGCCAGTCTTGTCGGCTTGGACTCTGGACTTCAAACCCTGACGTGACGTTTAATTGTTTGTTTGTTTGTTTGTTTTGTACGTGACCAGACACCGTACACAGGGCTGGCTATGTAGATATCTTTTGTACATTTTTATGAAATACAGTATTGTTGTTTTTCTACTCCAGTGTTGTGCAGGGAGTCCTTTGAAATGTAGGCTTTCTCAACGCCCTGTAGTAACACATAACCGCTTCACTTATCGACGGCATTTCAGCGAAGCCTGAGCCGGGGTGGACCGTTCACCAGAGATATGTGCACTCGCCTCACTCCCTCTTTACTGTTGGAAGCATATAAGTGTTGATTGCTTTAATAATGTAGGAGCAAACTTTTTTTCCTTTGAAGCCACTTTTCATCCTTTGCCAACAATGCATTTTTTCTCCTCTTGGTATCCTGGGTATCTTTCCCACTGAATCACGTGGCTTCAACTGGGCAAATGCAACTCCTCCTCCACCACCCCAACCCCACCCCCCAGTTTTTCCCCTGTATTTTTGTACTTTTCACATGAAAAAGTGAAGTTTTATACACTACATGTCCAAATGTTTGTGGACACCCCTTCTAATGAGTGCATTCACCTACGGCTGACACAGAGAAGTACTACCAATAGAATAGGAATCTCACACAAACATGACACCGTGCCTAATGCTACGTGTGGGCTAAAGGGGCATAAAGCCCCCAGCATTGAACTGTGGAGCATTAGAACGGTGTTCTCTGGAATGATAGAACTCAATCCAGTACTTTTGGTTAGGATGAGACGAGTAAGGAATGAGGTGGGAAGGAGAATTGCTCCGAAAATGCAGAACTTGCAGGATAAACTATTTTTGAATACCCTTGATTTCACAAGAAACAATGAATGGACAGGTGTCCGTTTACTTCTGTCCATATAGTGTAGTTGGGAAAGTGGAAGATGGGAGAAAATATGGCACACGCATACTGAGCAGCTTGCTAAAGTTAACCGCCGTGTTTCCCGAAATGAGCAGTGGCAGATGGGCCCGGGGGAACGGGCTGCTGAAAGCACATTAAACACACACTTGAAGGAGGAAGAGGTCCGGGGATGAGGCCTTCGGAGTGAGCCGCAGGAACAAATGGTTTTATTCTGACAGCAAATTCAGCCGAGGCCTCGTTTGATCTGCGGTTTCTGATCGCTGGAATTTCTTATTCTCTCTGAGAAACGGAGGAGGGGGAAAATAGCCTGAGGATGAATAAGAAAAGAAGGGAAAAAAGAAATCTTAACAAGAACTTGTCTAAGAGATGAGGCTGAAAGGGATGTTGATCAGCAACGTCCAGTGCTGTGATTACAGAGGCGCTGTAGAGGTGTGACCACACTGACCTTTGGCAGAGGCCTCATTTGTCTAATAATTAGACACTTGCGTTCAGTCAGGGCTGATTTTATGTAGCTGACGTTGAATTTCGTGTATCAGACAGTGTCAGTTGCGTTGATATTTGGAGTTTACACATTTCAGGCATGTGTTACGTACTGTGTTAAGTAGCCAAATAAACTTGGATAAAACAGAGATCGTGACGAATGTGTCCAGCACTGTGCAAAAGTCAGGAACCATCCTTCAATTATTATATTTCCGATCAATTGGTCTTCAAGTACAAAAGATATTTAAACATAACGTGCACACAACTCTGTGCTGCACACAAGGGACTCTGTCCTCTGCGTTTAACACATTCACACAGTGACAAACACACATACACACTAGTGGATTCACACACTATTGGGGTAGTGAGCACACATGTCCGGAGCGGTGGGCAGTTCAGTCATGCCCTGCCAGTTCAGGGAATCAAACCAGTAACCTTCCAGTCTCAAGGGTAAGCCTAACCACCAGGTCACAGCTGCCCAGTTGTTTAAGGTAGGTGAAAAACATGCCTTTATTGTTTATTACAGGAATAGGGTTTTGAATGAACATAACATAACCAGTACACGGACAATCCCAGGACCATTGAAGACCATTAGACTCAGTGATGTTGAGACTCAAGACTGAGATCGTTCCTTCATGGTCTCCAGAACAGTCCACTACTGATACCGACTTTCAAAACTGTTCATAACGAATTTATTTCTGACCTTTTTCCAGCTTATTTATCCACTGGAATTAAACAGTGTGTATCTGACACTGTGTCTTTAAGACATATATGTAAATGAGCTCTGTTTTGATTGGCCGATCTGATTTGTGCCACAGGCTAACAATAATTTCAGGTTAAATTGTGCCTTTTTAAATGTAGAGACACTCCACATCAGCCACCTACCTCCACTCAGCATGGGAAACGTCCAACCCACGACGAAGAGTCACTCGGGTGACTGGAAGGATTATAGCTGCAATGTAGAAACAGCATATGGGGTGTTTTAGACCCTTTAGGAAAAGATACTTCCAACCAATAAAAGACATCAGAATAAACAGACAATCAATATAAAACAACACAAAACCAATGTAAAGCCAATCTGTGCCAATAGACCAATATTCTTACCCTGGAGACTGAATGGATGAAACTGCTGCAGGCTAGAAGGGTGAATATACACTGCTGTGCAAATCACTCAATCAATCACTGCATTGAATGCAGCTGAGCATTTACAGCTTCGAGGGATTAATAAGAAAAGTGAAACTGAATTGATTCATTCAAATAAAAATGAAAGAACTACATGATCTAGCAATATTAAAATAAACAGCTTAGATAAATAAATAAAAATTAAATAATAAAATAGGTTAGTGAGCTAAAATCGAATGCAATTAAAACAATAATGGACTTGAGATATGATTAAAAAAATGTGTATATAAAGAAAATAATTTAGTTTTCCTACAAATATTTGAGTCAGCAATGGATTCAACTTAATGTAGATGAATGTATTCTTTAGAAGAGTTGTCCACAAACATTTGGAAAAAATAAAAATAAAATTAAATAAAATATTTAAATAAAATATATAATAGAAAATAATAGAAAAATAAGTAATAATAATAAAAATAAAAATATATAACTCATCCCATAAGTACTGGCTGGAGCTCCATCATTCCAGAGAACTCAGTTCCACTGCTCCACAGCTCAATGCTCACACCTATCATTAGGCATGGTACTATCAAAGAGTCCTATTCTATTGGCAGTACTTCTCTACAGGGACTAGAAAAGCTGTGTGTGTGTGTGTGTGTGTGTGTGTGTGTGTGTGTGTGTGTGTGTGTGTGTGTGTGTGTGTGCATTTGCACATCTGTATCAGCAATGGATTCAACTTCATGTAGATGAATGTATTCATTAGAAGAGTTGTCCACAAACATTTGGACATAGGGTTCATAGTGGTCATAAACCCTGTCCTACACCCAAAGAGCAAAACTGTAACGCTTTAAGAACCATCTCACAAGAAACTTTATATGGGACAGAAGTGTCCATTAAAGAAAGAGAGAGGGGGGTTCGGTCCTGCAGACCTCAGAGAGAGAGAAAGAGAGAGAGAGATGCAGACAGATAGAGACGGATGGAAGAGGCGATAGAGAGAGGGACTTGTGGGAGTTGGTAATGGTGTGTGTTGAGAGCGGTGGGCTCGGGGGAGTGCTGGGCTAACGATGCTGTAATGTAGTGCTGCTGTCCGTGTGAACAGCACAGTGACTGATTGGGTGAGCAATGAGAGCAGGCCACGGAGCCACACATACATGCTGCCCAATCAATCAATTAAGGACGCGGGCAGCCCCCCGGCACACAGCCAGGCTGAGGCGGCTAATTAACACACACTGGGGTTAGGCCAGCTTCCCCCCTTACACTCACACACACACGTTAGGCCAGCTCAACACACCGATGAGGAACTTTTGAGTAACGACGGCATCAATCAATACATTAGAGGCATTCCATTCCATCCCATTCTTACTACTTCTGCTAGATTCTGTAACATTGCTGTGAGGATTTGATTGCATTCAACTGGAGAGCTCCCCTCACCTCATCTCATATATATATGGTGTGGACCTTCATTCCAGAGAACACAGTTCCACTGCTCTACAGCTGAATGCTGGGGAGCTTCATACCCCACTAGCCCTGGTGCTCCAGAGGGTCCTATTCTATTGGCAGTACTTCTCTACAGCAGTGTTTCCCAACCCTGCTCCTGAAGGGACCCTTGGCCTACACGTTTTAGCTTTAACACACCTCTGCAACTCTGAACCTCTGTACCTCCAGGACCAAGGTTGAGAAACACAGAACTAAAGGCCTAGACAAGCTTTTGTGTGCATGTGTCTACATGGAATTATTGGGTGCCAGCCAGGAATACACCCTGGAGAAGGTGCCATTCCATCACAGCTTTCCCAAAACAGTCCTAATTACTAGGACGTACTGTTACTGGTGCAAAGCATCATTTGTCCTGTGGGGTCATTTTCAGCTCCCCCCCCATGCTTCTCCAGGCTTGCTGATAGACATCACCAAAGTTTGCTGGACCCCAGCCCTCCCACCCTTGACACACAGGATGACACCATTCCCCACCAAGTGGACAGAAGAAAAACCATGGACAATGCATCATCTCTTAAAAGTGAAGACACCTCAGGTCTAGCACCTCTGCTGGTTAAATGCTGTATGATGATGAAGAACAGAACAGCCCATTTTCCATCTTCTAATGTCTTAAAACATTCTGCTGTGAGAACCTGAGCTTATATTTAGGAATTAGGTGATTGACAGTCTTGGCTAGAAGGAACGTTGTGCAGCAGGGGCGTACATATATGTTGTAGAGATTCGGACACTGGGACGTAATGTCCATTCTTTTATAAGTCATTGGTCAGATAAGATAAAGTTCTTTGGCCACAATGACCAGAGGGAAAGGTGAGGCATTCAGCACATAGAACACTGTACCAACTGTAAGCATGGTGGTGGTAGCATCCCTGAGTAAGATGTTTAAACTGAACAGCTGCTTCAAAGGAAAGTCTATAAGTGTCAGTAAATGCTGAATCTGGACATGTAGGGCATTTTAAAATACCGACCATGAACATTCCTAAACAAATGTCCCAACAGAAATGCTCCAGAACTGCTAAGTTCATGCTGTCCTGTGACGTCATCATTTTAAATGTACAGGACTTTGTCCCAACAGTGACAGCGGTGTGCTGTAGTTTTGTCAACCAACACAAATGGGTAAGAGCAATAAATGCCCCACTATTTCAAGACATTTATTAAAAACTAGTCCCTATATAGGAGTTAATGTAAATTTTGTAACATATATCAAATTAAATATATAAAATAAATGAAAACGTGCTTTGAGACACATTATAGCAATTCAATACCTTGGTTTTTTTGTGTTAAGTGTATGCAGCAGTTATTATATACTGTCAGTGAAAGTGATAAAATGTGCTTCGCTATAAAGTCAGGCTCTGCTGTCCTCTTTCTGCCTCTCTGTCCCACTTCTAAACCCCTACATTATCCCTGCGCTGTCCACATGACCATTATTACTTATGTCACCCAATAACAAGGCCCAAGTCTCTCTCCTGAAATCTCCCCCCAGCCCCAGTTTTTCACCAGCAATGCCAGCACTGATGGATTATGTGCTGAAATTCATGAGAGGTCGTTCATTTTGATGAAAATAACATGTGAATTTCGAACTTCTCTTCAAGTTGACCCGATTCCTGCCACGAAAAGACAAAACGGGCCAATTTCAGTCTTTTGTTCCGATGAGAAAAAAAAATCTTAATTCGATTTGTTTGATTCGATTTAATGCTTGATACAGAAACAAACTGAGAGTGTCTCAGCGTGAAATTGTTCATTATAGAAATATATTGCAGAGAGATTCTTTTTACGGTGATGGTGATTTTATTGACCATCCTAAATTCCCAGGAAGACTATTGTACGTTAGTGCAGGAAATGCAACAAGAACCACATTAACTGCAATACATTTACATCAGCCTGACCCTAAACGTAGCCTTCTTAAGAAATAATAGAATTTGAGTTTATGTAGAGAATGTATAGAAGCAATGTCCAAATAGAGAGTGAGAAAAACGTTGTACCAACTGAGCAGACTGTACAAACCCTTCTCCATGAATGGACTTTCAACATTTAAAATAGAAGAAGTGTCCAATACACAATGTTTGTGGACACACCTTCTAATGAACGCATTCAATAAATTAAGACGCACCCATTGCTGACACCGGTGTGCAAATGCACATGTTTGATCTTGCTTCTGGACAGAAATAATTGTGGAGAGAAATGAATCCAGTTTGAATCCATGGTGTGTATATTTTTATAGTATGTCAGAAGTTACATGCAGGGCACATTAACCTGCAGTGCATGTAATCTTCATAATCTTCATAGAAATAACTGGCGATGATCCTTTAGTCGGTGCTCCTACAGAGAAACAGCACACTTATTGCACACTGAGATCACGCTCCAGATGACTTTGTGGAAGGATGACTTCCTTTAGGAAGGTGCCAGGGTGATCCATTAGCATGGAAGTCTTATTTGAAATCCTCAGGATGAAAGAGCTTCTGAGGGAAGCCTGGGGGTGTGCGCTTCAGCTACAGAAGAAACCAAAGCACCAGAGACCTGGCGGGTCTTCATCAGGCCGAGGTCGGGACGGCGGTGAGAGAGGATCCAGGCTGAGCGACAGTGTTTAATCACCTCGGAGTGAGATGTGTGCTTTAATCTCAGCTCAGTGAACCGTGTGAGGAGCAGTCTGACCCCACAGAGGCAGTCCTGACAGCCTGGCACTGTGTGGGGCTGGAATGCTCAGTGTCATGGTGGCACAACTCCGAACAGATGTTACACTTGAACAAGTCCAAGACCAAGTGGCAGATTCTGCAGAAGTGGGAAAATAGCATAATCCTGATTGCATAATCCCATCAGTACCTATTTATACACTGTGGACAAATTATTGGGACACTTGTTTATTTATTGTTTCTTCTGAAATCAAGGGTATTAAAACGAGTTTATCCAGCTTTGGGGGAAGGCTTTCGACTAGATTCTGGTGCATTGCTGTGAGGATTTGGTAGATTGAGATGCTGGACGATCATCACCTCAGATCACCCCAGCTCCCCAACTTGTCCCAAAACTATTGGATGAAGCACCATTATTCCAGAGAACACAGTTGCACTGCTCCACAGCTCAATTCTGAGCTCAGCATTAGGCATGTTGGTTTACTTGCTGCAGAGAGTCCTACTCTACTAGCAGAACTTCTTTACAGGGACTAGACAAGCTGGGTGTGCAGTTGCACATCAGTGTCAGCAATGAGAGCAACTCACATTAACTGAATGCATTCATTAGAAGGGGGGGGTCCACATATGGACATATAGTGTACTGACATATATATAACAGCAAGCAGCTATTTATATAACAACTATAACAGTGACCAATCAGCAGTAGTTACATTGTTGTAAACGTGTAACGACAGACATAACAGACACAACATAATGTGGGACCATCATCCTGTCTCTCGCCATAGCAACCATGAGACTCATTCGTTTGACATTAGTGGCAGATAAACACGGAGGAATCTTAACGACCTTTAGAACATCATTATAGCCCCATTAGGGCACAAGACTATGTTATCTGACACAGATGAACAGCTGCAGTGAATGAGTATTATGTTACGCACTCAAGAGTAACCGTTTCAGCCGTTGGAGAGCTGGGTGGGGTGTGCTGAACCTGAAACGTCCCCTCCAGCTAGGCCTCTGGCACTGGATCTGCTAATGTGGTTAACAAGCAGTGGAAGGTTATACCCACCAGTTAGTGCTGTGTAAACTGTGTGCCTCTTCAAACCGGGTTATGTTGTTAGATCATGTCAAAGAGTCTTAATTTTTTTGGGGGGGACAGTCTAAAAGCAATCTTTGTCTGGCTGTAAAGCAATTTTCCATCACAATTAATTTCATTTTCAGCCACGATTCTGATGAATATTTCCAGTAGACTGGGATTTCTGCCACTGTTGTTAGACCCGAATGAACGAACGCTCCGAAACACCTGCCGATTCTGCTCCACACTATGACCTTATCCTGCCCCGATGCAATGACTGCTTTTGGCCAATCGTTAACATCTGCTTTGTGAGACATTGAACAAGACATTCACTCCACTATACCACCTTTTCTCAATTCATGAATGAAGTGACACTAATATAGGGCCTTTCTAGATACCCAAGGACGCTTCACAATCAACACTCTTCACAACCACGCACCGGCAAGACGTGGCAGTCAATCAGGTACAGCGTACTCTACCGTAAATAATCATCCACATGGAGGGGACTGCATCAAGCAGTAGGGGGGTTCACCCAGTACCAATCCATATCTGGGCATACAAACATACATACATACACACTCATTCACACACCAGGGCAATTTCACCTGAAGTAACCATTTCACCTGAAATCCATGTTTTTGGAATGCGATCCAAATAGGGCCGCCCAATCTATGAATCCTGATGCACACCCCGCATCATCCTTGTGCTTTGCCATCTGCAGAAGCCTGAAGTTACTGGAGACTGGAGATCCTGGAGGAAACCCACACAGGCACGAGGAGGACGTTGAAACTCCACCCAGATAGAGCTTTGAACCCAAGACCCCAGTTCTGGGAGGCATGTTTCATTATATCCAACACCATACATTACTTTTGTATGTGTAGCTCAATAAATATTGGTCCTTTTATCTTCCGTCCCAATAACATTGCAATCCACTTTCTTTTAGATGCAACTATTTTTTTGACAACGATTGTTTAACACATACACAATCGAGACACACACAGTGAAAGACAGGCCGGGGCAAAAAGTACATCAGTACTCAAACAGCAATTAGTAGACCGATCTTGAAAGAGCCGAATGCAGGACCAACGGGAAATAAGAAATAAGAGGTTAACTCTGACAACAAACACGTCAAGTAAATCTGACAAACCATTTTATTTCCTTGAAGAACACAGTCAACCTATAGTAGATGCATCAACCCAAGAACAGTGATTAAAACCACATACTGTAAGTCAATTTTCTCCCAGAAGTAAAGAAGCCTTCTCTTAAGGCCTCAAAGGCCCTGCGGGTCCCCCATTGGTGTACTGTCCCTGTTAAATACACAAATAGAGTAAGTAAGGGTCTTCCTCCTGCATGCCACACATAGATGAAGCAAGCCCTAATCCCTTTGCAGGCCAGCGAGGACATGTCAACGCCAGGCGCCTCCAGGGGTCTGAAGTGGACATGCTCTTACACCCCATCTCTCAAACTAACAGCTTTCCTCGTATGCTGCGGGTTTAAAGAGCTTCACCCGTTCCTCAGACGTCTCCTCTGACCACCAGACAGGACTCAATGACAAAAAGCCTCCCTGACTGCACCCGTCTTAGACACTCTTCTACTTCTTCCAAGCCACTTAGTGGCAGTTTTAAACATTGGCCAGAGGCGAAAAAGGGAGCTGAGCGGAATGATACTTAAGCGACGGATACTCTGGAGGAGGGGGAGAAGCTTGAATATTTCGTGCATGGTGGCACATAGGGGCGGCAGGAACCCCCAGGGGGCGATTTATAAGGCGTATTAATATCTCATGCTTCTGTCCTACTGACTTCTGCCCCGCCTCATTATAATAAGACCACCGCACAGCCAATCAGAGCCCAGTGCTGGCACCGTTGCGAACATCGGGGGTCACGATTCTGGCTCTGGTGAATATTAATATTTTTCACTGCATAATTTCGCACCACCGAAAGGTCACAAAGAGTGAATGGGACCCCGCGGCAGAGTTAGAGTGGGGGTCCGGTGTAACCCACTTCAGAGACAAAAGGGGTTACCTCCAGTACTCAAGGAGACAGAAAGCTGGGAAGGCACGTTTTGTGATGTAGAGTACCTGCTGAGCTTGTGGATATGTGTTTTTGTAAGGACAAAGCGGGGGCAAGCGAGGGGGCAAAGAGAGGGAGAGAGAGAGAGAGAGAGAGAGAGAGAGAGAGAGAGAGAGAGAGAGAGAGAGGTGTAAACCCTCATTCTGCAGACATACATGGCTGTATGTTTGCAGCTTAGTCTCATATGGGACAGCTTTAGGAGGAATGCTAACTCGGCTCTTGTGGGGAGCTTTAAATTGACAGAAATAGAGTCCAGCTGCAGACAAACTGCCCCAGCTGTATTCCCACCTCACCACCCCCTACCACCTCCACCCTGCTCTCCACCCCACACGGATTACTGATGATGGCAGCCCCCTATACACCCCACCCTGTCTGGAGGCCCCCATGCAGGAAGCACACCTCCACCTGAGCGTAGTATTAACACCACAGGCTCCAGGTATATGTTACTAAAGGGATTACGGATCTACAACCAAAAGGGTTGCCAGGTCCGGCAACAATCTCAAGGCCACGCTTTGCGTGAATCCCACTCTGCAGAGGCTGACGCTATCCTCAAATGTGTATAAATGTAAGTCTTTGAAAAAAGGTGTCATAAAGGTTTTTTACATATGAATGAATCAGCCATAACAATAAAACCACTTACAGACGAAGTGAAAAACATTGGATATCTGGTTTCAGTGGCAGCCATAAAAAAGTACAGTGAGTCATTGCAGATGATAATAGATGGTTTATGATGGTGATGGTGCCCATATCTTGAGATCAGAGAAAGAACGAGTAGGGGCCTAGCCCCTTCCCTGGAGAGCAATGGTCTTCTCCTAAATGTACCTTCTCTCATGTCTCTCTCACTCTCTCTTTTCATTCACTCCTGACATATAATGACCCCCTGATGAACTACAATTATATAACTACAAAGTTCTCCTGCATTGTTAAAGGAGTGAATAAAATGGACAATACATGTAAAAACAAGGAGGTGGTCATAATATTTTGGCTGATCAGTGTATAATGTTTTAATGAGCTGTGGTAACTCTGGAGCAGAGAGGGTTAAGGACATTGCTCAAGGGTTCAACAGTAGCAGTTTAGCAAACCTGGGTATTGAACCCACAGCCTTGAGATAAACAACCCAAAGCTCTAAACCTAAAGCTGAGGTTTGGTGTTTAGGAAACCAGCCTTGTGACTGGAAGGTTGCAGTTTAGAATCCTGAACTGGCAGGACACGACTGAAGTGCCCTTGAGCTGCACTGAACTCCCCAGCTGCTCCCCAGGTGGATAGGGCTGTCCACTGCTCTGGGCACGTGTGCTCACTGCCCCCTGGTGAGTGATTTCACTAGTGTATAAGTGTGTATCACTGCGTGTGTGTGAGTGTGGATGGGTTAAAAGCAGAGGATTCATTCCTGTTGTGTGAGCACGACACTGTGGGTTAAAAAAAGTATAATTTCTTACTTACTTACTTACTTAAACCAGGGGTCTCGGTGGGTCATGTGGCTGCAGGTTTTCATTGTGAACAACCAGCCCCGATTCTGCCATTCCCTGATCTCAAGTGACCTCTGATTCTACTTACTAAATCTAATACTGGCCAGTCCTTCAAACAAATGACCACATGTCTGTTTGGTTGGAATGAAAACCTGCAGGATATGGTTTGACACACCAGAGTTAACCACTGAGTCATTACTGCCCCCTAGGATTTAGCATGTGACTAGTGCACTAGTGCACAGTCACACAGACTATTGCACAGTCTCACACTTACATTATTATGGGCATTTGGGGTAAAATAAAAACAACAGAAAACGTAGAGCATGGGCTCTTTAAAGAGCAACACCAACAGCACCTGATCCCTCATGTCACCTGAGCAGGAGCCCACTGGAACCTGTCAAAACAGGAGGAGATGGCTGATAAGAGCCATCAGGGAGGATGAAGGTTTAAAGCGAAAGTTTTTGGGAGTGCATGTCTTCCTGCATTCAGGTTGTTTGTGTTTCTATTTGTTCATACATGTATGGTATGTGTGTGTATGGTTCACACAGGTGTGTTCCCAAAGGAAGCAACAGTTAAGGTCAGATCCTGTTGCGGATTTTTCAGTTAATCAGAGAGATCTGTGCTGGTATGGAAGACATTCACTCAGGATAACAGGATCAGCTTAAAGGCATTGAGCAACTCGTACAACTAGGAGATGTTCATTCCACTGGCAGAGGGGTTGGTGGGATGGTGGGTCAAGTCTAGCCTTACACTCGAAGGGATCGAGGTTTTCACCGTTGTCATCAAGTAGGGATTTGTAGGCCACCAGGGTTTTGATCTGATGGACAGCTAATGAAGAGAATGCAGTAGAGGAGTGATAGCTGAAATAAAGATCAACATCAGTGAGAACACCATGCTAGTGCTTCTGGACAAGGGTTGCAGGTGGCACACTAATGGTCCAGTAGCATGTTTGGTGTAGGCCAGAACGTAGTTTATGTTAGGTTGTTTGGCTATATTTACATTTACATTTGCGACATTTGGCAGGCGCCCTTATCCTAATCCTTTAATGAGTTAAATGTTCCTGAAAGAGATGGTCTTCAGTCTGTGTTTGAAGACAGCGAGTGACTCGGCTGCCAGGATGGACAAGAGTCTGGATGCTTGTCTTCCTTGCAATTTGAGGGATGGTGGGTCAAGCCGAGCTGTACTTGATGCTCGAAGAGCTCTTGGTACAGTTCTAATTTTGACCATTGCCTTCAAGTATGGAGGGGCTGGTCCAGTTTTGGCTTTGTAGGCCAGCATCAAAGGAAGCCGATGAAGGGAATGCTGCAGAGGAGTTACATGGAAGAACTTGGGAACATTGAAGACGAGTCGTGCCGCGGTAGTTGCAGTAGTCTGGTCCTGAAATGACAAGAGACTGAACAAGCACCTGAGTGTCCTCTCTAGACAGAAAATGTCAAATTCTCCTGATGTTGCAACATGAGCTGAGAATGATAACTGGTCATCCACAACTACACGATGGCTCTGTGCTTCTGCAGATAGCGTGTCCAGTGCGCTCTCAAGGGAAATGGCAGGACCAGGGTGAGAACCAGTGGTTCCAAGAATGTATAGTAGTTCAGTCTTGCTGGGGTTGAGTTTAACGTGATGGGCTGCCATCCATAATGAGACGTCAGCGAGACAAGCTGAGATGTGAGATGAGACCTAGGTGTCAGAAGGTGGGAAAGAGAGGATGGGTTGAGTTTCATTACTATAGCAGTGGTCACCCATAACAGTGGAAAACCCATCAGAAGATATTATTGGGTGGCATCTTTCCATGAATCAAATATAATCAGATCGATTAATTTGTACATTTTACAAATGATGTCATAAAGCAACTTATCAGAAATAAAAAAATTAGATGATCAACAAGCAAGACAAGAGGCAACAATGACACTGGCCGCCCACATGTCTGCTGTAATATTCAGGTGTTCTGCAGTAATGATGGTGGTTAAAGATTTTCAGGGTCCATGTAAATGTCTACATAGTTGATGCATCCAAAGCTGTGTGGCAAACCAGTCCAAATCCAGCAGCTGGAAAGTGGGCATCCAGTATGAAGGGGTGACAGGGGAGCCCAACGTCTATCTGAGACAGGGTGGCACTGGAGTAAAAGCACAGCCTATGTGAAATGGCAGGGGTTCTGGGGAGTTCAAGGTTAACCTTCCATCAGCCCAGGCTGGTGCCCCACTCATGATCATGTCACCACTAACAACAGCCACTCCTCCACAACCCAGAAGAATGTGGAAAAAGAGGTGGTGCTAAAAGGAAAAGAAGGAAAAGGAACGCTTTTCCATGGCATTCTGGATCAGTTACTTTGT
This sequence comes from Acestrorhynchus altus, assembly GCA_034509495.1. Classification (NCBI taxonomy): domain Eukaryota; kingdom Metazoa; phylum Chordata; class Actinopteri; order Characiformes; family Acestrorhynchidae; genus Acestrorhynchus; species Acestrorhynchus altus. Next base: position 4,901,447 of record CM067514.1, read on the forward strand.
GGACCAGTCAGGAGGGATTTGCAGAATCCCTGAGATGCAAGGGACTGGTTGTTCATCTTGGTGGCCTTATTGTACTGTTGAAGGGTTGATTTCTCTAGATGTTGTTGAGAACTCTCCATGACCAAGTCAAGTCAGCTACACTGAGTCTTTGTCCTTCTTGAAAAAGGAGTGAGATTGTGGAGTGGACCACGTACTGTTTTCAGAAGAACAACAAGACATGCAGACAGCGCTTCCACTGGCCCTGGCCACAGCAGGCTGTGCCTTTAGCTGGGGTTATGCAGGGTGGCTTGTGCAAAGCATCTCAACGCTTACAGGTTCGTCAGTGTCAGGAAATAATTAAGCATAAATATTCATATGGTGGTTCTATGCAAAATAGCATCTGCTTTGGAATAACGCACCATCTGTTTTTGGGACTTAAAGGGACGATTGTGATAAAAAGCCATGGCGGCGCACATTATCCGTTTTGATCTAAAAAGATCATTTTTTTCATTGCTCTTCCAGAGATGTTATTTTATTCCGGTGATAAATGATCCTTAATCTGATCCTGAAAGCCTCATCAAACAAGTGGGAATGCCTGCGCATCTACTGTCTGCTCGCTACTTTATTATACGTCTCATTAAATCAGCAGAGCACATGTAATATTATGAGGCTGGGAAATCTGTGCACACAGCCAATGCGCTTAAAATATTGTTTAAAAGCTGTTTAGCATATAAACTGTACAGTAAACTGATATGAAGCATTTCTTTATGTTCTGATATACAGTAGCCTTACTGTGTACTTTATTAGGGACTGTATACTAATACTCAGCAGGGCCTCCTACAGCCTCTGTCTTTAGGGCATGGATTCCACAATCTGTTGGAAACATTCCTTGTTGATCCAATGCACTGTGACATGATTGCATCAAACAATTCCTTGAGATGTTTCAGGAGCACCTTTGTGATGCAAATCTTCTGTTCTACCACAGCCCAAAGGTGTTCTATTGGATTGAGACATGGTGCATTATCATGCTGGAAGTAGTCATTTGAACATGGGTACCATGCTCGACCATATATCGACCATGCTGCACTAATAAAACTATGCTTATCATCATAAAAGGAGGTTACCAGGTAGAATAAGTTATTATAAATTTAGACTGATAAGTTGGCAACAATTATTGAGCTACACATGCAGAAGTAGTGTCTCGCAGTATGGTGGCAGGTCATATGTATGGTGTTGGTCATTTTCACCAAGACAAATGTGGCACACATCACTGAAGATGACCCTCTGCAACTCTTAGTGACTCCATGGCAGTCTGGTATGACAGCACTGCAGTGACATTTTGCAATCATTTAATTCCGTCTGGATGCAGCTTTTTTTTTGACGATGATGACGATATGTACAAACCAGATGCCAGGAGGCCATGGAAGCAAATTTGGCATGTTCTTTCCGAATCAGAGGTCAACGCATCTTCCTTAAGTCCTTAAGCCCAGTGTAAACAACACTGCTCGACACACAGAACAAACCCACCCCCATGCACTCATCCTACTCACTGTCCGTCCATTCTGCTGCCCCCAAGAAGATGAAACTTTATGTCCTCTCAGTTAAATTCTGAGCATTTCCACACCTCACAGAGTGCTGGTGGCTTTTAGCACCTTAAGGTGTAAAACACACACATTATAGGTGGGAAAACATCCCCAGCATCCCATAGGATGCAGGACACCAGAAAGGGGGTGGGGGGATGCCTGAAGGCCAGAGATCGCCTGGGTGTACAGTGAGAGTCACCGGATCTTCTGCAGCAGTGCCTCACACTGCCAGCACTCAGGGATCAGCAGTACCTGCCTCCGTTTAATAGCTATTTATTTAAGGGCCCATATCTATTAAAAAATATTTAAAAATAAGTGTTTGCATGCATTCCAGTCCCTATGGGAATATAATACAAACCAATTGCTCATCCTGGCTTTGATATCACAACTGTACTCAGAATCTGTTTATTTTTTTATTTCTCTTTTGCACACATACAATATGGTATCAATACATATCAATGTGGTCTGATTTTTGAATGAGGCCAATCAGGACAGACATCACCTACAGGAAAGGAACTGAATAACATCTAAACAGCCTGTTCAAAGGAAATGTGCAGGATTACAATTCATTACTCTTTTTGTTAAATTAATTGAAAGTTTCCTTACTGTCCACAAGCCCTCCGGTCTGCTTGCACACTGGAAAAAAGTCTGTGTTTATACTCAGCCTTGGTGCTGTGAATGGTGAGGGGGTGGGACAGAAGCTGTTCATCCTGACTATTCCAGCAGGGGGTGTTTCTGCTCGAGCACATGTGGAGAAAAACAAGAAATGTGTGGAAGAAAACGTGCTGTACACACAAGTATAGATGTCAGAGAAACAGCCAAAGAGGAATAGGTCGGACCATCAAAAACTGTATAAGAAGATTTTAGATCAAAGACACGGGTGAGCAATGTCTGGACAGAGAGCTGAAGGACTGAGAAGCGGTATTTGTACTCGACAGGAGGGTAACACTGACAGGTAGGTAACACTGACAGATGGATAACACTGATAGGTGAGTAACACTGACAGGTAGGTAACATTATCAGGTGAGTAACACTGACGGGCAGGTAACACAGACATGAAGGTAAAATGGACAGATAGGTAACACTGACAGGCAGCTAACATTGACAGGTGGGTAACACTGACAGGTGCGCAACATAGACATGAAGGTAACACTGATAGTTTGTTCTGTGTCAACTTGGTGTAGAAATTATTATTATTATTATTACTTATTGAAACGTTACACTTGTTGTTTGTTGTTACGGCTGAAGTTACTAGTGGTAATGATGATGGTAGCTATGCTAAGCTAAGTACATAAACTAATATACTCGGGTTGGACAGTTATCTACGTTTGTCTTCTTGACAAAACTACTAAATTCTCCTAAAAACATGTTATTATTTTAGTAAAAGTGTCTGTACAGTCTACAGTTTCCCCTTATTGGGGATAATTTACCCTTGGCCTGCAGACACTATGGGTTCCATCATATTTATTTTGGTCTGGAAGCCAGACATTGGCCACAAACATGCTTGAGGGAGCGAATCTTCTGAAGGAGCACTGAAGGGAGGGGTGATATTAAATAGACTCGTGCTCATTTCTGCTAACTATAAAAAAATAAAGAAGTGTGGAGGAAAACCTGGGAATTCTAACCGGGAAAGGAAGTTTGGAAAATGGTCATGCATTATGTTTTCGTTTATTAATTAATTATGACCAATTAATTATGTATTCTGCGAGGGATGTGCAATTCATTAAAACATCAACAATTAGAACCTCTAATCGGATTAATCTTTTTCATTGGTTATATGTACATTTTTTGTTAATACTTTTCTTGTTGTGTGTTCGTGTGGTTTTACACAGCTATTATTCTCCTATTTAATGGATTATTTAAAGGATTATCCACCTCGTTCAATCAGATTGTAATCGGAATGACCTCAGTCACAATACTCTATTCTGATTGAAGTGGATGCGTGGAGGTATTTATTTCCGACTGAGCAATTACTCAGACTTAATAATGGTTTGCTTAGCAACATTATAGGAACGTTCAGCAATGGAGGAAATAAGGAAATAAAACTAAACAAATAAATAAACACATTACTTGCAATAACAAATGTGAAATTCCCATATTCAACTATGAATAAACATAAAGTTTATTCTAGTAATCAAGGTAAAATGTTTAATTAATCATTATATTGATTTGAGGTTATATCACACAGCCCTAAGTCCTGTTTGCTTCTAATAATTCTGGGCAGGTTATGGAACATGACCCCACAGCCGGCACATGTTCAAATAATGTCAGATGCTGCTTAACCATTGAAAAACTTTGAAATAATGTATAATGTCAAATGGTTGTAAAAGCATTATATTTTTATATTTGTTACTGTGCCTTTAAGAGTGATATATGCAACAATGCAAAACTATGCAAATATCTCTGTTCTGATTGGCTGCTCTCTACTGCACTTCACTCAAAAAGCAAGCTGAGCTGAAACACTGCTTATAACTTCAGTGTGCCTGGGCGGGGCTAAGCTGCTGCAGGCTGAAATAGAAACAGGTCATTTAAAATGGGCCATTTCTCTGTCTTCATTAACGTGCACTAAAGATTTGGGATGATGCAGCACTGGACGGGGAAGCACTGGTCAGCCTTTAAGCTTGGTTGTGACAACAGGCCTTCGGGCAGTTCAGTTTGGAAGTGGAGCAGCGATGCTCTGACGCAGACATGCAGATTCGCTCAGCAAACCAAGATTTACAGAAGGTGGAGAAGATTAGAGACATAGATTGCACTCCATTTCAGACGAGGGGCTTGGCGAGGGGGAGGAGGAGTGCATGAGGAGCTGTGTGGAGCAGCAGGTCCAGCTGAGGGAGGTCATGGCAGCTCTCTACGCTGCAGACCCTTCCTCACCTCCTCCTCTCGCCTCCTCTCCTCCAGAGCCTCATTAAAACCCCACCGCACACACCCCAACACGGGACTCACTCTGACCCCCTAAACCCCTACACCCCTCAGCTCCTTCTGCACGTGCACACACACACACACACACACACACACACACACACACACACACACCTTATTTTGTATTCCTGTTTTTGTGGGTCTGTATCCTTATGCAGCTATAACCAGGGACCAGTTGGAGGGGGCTCACAAAAAAAGACAGAACACCCCCCCTTGAAAGCTTTAATTTCATTTTTTATGCAGTTCAGGATTCTCTTAAAAGATCATTTAAAAAAAGCTAAAATGATTTAAAAACAGCCACAAATCCACTCTCCACAATGATGACTTTGAATGGAAGAGAATGTAAACTAAGAGTAATTAAAAGTAACTTTATATAATTTCTATTGGTCTGTTCATTCAGAAGTATTTGCCCAGTGCCCAGAGCAGGTCCAGGGTTCAAACCATGGAGATCAACTAAAAATACTGAAAAGATACATGGACAGTAGCAATATATGGGTGGGGCTTAACTGCTTTAGACATGGTTGTGACATCACAACCGTGATGAATTCAAAACAGGCTGTTATCACAGACAGATAACATATCCAGATCCATATTTCAACTGAATGGAATGACGTCTGTATGGTGAGCTCCCAGTTTGACCATCTCTATCTATGAGAAAGTCGGCATTATTACCTGCAGTTGCAAAGTATAAGCATCTGCATCTTTTTCTCTGAAGAAAGTTCATCCAAAGTGTTACTTTACTCAGATTTATAAGCGATAAAGCACAGTTCAGTGCATTAGACCGATTTACAGCATTTATATTCCTCTCCAGGAGGTCCATCGCTATATTTGTGTCCAGCTTCTTCCCCTTTCTGTGCAATTCTTTGGAAAATGTCTACAATTTGGAAACGCTCCTGTATAAGCATGATTCTTGTCATGATGTTTTTGGCAGGACACAAACAGCTGGTGGTGCAGGAAGCTTACCGGATTCCTCCAGATTTGTTTTTCCTACTCAGACAGACGGAGATGAGGGTGGAATAATGGGGAATTGAGGAAATGGAGGTGGAGTAATTAGGCATTGAAGAGATAGCGTGGGAGTAAATGGGGCATTGTGAATAAGTGAAGTAAGGGGGCATTGAGTATTTGGAGTGGAGTAATGAGGTGTGGAGGAGTTGGATTGGTGTAAGATGGTGTTGAGAACATGGTTGTGGAGTAATGGGGCATTGAATAGATGGGTTGGAGTATCGGGGTATTGAGGAGGTGGGGTGGAGTAAATAGGTGTTGGGATGGTGGTGAAGTACAGTACAGGCCAAAAATGTGGACACACCATCTCATTTAATGTGTATTTCCATGACTATTTACATTGTAGATTCTCACTGAAGGTGTCAAAACTATGGAGTTACTGTATGTACTTAACAAAAAAAAGGTGAAATAACCAAAAACATGTTTTATATTCTAGTTTCTTCAAAATAGCCACCCTTTGCTCTGATTACTGCTTTGCACACTCTTGGCATTCTTTCAATGAGCCACCTCTGGGAACTCCTTCAAGACTGTTGGAAAACCATTTCAGGTGACGACCTCTTGAAGCTCATTGAGAGAATCCCAAGAGTGATGAATCTATCCAACAGTGAGAATCTACAATGTAAATAGTCACAATACACTGAGAATGAGAAGGTGTGTGCAAATTTTGGCCTGTACTGTAATTGGGTATTGAGGAGATGGGGTGCGGTAACGGAGTATTGAGGAGAGGGTGGAGTATTGGGGTTTTGAGGAGATGGGGTGGAGTAATGGGGCTTTGAGGATATGTGGTGGAGTAAAGGGGCATTGAGAAGATGGGGTGAAGTAAATAGGTGTTGAGATGGTGGTGGAGTAATTGGGCATTAAGGAGATGGGGTGGAATAATGGGGTATTGGGGAGAGGGTGGAGTAATGGGGTCTTGAGCAGATGGGGTGGAAAAACAGTGTATTAAGTTGAAGCAATGTCTCTGTGGTCAAAATCTGTTGCACATAATTCGGTTTAATTGACTTGGTAATAAAAAGGACGCGAGATCATCTAATGTTCTACAAAATACGGCCTTGGTTTTGGGGCCTTCGTGAGAAACAGAGGACAGTGAGACACAGGAGGATGGTATTTTGCATGTGGTGTATGAGAAGATTTTGAAAGGGACCTGAATGTTTGGCTTTCCCATAGAACCTCTTTTAGCCTCTGAAGACAAACGGCTCCAGAAACTCCAGAGTGATCATTCCACAAGCCCTGGACCCAAAACACAGGGGCCACCATGCTTTCATCTCCGTGGCACTGAAGGTCAACAATGTAACGGTGGTTTGAACATAAATAATATATCTTACAGCTTCACAAAGCCTGTGGGTTTAACGATTCCACTCTGTTGTGGTCTGAGTAAGAGATACACAGAAAGAGAGAGGGAGAAAGAGAACACGGGTGAGAGTAAGAGAGAGAGAGAGAAATGCTCTGGGTAGGAAGACCTTTCCCCTCCAGAATTTCAAAACAAAGCCGTAAAGGCCCTCAGAACAAAGACACTTGCTGTCTCCTTCGCCCACTGTGTATACGTCTGCGTTTGATTCGGCTCTTTCCCCAACAGCGCTAAAAAATGCTGTTGCACCTTAAAGCCCGAGATTACAACAACTACAACCAGCACAAACGGAGTAAATACAATAAGGAGCTACAGCGCAACTAATAGTTCTCCCATTTGGAAAAAAACAACAATAAATAACAAAAACAGAAAACATAAGTTCGGGAAGACGGAGTTACTGGAAAAGAAAAACTTTGGCCTCTTTCACGTCGCCCTCGCTAAAGCACTGCCATTCCTATTCTAGGTTTTGCATGTTTTCAGCAACAAGAGTGGTGTTGAGGTCAGGATTTTGGGTGATCACCACCCACCTCATCCATAATTCCCCAACCCATCCCAAAAGTATTGGATGGAGCACCATCATTCCATAGAAACCCAGTCCCACTCCTCCACAGCTCAATGCTGGTGGACTTTCTACCCCTCTAACCCCCGCCTGGCAAAGTGCAAAGAGCTTCATGTTTGTTTATCTGTCTCAGAAAGTCCTATTCGATTAGCGGTGCTTCTCTACGGGGACTAGACAAGCTGTGTGTGCATTTGCACATCCGTGTCAGCAATGGGTGAAGCTTAAAGTGGCTGAATGCCTTCATTAGAAGGGTCCACAAACATTTTGCTGGCATGTTCAAAAACACGAGCACAGCTCGTATCATCTCCATAGACAGGAACAATAAAATGGAATGTTCAACAACAGCTTCACTAATGCTGTTGAGACCGCATGCAATCAAATCCTCAAGGCAATGTTCCAGCATGTGATGTAAAGCCTTCCCAGATGAGTATGAGCTCTTACTACTGTGAGGGGGAACAAACATCCTGGGTTTGCCTTTGATTTTTGAGCATGTCTTGGATGAGACGATGTCTTCAAACCTCTGGTGGGATGATGATGATGGAACGCAACACCAATCAACCATAACATTATGACCCCCTCCTTGTTTCCACTTTCACCGTCCATTTTATCAGCTCCTCTGACCACAGAGGAGGACTTTGTAGTTTTACAATAACAGAGTGTAGTCCATCTGTTCATCTCCTTTCACCCTGATCCTCAATGGTCAGGACCCCACCAGACCACCACAGACCAGGTAGAAGTGGTACGAGTGGATCAGACACAGCAGTGCTGCTGGAGTGTTCAAACACTGTGTCCACTCTATTAGACAGTTCCACCTAGTTGGTCCTCCTTGTAGATATAAAGAGACAGAAGATCCTCTGTTTCTATGTGGTTTGTGTTTGTCCTTCATCAGTGCTCACAGGACGCTGCCCACAGGACACTGTTCTCAGTCCAGCAGTGAATGACCCACCACCCACATAATACCTGCTCTGTGGTGGTCTGGTGGGTTCCTGACCATTGAAGATCAGGGTGCAAGGAGATGAACAGATGAACTACAGTCTGTAATTATAAAACTACAAAGTGCTCCTGTATGGTCAGTGGAGCTGATGAACTGGTCAGTGATTGACTGGTGTATGTAAAAACATATTTAATAGCTTGATTTTTTTAATTGCAGGACTGAGTCTTGAGTCTCTTTACCATTTGTTTCAATCTCAAAATGTAAGTGGAAATAAATGTGGCAAGTGGTCTCTAATTCTTTCAATGACCTTCAGCAACGCTGTGCATCTGCGGGTTAATTAACCGTGTAGGTCATAACTACACTCGTCCAGTCACGCTATCCACATTGCTTCAGACCGGGCTTCACCCTGGGACAAGACGCTTGTCTTTGGTCAGATTACGGCCCGTGTTGGACCACAGCCGACAACATCTAATCTGGAGCGGGTGAAAAATCGAGTGGGACCACGGCCCCTCGGCCGAGCTGCATTAGGGCCTCGTTTATGCAAAGCGGCTCCCGAGGCCTGTCACAGGCTAATCACAGGCAAGGATGATAGATGATGTTTATTTTGCGATGATGGAACGCAACCCCCTGGCCGATGATAATTGTAATAAAAAGGACAGATCAAGCTGGCGGAGTTATTAAATTATCGGACTGTAATTTGCATTAATGTCGGCGGGTGCGGGCCCCCTGACAGCCGGCCTCTCGGCTGCTGTAGAGAGAGGGATCGCTCCACCTTCGAAAAACCAGCCGGCCCCCTCCTTCTCTCGTCCTTGACCTCCAGAAGGTTCTCCTCCTCCTCCTCCCCTTCTTCTCTGTATCCAGTTCTTCCCTCCTTCTTCCTGTTCTCCCGCTTCTTTGGGTTACACGTGGTCAGTGGACAATGAAACGTAGATAGCACCGAGTCTGATTTACTGGGCCGCGTTCGCCTCCGAGAGGATTATTACAGATTACTGAAAGTGCCCCATCCGTCCCGGCTGACCTCCGCACACATGGCCCACATTCGCTCCCTTCATTAGCATTCCAGCATAGATAGCACCATCACAGCCATTCCAGCTCATTTAACCCTTAGGAGTGTTGAATTTTGTTGCTGATATGCCCCACATTACATACACATTTATATGCAATCACACAAACACATAAATAATTGCATAGTATTGTAATTAAATCATACATATATTGTAATTAATTACATTTAGGCTACATTCAAAAGAAAACAATAACTATACATAATTGATGACATAACACTGTATAACTAATTAACTGGATGCTACATTCAATTTGGATTGTTTCACTGTCCTTATGATGTAAGTAAAAGCCCAGTGTAGGATCACCCATGGATTTCTGGGAATGTCTGTAATTATTAGTTAATTTGTATTTAATAAAACTTTTATTTTATTTTATTTAACTTTTTACTCGTGTTGTAGAATTACCCCCTTTTTGATCAATTGACTCCCAAAAAATCTATTGGACATGGAGAGAACACACCAAACTCCTCACAGACAGCAACCTGAGTGGGGATCGAACCCACAACCTGTACCATTGTAAACTTAGTGTTAACATCCGGTTAGAACTCTGATAGGGGACGTGCTGACGTTTGTACATCAGTATTATGATTAGAGTTGGGTATCCAACCTGATTCTGATTCAGAAGGTCCCTATTTGATTAAGTTCAATATTGATTCATTTTGTCATACTTGCACAAACTGCAGCATTGATTACAAAAATCAACTCTAAATAAAATAAAACTCTAAATAAAGTTTTGTTCAGAAGGAGGCGCGGTTGTGCTCTGAGGCAGCAGCTTTATCCAGTGTGGCTTTATTAGCTGCAGCTGAGAATCATTACCATGTGTCTTTAAGCACTGAGCTCATTCTGAAAGCTGTGAAATGGATGTTTTCACTTTTTTGCCTCAAAAAATAAATGCTGGTGCATCACCATGGGGTATATTTTGTTTACCATTGAAAAGTAAATTCTTTTTGGGAATTTTTCAAGTGTGGCAAAATCTCCGATATTTCCTGCTGGCAGAAGCACAGACTCTGGTGGGTTAAAGATTGATCTTGGCTTTATATGAATCGCTCATGGATCATTCAGGAGATTGAGTTCAATAAAATAATCCATGAAAATAACACCGCTAATCATTTACGGCCTGAACTCAAAGGCCATTTTCACCCAAATCTAACCATGATACGATATCATCTTTGGAAAACTAGGAAAAGGTTTGGAGGAAAATATCTGAAATCACACAAAATATAAGAGATGTTTCCGATCGCAGGAGATCTCGGAGGTCTGCCGTTTGTAAGTAATCGAACTGACACTGACTCAGAGCTGGAACAACAGGACTGTAGTGTGAACACAGCGAAGGACTGAGCTGAGCAGACAATACAAATAATTCAAAAGAATCACAGCACAGAGTACGCCCTCCAGATCCCGACTCGTCTGACCCACTGTGGGATGTCCCGCTGGCCTGTTTCATGTCCTGTAGCAGTTCCCTCTGAACTGGTGGAGAGCTGCCTCTGCAGCCCAGGAGAGGCTGTGTGTTCATTAGGCAGCCAAGGGCTGGAAACATTTGCCTCAGTTGTCCTTTTCTAAGTGAGCGTTTGAAGGGCTCTCGCTGGGGAGAGAAAACCCTGGTGCAGAGCCAGCTGGACACGAACAGAGGAGTAAAAGACAAGGAGAG
>CM067514.1:4912768-4955268 GCA_034509495.1 Acestrorhynchus altus
AGAGAGAGCAAGAGAGAGAGAGAGAGAGAGAGAGAGAGAACAAGAGAGAGAGAGAGTGAGAGAGAGCGAGAGAGAGAGAGAGAGAGAGTGAGAGAGAGAGCGAGAGGGAGAGAGAGAGAGAGAGAGAGAGAGAGAGAGAGAGAGAGAGAGAGAGAGAGAGGCTAATTGTGCTCTGTTGGACCCCTGGCCACAGATGGCCACACCAGAGATTAAACTCAATCTCTGATTATGGGAGCGGTCCTGACTGCTCCCCGCTGATTTAATCTCTGTGATTTAATCTTGTTCAGATTTTGCTTTTTCTTCGTTGTTGTTGGTGCAGCAGCGACATTATCTTAGGTATCGACTCCTGTCCCCCATGCTGACATAAACTTCCATCATCCAGGAATTCTCCTCCGGGAATGTGCGGCGGGGGAAGCTGGGAGAAAGCCAGTGTACTGAACGAGCACCGAATGTGACGTTGTTTATCTTGATACTGATGCTGTTTAGCTGTTTTACAGATTGGCCNGGAGAGGGAGAGAGAGAGAGAGAGAGAGAGAGAGAGAGAGAGAGAGAGAGAGAGAGAGAGAGAGAGAGAGAGGCTAATGGGGCTGCTCCTCTTTTAAGTGTGATCTACCAGAGGAATACATGGATGTGCACAATCCCTGACGTGTGTGGAATCATGCTGAACAGCCTGTTTCTACTCTCCTTCTGCTGCACTTTGATAATCTCTCTCTTTCTCTCTCTCTCTCTCTCTCTCTCTCACATTATGGCAGAACTATAGGAGTCAATTGCTAAGAGGTTTCTGAGTAAAGTCACACGAGAGTCAAAACAACTCAAATAATCTGAAATCTGTTCAAAGAACAATAACTCACTTACGAGAGCGTCTCTAAAAATAGAATAGGGTCAAAAAGTAAAGTAACATTTCAAGCCTTTTTTTTGTTTTATTGTTCAGTTTGGATTATTGCTGATGAAAAACAGAAATCCAGAATCTTTGTCATTTGAAACTTAATTCTAGTAATGCAGACAACAAGCACTGGCAGATAAACTGCTGCTTTTTCCAAATAACTCAGTAAAATCAAATACAAATAATTTGTAATTTGTCAATATTAATTTCCACTTATTTCTAAGCACACAAACAATTAAACACTACTAATATTAATAGTGCTTGCAATGAGTGCGGGCACATAAAATATCAAAATCTCTCACCAATGAAACATTAAAGCACAATTATTTCTTATCACAGTTATTTGTAATATTTTTGATTTTCTAAAATAAAAGTCTCTGTGTGTTAAAAATCTGAGATTAAAAGATAGCTTGAAAGTTACCTTGCAAGAACGAACTCTGCCGAACACAAGAACTGAGGACTATTGAAATGTGCTGCCACAGGAGGGCGTACAATCAACATTGCTACAACTTGACCCGTTTCTCACCATTTTTAAATACAACTGGTCTGATAATTGTCTTCCGCCAGGTTGTCAGAACTGAACTCTGTGTTTTGCCATTTGTTCTTGCCAGCAATTTACCAATCGATCCATTCCTGGTTACTGCGTTCTCGAGTACGGAATGTGGCTTCGGCAGTGGAAGATGATGATTTTTAAGAACACAACGATGGAAGAACGGATGGGACACATACTGAGAAATAATCCAGGTGGTCTAATGGTGGACCATCAGGGGCAAGCAGCAGTGTGTGGACATTATCGTTTCATTAGACTTTTGATCAGATTCTTTTTGTCACCCTCTCAGCAGCCCACACCCATAACAGCCCATCAGGATTTTTCCCAGTTCTCCCAGTGACCAGTCCATAACTAATCTGGGATTCGGGATTCAGTACAGAAAGAATTTCATCTGTTAATAATAGTAAGTTAGTAAGTGTTGCGACAAAATGTTATGTGACTTTAAATTCAGTTAATCTTTAATAATTTATTCCTTTGTTTTGTTGCTTCTACTCTCCTCCTCATTCACTCTTGTTTTAACCTTCCTAATTTCTCATTTTACCACAAAAACGTGGATATCTTCAGTTAGTGTAACCTTAAAGCTAGGAAAGTGTGTTTCTGTCGATGGTGAGAATCCGAACTGTAACACTGAGCAAATCCAAAGAAAGTCTGAATATGAATTTGACTGATTTCTGTTCATCACTGCTCATTTCTAGAGAAAAACAGCTGCAACAGCTGAAAACACCTTCAGTGTTTCTGGACTGTTTAAACCAAATACTGAAGATAATGCCCTCCAGAACATTAAAGGGTGCGCGGCCCATCCCCTGGCGATGATTTATGAGCTATGACCATTAGACGCCATTCACGGACGGCAAAACAAACAATAATAAACAAAAGAAATTGCGTATAATTACCAGAGGTGGCAATTCCAGCCAGATGTGAGCAGGGCTTTGGGCGGAGGCCCAGCTCGCATGAAATAAAGCGTCTGATTAAGTGCCAGCGCTTGCAGCCACTCGGAGCCTGTCCCTAACGACCCAGGGGTCAGGGGTCACCGGGGGGGAAAGCAGATCAGAGGGGCCGTGGGCCTGGGCCTGAGACATCGCCATAAATCCACTGGCACAGAGGAAGCCATCTTTTACCCCGCTGGTAAATAATAGCACACTCACCCCATGCTCATTGTTCACGGGGCCAACGGGGCCCTCAGAGACTCCAACACAGAGCAGAGCTGCAGAGAGCTTTCTCACTGCAGCACACAGAAAATATACACACAGCTGCGCACAAACACTCAAATCTGCGTTTGTTTATTTTATTACAACCCTTTACTCACACTGATCAATCAGACACGCCAACTTTAACACCTTAAGCTGTAAAGCCATTAGCAGTGGGTGCCAAAACCGACTACAAAGACAAGCACTGTGAATATATTCCTATTATTTGAACCATAGCAGCAAATATTTTAATATTTTAATATTGTTTTTATGTCATGAACAGAAGCAGTTAGTATGTCTTCCTCTTTACATAATCCTGCTTATGGTCTGTCTCCATGGGGGGGTGGAACAGCAGGTAGATAACTTTAGAAATAGACATGGAAGTAGACACGGAACAGCGGGTAGATAACTTTGGAAGTAGACACGGAACAGCGGGTAGATAACTTTGGAAGTAGACATGGAAGTAGACATGGAACAGAGGGTAGATAACTTTGGAAGTAGATATGGAAAAGCAGGTAGAAAACTTTGGAAGTAGGGAAAATGACATGGAAGAATAGGTAGATAACTTTAGAACTAGACATGGAAGTAGACACGGAACAGCCGGTAGATAACTTTGGAACTAGACACGGAACAGCGGGTAGATAACTTTGGAAGTAGACATGGAAGTAGACATGGAACAGAGGGTAGATAACTTTGGAAGTAGACACGGAACAGCGGGTAGATAACTTTGGGAGTAGACATGGAAGTAGACATGGAACAGAGGGTAGATAACTTTGGAAGTAGACATGGAAAAGCAGGTAGAAAACTTTGGAAGTAGACACGGAACAGTGGGTAGAAAATTTGGGGAGTAAAATGACATGGAAAGAGCTGCAAACATTAGAAAAAGTGAGGTAAACTCAGTCTGGCGTGATAACTCTGTTGAGGATTTTTGTATTTATTTAATTTGATTGACACTGTGCTTCTCTTTAATGTCATGTTTATTTGTGGCAAAAAAAGTAGGTGGAGGAAAGCAACAGGCTTTACTGCCGGTTCTTCAACACTGTCTGAGGGAGGAACGGTGCCAAATAATCAGCTTAACACACCCTCTAGTGGAGACACTGGACCTGGACTGTGGTGTCTTCACACATACAGGTAATTAATGCAGCAGTAAACATTCTTGAGTGGCTGCAGCTGGACATATAAAATATCACACTGATCACACATTTCCGCCTCTTACCACACTTACGACAATCCGATATACCACAATATATAGATTCATATATGGCGTTATATGCAATTCCTTTATATATAACCTATTTTTGTCACACAATTAAATTTATGTATTAGTATTTGGCCATTTAAAACATACAGAACATGAACTTTGTATAGACAAAAGTATTTGGACACCTGTTCATTCATCGTCTCTTCCGAAATCACGGATCTTTTTAAAAATTATCCTGCTTTTCTGGGAATAACTGTCTTGACTGTCCAGTGAAGGCTTTCTATGAGATTTTGGAGAACTGCTGTGAGAATTTGATTGCTTTCAGCAACAAGAGCTGTAATGATGCCAGGGTGTCACTGGAGTACATAATTTCACCTAAATTAGTTAAATTAGTTAAACTAAAACTAAAACTTTTGGACATATATACTGTAAATATTTATTTTACAATTATAAATATATGCATGATTCATATATTACATCTGTCCAATATATGATACCTACATATGTTTAGAATATATATGTATATTTATGTGCCCAGCACAATTGATGTGCCCAGTTCTTTACAATATAGGTGTATATATCACAGTTCCATATGGGCACGAATGCCACCGATCTAAAGCACAACACAGACTATACAGTAAATGCATAAATTTACAGCACATTTTAAAAAGATAAATATATAAAATTCAACAATAAACACTTTAGTCTCAGAGTTTTGCGTTCTGATAGAAACAATAAAGAAGGTGTGGAACATGAATACAGACACGTCTGTAAACATCTAGACTTTGTGCATGAACCATAAAGATGTCTCAGAGAAATAAAACCACAAAATAATGCCGTCCTTCTGAGAGCCGAGCTGGTCCGGGCCTCATGGGTCATTGTAAAAGCAAGGACGACCGCCGAGTAAAACACGAAGTGGTAGACAAAGCCAAAGTAGAGCTTGAGTTTTGTATCATTTAGTCCAGAGAGAACAGACAGCTTTCTGGACTGACCACACCCAGATATCCATGCATGATCACATGCATAGTTCTGCCTGCTCAGCTGGCCACAAGAATGCCTACTTTGTTGGTCCAGCTGTCCAGACACATGTACTGATATATGTGTGTCATTAATCCCCAAACTATACTTTAGGGGTCAGTCTCTGACCAGAGGTCCCCCCGGCCAGAGTTTGACAGTGCTGCCGTGCTGCTGTGCTGACTCACAACACTCAAAACAGCATCACTTGCTTCTGACCATGTCACTGTCATGTTGGTGTCACTGCTGTGCTGAGAATGGCTACCAGCCAAACACTGTCTGGTCAGCAGTGGTCCTATAGTGGTCCCTTCCCATTGCTGTCCAGGGACAATAATTAATTATAGCGGCGTCAGCCAGCAGCATTTAGCACCGTCTGTTTCAGTTGTAGGTTATAAGGATGGTTTCAGCCCAAGGTTCTTTCCGAACGAGCCACAACACAGGGTCCCGTTCATCATTCTCATTCATGTATAGGCACAGTAGGTTTGACCTCCCCATCACTGGCACAGTGCAGTGCCAGCCAGTGCAGGCACGTATGTAACAGCATTGGTCGATAGTGTTCTCCTCAAAGCGTGTTGAGCCGTCCAATGATGTTGCACTAGCAGCAGGTCAAAAGGAGGTGGTGGCTGGTTTCTAGCTCTCACAGGAAGGATGTGCTGGCCTTCACCTTTCCAGCACTGGTGGCAGTAACGGGGGGAGTCCCAGCTAGTAGGTGAGAATTGCTTTTGTCGAAAATGGGGATAAAACCTGGAGGAAAGCTGGA
Source organism: Acestrorhynchus altus (assembly GCA_034509495.1). NCBI lineage: Eukaryota > Metazoa > Chordata > Actinopteri > Characiformes > Acestrorhynchidae > Acestrorhynchus > Acestrorhynchus altus. Next base: position 4,918,364 of record CM067514.1, read on the forward strand.
CTGCAGACTGTAAAAAGCTGATAAAGTGAAATAGAAGTAAAAATGAAGATATGGGCCCTTTAAGACCTCTCTGTAGTCCTGAGCAGAACATAGCCATGGATCAGCCCCAGCTGAGATAATGACACTGGGCCTGTCTGACAGTGCCTGACACTGTGCTGCATTGTGACTGCATTACAGCCCATATTCAGCTCAATTACATCTTCATAATCAAAATGGATGACGGGACGGGCAGCTCAGCCCCCCACAATCCCCACCTCCTCTCCAACAACGAGACGTTTTAATGTCAGTCTGACAGGCCTCACATGGGCCGGCGGGAGGCGAGCACATACATATTAATCAGGCCGATTAAGACGCGTTAAACGCTGCAGAGGTGGCTCTCTCGGACCTCCAGCTTCTGCATCTCATCACTGCTGCCTCTCCACTCTCCCTGCGCTCCCTTCACTCCTGTCCCGTGCTCCTGACCTCCTACGCGGCCGGCGTCTGCTGCAGCCCATTCCGGCCCGGCCTTTCCCAGCATGCACAGGGGCCCGGCGAGGCTCCCACGGGCCTCCTGCTCGCTCCCTGCCATCTGCCGTGATTTATAGAAAACGCCTGATGATTTATGGTCCAGTCACCGCACAATGAAGTGGCTCTCTTTCAGCAGGCCGACCTCGCCGACCCAGCCGCCACTCCTGGCCCAGGTTTGGGGAAATGAGTGCTAATCATACACTAAAAAGATGCTTAAACAGAGAGAAGCCTGGCGAGGGGGAATTGGGGGCCTTTAATAAAATTAATTTTCAGTGGCGGGCCGCATATTGATGAGGACAGAGATGAGACAAGGCCACCGGAGAGAGAGAGAGAGACAGAGAGAGACACTCACACACACATACACACACCAGTACTTGGCTCTTATTAATACCTACAGCACTCACAATCTGCTACAGACTTCAGGTTACACCAATAAATACAGGTACTCTGGGAGAGATGTTTACAGATTTAGGACAGAACACTTTAGCAAGCCTTTAAACAGCTTCTGATGAGCGTACGGTGAGTCAGTCTCAACAGGAGAAAATGCTCTGTGGTCCAATAATGTAATATAAAATCACCATCACTCATGTGATGCTCTAATTATAAAAGGTATCATGAGAACGTACATTTTCTTAACAATGCTTTTAAAAAAAAAGAGAAGGCTGTAGACCTCGGGAGGAAAACGACACACTTCTTTAAGGCCTGATAATTCAGTTTTAAAGCTCTTTTGTGAGAGATGGAGCAGCCTGCGCCCATAATTTTGGAGTTTTCAAAGTGAATGGACCAATAGAAATGCTCCAAAATATGGTGGAATTAAATATTTTACACTGCCTTCTATTGAACGTTGATGTTTGTTTGTTTTTTACTTCTCCTTTTCCTCCACCTCTGTTCAAGCTTCTGCCGTTGTAGCAGCCAACATGCTCGGAGGAAAGCACCATTTCCCCACCTCCAGTACAATGGCTAACAAACATCTGTGCCACCCAGCATCGCTCTGGGTGTGACACCGACTCAGAGAGAGCACGGCCAATTACGCTCTCTCTAACGCCAGCTGCTGATGGCAAGCAATATGACCTGGGATTCAAACCTCTGATCCTCAGATTAGAGTGCAAGTGCATTAGACCATTCAGCCACTCAGAGACCCCAAAACGTTTTTGCTTAAGGTTGTAGAAGTTCATCCATCTAACAGCTTAATGAAAGGTACAGATATACTGTATATACTGTAACAGGCTTCACCTCCGCTCCTCATTTTCTCTTTTAAAACTCAGCTAAAACCACTTCTTCACTTAGTGCTTAATTTCTCTTTATGTTCTAAGTTCTAACGGACTGGGTATTAGAATAAATGCAACTACACTCATCGTAAATTCAGTGCTATTGAGAAGGAAGATAAAGGTTATGAGGAACAATAAATGATTAAACGTTTAGACTGATATGACCTATATTTACTGATCTACACGTACAGAAGTAGTGTCTCAGTAAAGCCACATGCAAGACATCTCGGCATGGAGTTGTAGAGGTTCCCAATAGTGTCCTGTGATAATCCATCCCATGCAGCTTAAATATTGGATTGTTGATAGTGGGATGGATCTTGCAATGCCATGGTTGGAATAGTCCACATCGATTTCTTGATCATCTCCACCAAGACAAAATTGGAACTCATCACTGAAGATGGCTCCTTGACAATCTTATGAAGGTTTGCACCTTCTAATGTAAAGTTTCCACTTTGGAGATACAATTTATTTTGCATGACAGCGACAATATTTACAAACCACTGGATCACTGGATTAATCAAGAACCGCTGGTGTCAATAACACGTTACATCCTAGATTTTGGAACTGAGGGTGATTTCTTCCATCCATGAAGAATTTCAGTACTCAGCTCTTTTGAATAGGAGCTGTTGGCTTGTTGGGCCGTATGTGTGTTTTTGATCAAAGGTGAGACCAATCACAGAGCAGTACAGACTGTGAACCAAGGTAACAAACACAAACAGTGAAATTCATCAAGGATGCATGGACAGCTTGGACATATCTGACCACTCCACGAACCTCACCCAGTGAGCACAGCAGGGCTGGACTCTAACCGGCTTTCAGAAGGAGCTCCAGCTGAAATTGGTATTCCAGCAGCTGCTGTGAACAGGTAATTTCAGCCATTCAGCACTAGGAATTGAATGATTGATGACATTGGATGAATTCTACAGTAAATCAATTTCTTGATGTAAATGTATCTGTCAGCGGAGACAGCCTGAGGAAAACACTCAACGCTGCTGCTCACACAGGCCCGAGGAACGCAATCAAGATCCAAAGGAACTGCCATATAGCCATTTTCAGCTTCAATGCCCATGATTTTTTTCTCTCTCCAGTGACAGACTGTGAAGAAGATGACACACTTGATTGTAAGGAACAATGATGACTTGTCGGGACACATGTATCAATACACTCATTTATCCAATTACCACTAAATCATCCTTTATCATTCAATTAGAATGCCATAATTTCAGTCACGGATCGCTGCACGCCAGGGTTTACAGAGGATGCTGATAGAGCGGACGGCCTGTGCAGCTTTCCTGACATCATCCACCTACATGTTTTATTGCTCCGAAACACACGGCACTAAAAATATGACCTACCTGCTTTTGTATCCATAAAGAACCATTTTTGTGAGCGTGTAAGTGTGAAGAACCTTTCAATTGACTTCTTCACACCTTTCAAATGTTCTTCACACATTCACTGATCAGCCACAACATTAAAACCACATTAAAAGTGAATGGCATTGATTATCTGGTTCCAATGGTCAGCAAGTGGACAGCCAGTTCTGAAAGACGTGCTGAAGTTGGAAAAATATGAGACACTTTGACGAGAACCAGACTGTGATGTTCTACACGACTGAGTCAAAACATCTCCAAAACATCAGGCGGGTCTTGTGGGGTTTTCCCAGTATACAGTGGTCAGACCTCTGTAAACCAGCTAAACTGATGATGAGTGCTTTCTGCTTGGTCTTTTGACCGTACACCAGACTGAGGACCCAATTACACCAAGAGTTCCTCCACTTTTCTCAGAGGTTCATACAGAACATACATGGCATTTTGAAACAGGAAGATCCCTGACTGCAAAAAAAGCTGAGAACCCCTGACAAGGCAGTGTAATCCCTTCATGCCTAGTGGCGTTGCTCCCCCTGCTGTTACTTTACTGGTAATATAAAGAACACTGTGGCAAGCAAAGCCATGCAGGATTCATGTCCACTCACTGTCCACCTGTCTAGAATCCCCTGCATTATTCGTCCACCACGTGCTCCCATTAAGTGACCAGTTTATCAGATACCCCTACCGTGTGCTTCCACTCACTGGCCACTTTATTAGAAACCTATACTGTGCTGTACTCCTACTTAGTCCCTCCACTGACCAGCTACTTTCTTACAAACCCCAACCTTATGGCCACTGGCCACTTTATTAGAAACCCCTATCTTATGCTTGCACTCACTGGCCACTTAATTAGAAACCCGTTTATTATACTTGCACTCACTGGCCATTTTATTAGAAACCCCCGGTCTCATGTTTAAATCACTGGCCACTTTATTAGAACCCCCTATCTTATACTTCCACTCATTGGCCACTTTATTAGAAACATTAGCTAATAAACATTAGCTCTTTAAGATGTCATACGCTTATTTTAGTGTCATCTACATACATAGATAGATCTGTAGACCCTGCAGAAAAAAGTTAAGGGTAAGAAGAGGAAACATGTAAGGTCCTTTTGAGTGGCTTGCTGCTCCAACCTTCAAACATCCACCTCAAACATGAAAGGGAATCCCATTAACACTTCCCTCTCCAGACTTCAATCGGAGCAGGTGATGGCCAAGTCTGCTTCAGTTAAGTGCAGGAGTGTAGTTGTGTTCTTCACAGGGCTAAAGAGGAACAGGATACAGATATACATTGTGGTTCATAAGCATTTGTCCTGTCAAGCTTCTAACATTTCTTCTGAAATCGGAGTGATTATCAAGGATTCTGTCTCTTCATTCCCTGCAATAACATGGTCTATGTGAGGTATAAGAGTCGTTTCCTATTTCCTGTCTAAACACTGTATGATAAATAATAAGCTATACGGTACTGAATGTCAGTCTTCACCTTCAGAACATACATGTTAGGGTTTCTCAGAACCACAGCCATCCCTGGATAGGGAACATAATTGGCCTTGTTCTATAACAGAATTGAGTAATTCTACTCCATAAATTTACCGTTTGTATATTTTTCAATCCAGAAATTCAAAGATATTTTGTCTTTACATTTTGTTTGCTTGGTTTTGGGAAGAAAGCTAGAATTATTTTGTAATAAGAACCCTAGGCCAGTATGTTTCCGTCTCCTGTTCCTGCGGCATTCCCTGATGAAATCACTGGTAACCAAGCTCCGAGCTGTCTGCCCACTTATCGTCACTGACAGATCAAACAAGAGGGGGCTGTAGAGAGCAGAACAACATACAATGATGAATAAAAAGCATTCAATTATTAGATAGCTTGACCTGAATTGGAAGTTGTTGATTTTGTGGCATCATACTCTGTGAATTCTGCCAGAATGACCATTATAACACCAGGACATCTTTCTTTTTACGTTTAAAAAGGTGAGCATTTGATATTCTTTCATTTGAACAATATGGAAAGATGCAGATAATATTAATAAGAAATTGAAATATAAGGCACCGCCTCATTTTTCACGACTTCAATGTGTAAAATTAGAAAAAGATGCAGCACATCAGTAACAAATTAGAGCATCATTAAAGAACTTTGGAGGAGCCGGTCTTATTTAAAGAGCAATGGCAGCGGCTGTTTAGGGCCGCCTCCTTTCGCAGTGCTTTTGAGGTCCTGGAGAACCTGCTGCTGGTCATCATGATGTAAAAACACACCTTATCCCCGCTGACATCGTCATGTGAATTCAACCTACTGCTATCCTGAGATTCTCCTGCAAGGAGATATTTGTTGTGTGTAAACTCCAAACGCTATCAAAAGACACACAACCAGCTACCAGGCTGATACATTTTTGAGTAACTTCAATGCTGTTGCCCTTTTAACCTCAGACATTAGTTTGGTTTGCTCTCCATTGTTGAAGTCCAAAGGGCTCTCGGAGGCCTTCTGAAACAAGTTTGTAGATGCAGATGAGATCTCAAAAATTTAGATAGGTAGATCAGACATGCCCCTGTCCTGAAAATAATTTTGAAGTTCAGCCCGAGAGCAGACCACAAAACGCATCTCCAACAACCCTCACGGGACCTTGCAAGTGCAGCATTTACCACCATACCAACAAGCAAGTATGATTTTCATTGGAGGTGTGCAAGGAGGAAACCCTTGCTGTCCAATTAGGACAATTAGGTCAAGATGGATGTGTAATGAAAGAAGGAGGCAGGGACTGAGGAATGGAAAACTCCAGAGTTTTCGTTTATCTAGAGCAAATGGCGTTTTACAGATCTGCAAATTCTATCACAGGTGAACGTTAACAAAAACAGGGTCTTATGTACAGTCGGCGTAAAGCACATAAAATAAAACCAATATATAAATACAGATATGGATATATTAAATAAGAGCAGCTAAACAAAAGGCATGCGCAGTAAGCGATAGGTGGCATTGTCTAACTTTTCAGTACGTCAGCAGAAGCAGTAAAGCATTGTACTGGCTGCAATTGTAACAGTCCTCTATGGAACACTGGCTTTTCCCTTATATACACACATACACGCGCGCGCACACACACACACACACACACACACACACACACACACACACACACACACACACACACACACACAGTCATGCAATCTTCTTTGCAGCTCAGGAAAGCAAAGTTGCATGTAACATAAGAGACGGGTGGCTTTTCTTATTAGTCACGAATAGGAAAATAAGATATTCGTGTTTGAGACGTCTGTAAGCCTGGGATGTCAGCAAGCCTGCAAAGAGCACTCTATGCAAAAGGGTGTACATGTAAACATATCTACACTATACACACGACCAGGAGACTTATTACTCTGTCACCTACATTAGTTCACTTAGCTTCACACACAAAGTCGCTTACTGCACAAATCTTTACAGTACTGTGTTTATGGCAGAAGGGACAGATCCGGGACAGGAGGTCGGGAAACGTTCTTACAGAGAGCCACTGCTAAAACCTGAATGCGTCCCAAACCCTTCGGTACAGCCCGTTACAAAGTTTCAAATGTAATATGTCATCGTAAAGGAAGAGCTTGACCACACATGCGAACACTGAATGGACGCCAACAAGTGCAGTTTACAGAACTAATCAAGGCGGTTCGTTTTCATGCAATTTGCAGGACTGCACTGCTAATTCCTGGCTGTCGGTTTTACCGGAACAAAGGTTTTCTGACTGAAATGACATTTATTCTGTTTGTAAATAATGATGTTGTGTCTTAAAATAAATGGAAAGCACCAATTAGAATTACATCCTCTTTAACTTACTATCAGCAGCATTATTTTCGTTGTTTTTCCACTTAGATTTACTCTATTTTGGTTTTACTGTTTTCAACAAGTCTTTTCTGATGGAAAAGGACGTTCATTCAGGTTGTAATGATGCTAAAATGTCTAATAATGAATAAAATGCACTGAATTGCACGGCCTCATTTTCATGCTAACTGGCTTCAGATTTCTGACTAAACATGACAGCTTTTTGTTAAACCATTAGAAGCTAGTGGATTTCTGAAAATTACAATCATTCTTACAAATGTCCGTTTTATTTGACCTGAAATGTATGTTTTTTTTGTTTAACTGTTATCAACGTGTGCTTTTCCAACTGAATATCATTATAACTGGTCACGGATTCATTTACTGTTAGTAATATTCAGGTGTTTTTAACTAAAAAATGACCGTTTTTTTGTTTGACCATTAGCAGCGAGTCTAGATTGTGACTAAAAATTAGTCATTCTTTCACGACGCCAGTTAGTAAGACATCATTTTCATAACAATAACTGCGGTTTGTGTCGTTTACTGTTAGTCAACATTAGTTTTTCTGGCAGAAAATGTCCTTTTTTCATTTTAATTCTGTTTTCTTGTGTGGCTAACATGGCCTCCTGTGAATGGAAGCCACTAATTAATGTAATTTCATTTACAACTGCTGGTTGTTTGCATTTACTGTTTGTTTATTGACTCAATTATATGTTATTTTCTTCATTTTTATTCAGAGGTTTTCTGAATATTCTGAATATCTGATTACTCCTCTTACAGATCTGCATCATTTGTATTTCCAGCTTTAAAACATCAGCTCAGACAAACTTGCCACCCTTTACCAAATGTTACGGTTTAGATTTACAACTTTCTAAATGTTTCAAACTGCAGCTCATTCATGTACAACCGAGTCGCCTTCACATTTAAGAAACGGTTTCATCAAAAATGTACGGACACAGGTACACGGTAAGGCCCAATCTTAATGTATGAACACACCCTCAACATTCATCAACAGCACAGTACAATAACTAAAGAGCAGTGGTTCATTTCAGAGCAGCTTAATAATGTTAGGGCCCTCAGCTCTCCAAAAGACCACACAGGCACACACCTTCCAAAATCCAGAGAATTGGGTTTTAACAGTGGTTTGACTAACAGTGAATCCAATTTGGATCATTTTTCATTAGAATTATTGCTCTAAAAATTTTAGAATTCAATTACGCATGTGATCTCGGAGCCTGTAGATCCTTCCAAACAAACGAAAGCCATTCTCCAGTGGTATTATTTGAGAGTTTGAGAAGGACCAACCACGACTTGATTGAAGTAGCTTGATTGACGATGTCTTCAGCCTATAAATGGGTCGTTAAGACAGACTGTGAACAAGGCTTTCTTCAAATCAGTCATACGTTATAACTCTTCAAACGTCTTGGTCTTCAAACCTAAAGGCAATAAATCCATTTTGATCTTCACCTTAAATTCTGCAACATTTCATTCCGGACAGACCTTCTTCTCGAATAAGTCACTGGACCAGCCAAATGATCAAGCAAAAGACATTTAGAATGGGAGTTCAAATACACTTTGCATGTTTTTACACGCTGGACAAAGAACAAATTCACCCCGTCCTTGTTTGTCCTCCCGTCCCCTTGGGCATAATGAAACAAACACTGTACAAATACAATCTCTGTTCTTTGCATATATAGTTTTGAATGCCCCCAAAAAAAATGAACGTAGACACCAGTATTTGACATGCACAAAAACAATGTTCCAGGATGTTCCAGAGGCAGCGGTGAATCAGAGGTCAATTACTAAGCCTGCGTAGGAAATGAACGTCCACGGGTCCTTACATTCACTATAAAAAGGCCTGATTTACTGAAGCAGTGGACACAAACTAAGAACAGGTGATGGCAGGTGATTGGTCAGATGGGTCAGACCACTTTCAGAAGCCAGTCACCTCCTTGTTTGTATATACCATGACTATTAATGTGTGACTAGCTCCAGGAATTCAGCACCCAGACATGAGGACAGAGAGGAGATTATGTGTACAAAACAGTAACGGAATGATGACAAGGAAGGACCTTCCCTACAGATTACAGAGTTCAGAGATGAACTCTAGAATAGAGTTAAATAGGCCACCTGGACTGCGTCGTGTTTGCTCTCCTGAAGCAGCCCTTTCCAGTCCAGTCCCAGTGGCACGTGAGGGCGAGAGACGTAACTCAATCCTACATTAACCCCTTAGGCAAATGGTGTTACCAACACTTCAGTTCTTCAATTTCATAAATACATAACTTACACTAGTAAGGTAGCAATAACAGAATCATTCATAGATACTGGATGAAAAGCATTAAAATTAAAAACTGGACAGAGTTTAAGGGGGTAGATCATGTACATTTCATCGTTTTTGGGGAAATTCTATGAATAATTCAGTAACTACTTTGAAACCAACAAGTATGTTGCTGTGAGAGCAAGCCCACTTATAGAACCTAAACATCGAGGGGTTCAAACAAAGACCTTAAGATTGTGGAAGAGTTTTGAGATGAAATCAGGCAACAGGGGCTCTTCGGCAGGACTGAACTGGACTGGGAGTGAGGCTATGCTTGGCTTAGGGCTGAAACAGACAACTGGTTGATTTAACTGTGGGAGGAGATGTCAGACGAGCTGCTGCTGTTGCTGTTGGTTGTTTGAGCTCTCTTGATGTACAGGTTCAACAGTTTCATCTGTGAGGGAACAAAACAAGAAAGGAGAAGAGAGAGGAGAATTAGCTTTTCATAGCCAAAACTGTAATCACACACACACACACACACACACACACACACACACACACACACACACATACACACATACACACACACACACACACACACACACACACACTACACAGCTTTGGTGTAAATCAACTGCAACTGCATTCTGGAATTTTGGAATCTATTATAATGGAGTGTATTGAGAAACAAGCAGGGGGGGGGATCCTAAGGACCCCTAGGAGCTCTGGGAATAAAAAGTACATGTTTGTAACTGTATTTATTTTTTATTCCATGTTTTCATGGCCATCATAAGTATTACTGTAATGTATTATTGCAAAATTAAAGCCACTAAATTGCAAGCATCCAATCAGGATGAATTTTCTCAGTGGTATCTGGCAATAAACAGCCCACTAGTTGGTTTGGAAGCATATCACAGATAAACCCACAGCATGATTCAAAAGAAGATTCAGTATTATTTTATTATTATTATTCAATAACATTTAGATTTCCAATGGATGAGGTCAGGTTTGACAGGAAAATACATAAATTACTCTAGACTTTCATAAAGTCCGACATACAACGCTGGTTGTAAATACAAACAGTAGATTCAATGGTAAACAGCAGCTTGAGAGTTGGCAACTGTGTGGGAGTCCTTGAAGTGCAACTATATACGTTTTTCTTATATACAAGCATTTTATATATACACCCTTTATTCAAGTTTTGTTAAAACGAGTGATTTGTACAACAAGAGTCGTTTAATGACTCAAACTAAACTTGTTTTAAACCAGACTAGTGTGCCCCCTAGTGTTTGAAAATTCAGTTCTGTAACACTGTTGATAAAACAGTTTGATACATAAAAAACACAGTTGATAATAAAACAGAGGGGGTCGTCCATGTATTATGGAGCAGTGAGCAGCTGGATTCTGTATGTTGATGCTCCATCGCTCGTAAACTCCACTAAAAAGCCTCTAACTGGCTACATTCTGCCCTTCCCACTACTCATTATTCTCGACCCCCTGACGCACTTTATTCAAATGTAATGAGAGGACTGGAGTCCAGCAGATATTGATGGTTTGAAAGGCCTCTGAACAGGTTTACCTTGCTGCCAGTAAGCTGACCAAGATGTTGCTTCAAATCTTCCCCAATCACTGAATAGATAGCAACTAGGCAGAACACACTGGCTTTCCGCACACTGCTCTCAGTGTTATCATAGCCCTGAAAAAGAACAGGATCAAGCACAGTCACAGCACTTTAATATAAGTCTCATTAGCTGTGCTATTGTACGTATTATTTACTAAAATTATAATTTTATAATAACATTTCTTAGGTAAACAGACTGATGAGGGGTGTGTGCTGGTGTGCCTGTTTTAAAGGCTTGGCGCACACCATAGCAGGTGTTTTAAGGAAAGTGTATAAAGGTGTAGCCTGTTGTAGGTGTGTGTATGTGTGTACCTGCAGTAGGCCAGGGATGATGTCAGGCAGCAGTTGGTGTAGAGAATCCTGGGGGATGCGCTCGATGACTTTGGTCTGCATTTTAATAGCAGCCAGATCAATCGGGTAATCCGCGGTTTGGACGATGGGACACAAAACCTTAATGCACTGCTCTGGGTTGATGGAACTGGCCAGGGTGGAGGCTGCCTCTTCTGCTGCACGTACCACCTGACAAGGCAAGTTTTTTTTTATTACCACACAGCAAAGGTAGTACGGATGGATTGTCTGTAACAATACATCCATATACAACAATGTATTCCAATTTGGGTGTATTTATCAGTGATGTGACTTTGGGGGGGAAAAAATGGACATATATACACCTTCTACTAAAAGGGAGAGACTGAAAAGACAGGGAGCTGGAGGGTCAGGGTCTGCACTGATCTTGGAGCTTGTGAAAGGGTATGTTGTGTGAGTATGAAATCCAATTTTTGATGCTCTTATCATATCTACGAGTTTTTTCCCATTAGTTGATTGGTGTTAAATATTCAGATTATTGATCATATATGTACCAAGTAACTTAACTTAAAGGTACCATTTACTCTTGTATATGTTCTCTCTTTACTCTACTCTACTCCCTATCTCTCTCTCCCTCAGAGCAGGTTATATACTGGTAGCTCCTCCCCTAGACTCTACCAATGTTCACAAAGGTAATGTTCACAATACAGCATATACAGTATTTTCCGGACTATAAACCGCACCGGAATATAAGCCGCATCTGCAAAGTTGAAAAAATAAATAAATAAATAAATAAAACCTGGAAAATGACATATATAAGAAGAAAAATCTGCACCTCATTATAAGCCGCATTGTTTAAAGCGTGGAAAAAAAGTAGCGGCTTATAGTCCGGAAAATACGGTAATTGTCATCTTACAGGGTGAGAGTGAACCATACACAGGTAAGAACAGGTGACATAATTGTTGTTAATGTATAAGCTTACATCTTACATTACTGAAGTCATTAGTTAAGATACAGTAAAATCTGGCTTTAAAATAACAGGAAGTAGTAGCAGAGTCTCCAGTATAGGCTTATTTGCAATCTATACTGCTATCAATTTCAGCAACCTGAAGGGCCTGTAATGTCTGTTAATACCCCTGCCTGTAAGGCAAAGTGTGTATCTCACCTCTTTGTGAGAGTCTCTGTGTGCCTCCAGTGTTTTCATGATGGTCAGTTCTGCATAGTTTTTGAAGCGTGCAGGCTGACTGCGCAGGATCTCCTTCAGAACGCGCAGAGCCAGTGCCCGGATGGTGTGCTGAGCAGAAAAGATTCAGCGAAATGCAGATTATAATCCTTTAGGTTTCTGAACTGGACACCAGTATCTCAAGACTTTTCTGAATCATCAGATTCGTGTGTTTTTAAACCAGATTTAAACCAGAATACTGTTCCCATTTTTATGTGGTAATGTTTGGCTCCAGTCCAATAAGAGCATGCTGTAGTTTGTGTAACTCACATCTTTGTCCCCCATTGTCTCAAGCAGCAGCAATAGCATTGTTTTAAAATGCTCCTCCCACACAGCTACACTGTCATCCCGGGTAACTTTCAACAGCTCCAGGAGGGCCACCCGTCTCTCCTCTACACGCTCGCTGTGACCAGACAGCTCCTTCAGCAGGTCACCGACCAGCTCCAAATGCTGCGTTGGCCCTGAGCAGTGAGAGCAAAGCAACTTTCAACCTGAATCTGCTTTTAAATAAAGGCACTGAATCTCAGAACATCATAAAAACTATTCCTACCAGCAGAGAAACTTTTGGGGTGCATCATTTTGTTTTCACTGAAATCCTGCCGACGACCTAAAGGAGCAGAGAAATGTTCGGAATCTGTGTAACTGCGTGTAAATAAGACGAGTACGAGAAAATCCTCCAAACACAAACAGAAATTCGGTGGCTGAAGCTCAGTTTTGGTGAAACAGCAGACATTCATAAGCCCTATTCAGATGAGACTGGTTTTAATAAGTATTAAAATTGATCAAGTATTAAAGGACAATCCTAGAACCCACTAGAAATTATGAAAGACAGATGTGCTGAAACCTCCAAACTAGGGACCCTCACCCCCAGTCCTCGAAAGCAGCTCAACGAGCCGTCCACAACTTTGGACATGCATGTAATAGGAATGTTTGACAGGTATCTGTGCCATGCACAACAAAACTAACACTTTGAGTCTTTCTATAAATGTGTCTAAACACTGGCATGGTGATATTTAGTTAAAATCTACGTAAGGTATCTGTGCCATGCTCAAAACTAAATGCATCCTTGACCATTTCACTACTGAGAAACCTAGTTAAACCCTTCTTTTCCACATGATTTGACAGAAAATTAATACACATTTCGATTCATATGGGACTAATATAATATAATATCATGGTTTTACAGGAGGCACAAGAGTCTGAGATTTTAACTGAAAGAAGAACATGCAGTTGGAAAATTACTTTACCCCAACACCGCATGTTAAACTTGTCCCATCCGAATAGGGATTACATCGTTTTTGAGCATTTCTATTGGTCCATTCATCATGAAATTTAGCACAAATAAGCTACAAATTAGCTACAAAAAAGTTTTTGTAACACCAACTATATGCAGATGGTCTGAAATTGCAAAGTTATAATTTTATTGATGTGACGTTTGTATTTTGACAATATATTACACTCTGAAAAACTGAACACTCTTTACCATCCCGAAACTGTTCCATGTCATCGTCAAACACAGCCTCCCTCAGGGCACCCTTGTCGTAAGCGTTGATGGAGTCGGTGTAGTTGTAAGGGTTGTACTCCCGAGTCCTAGGCCCCAAGAACTGCCGGGGGGACGGCGTGTTCAGTAAAGATGTTTTATTATCCAGGGCCATCCTGCCTCCCTCCATCACATCTGCAACATGCCGGGGGTCCGCAGCAGAGGATGCCACGCCACACTGCAAGTGTATATGAGTATATGTAAGTATGTGTTTGGACCAGCCCCTCCATACATGATAGCAATGGTCAAAACTCGAGCTGTACCAAGAGCCCTTCGAGAATCAAGTACAGCCCGGTTTGACCCACCATCCCTTAAAACATGCATCCACTTTTCTGTTCTGGCACCTGAACAGCTGAGTCACTCGCTGTCTTTGTATGCAGACTGAAGACCATCTCTTTAAAGAACATTTAACTGAATCTTGTTAGTCCCCAATCAGACATTTACTTTCAACAGCATCTCAGCGTCAGGAATCTCTGGATTCTAACCTTGTTTCATTCCCGAAGTACAGGATCGAGCACTATTATTGTGTTGATGATTCAATAACCTGACCTCAATAATGCTCTTCTCACTGATTGCAATCAAATCCTCACAGCAGAAGCCTGCAATGACTAGCACCACACTGAGTGATGGGGTGGGGGGGAAAGAGAGGTCAGTAATGCTGTGGCATCACCATGGTTTAAACCTGCAGCCTCAGTATCTCCAGATCTCTGTACATACAGCCAGTGCTTGAGACTGTTCAGTTTCAAACCTCCTGTTTGTCCAGATGCTGTTGAGTGTGAATCTGTCGTGAAGCTCACCGCATCATCTTTCTTGGGGTCACGTTTGATTGGCTCAAAACTGTCCTCCTGGCTGCGGAAGCTGAAGCTCTGGATGGCCTCGGTCACTCCTCTCAGAGAGCTGTAGATCTCCTCAGAGTTCATGTTCTCTGTGTCGTACTCCAGCATGCTGAGCACATACACCCAGACAACCACACATGGACACAAACAAACAAACAAACAACAACAACAAACAAAAGAACATAAGGCTAGGCTAGAATCCTAAAAAAATAACAGAAATTATTCCCAGTCAGAAGTGAACATCTTCAAGAAGCCCAGCTTGGATTTGTGGGTGAAGGGGCTATAGTGTATACAGCAGTGTTTCTCAACTCCGGTCCTGGAGGCATCCCTGCCCTTCATGATTTATCTTAAACATACCCCTGCAACTCTGAAAGACTAGTTAGTGAGCTGATTAGTTGAATCAGGTGTGGTGGGACCAGTGAAAGCTCTAATATATGCAGGGTAGGGGTGCCTCCAGGACCAGGGTTGAGAAACACTGCTGTATGTGACTGATGGATAAACAGAACTGGGCAGTTTTAGACACCTGTAGAAAATAAAACGAGGAAGCTTCTTATTTGGACAGTATGTGTCTATCTACACTTACACACTAACATTAGAATAAACAAAAATAACATTCCTACAGAAAGTCACTGTGTTCTCCTCACAGGAGTCTAGTATTTCTTATCCAACACCTGGTTTCGTAAATCAGTGCCTAATGATTGAATTTAACATATCTATGCCATGTGCTCACAGGGGGCATTCATGAGAAATTGGAAGCTTGGTTCTTCAGACTAGCTCACAAGATCTCAACTACCGGATTTTCTGGACTATAAGCCGCTACCTTTTTTCCATGATTTAAACAATGCGGCTTATAATGAGGTGCAGTCTTTTCTTCTTATATATGTTATTTTCCAGGTTTTTTTTTTTTTTTTTTTAACTTTGCGGGTGCGGCTTATAGTCCAGTGTGGCTTATAGTCTGGAAAATACGGAACTTTCTACAGAATTCTTTGTCCTTTTTACTGAATGTATGTTTACCTGCATCTGTTCTAACTGGATCTGGAGTTTCTACACTAAACACTCTCTCACTGCGGAAAGAAATGCTTTTAAATAAAGTGTTTAGGTGCCTAAAACTTCTGCACAGTTCTGTACTCTTGTGAAAAAATTAGGACACACTTAAACATTTGGACATTTGGTCTTCATAATTATTTTGAGAGATGGAGGTGATATTAACTAAACATAGTAAACTAAACACGATTTCAACTGAAGAAATGTCTTTTAAACATCATTTATAAAATATAATTAACAGAAATGCAAATTGCTTGAAGACACCCTATGCCCTAATGAGATGCCATCATCTCTCTCATCAACTGGAAGAAAGATGTTCCCACTCCTCGATGCGGAATTATTTCAGCTACGTGATGTTTCAGCATCAGTCTTTGTACAGACAGACATTTTCCTCAAGCCCCGTCTGATATAATGAGGATTTCATAGTGGTTTCTACGATGGATAGATCTCCAAGCCCTACTGCAGCAAAGCAGCCCCCAACCATAACACTTCCACCCCCATGCTTCACAGTTAGTATGAGGTTCTTGCACTCAAATGCTGTGTTTGGTCTTCTGTTATTGTACACAAATAATTCAACTTTAGATTCATCTTTCCAAAGCACATTGTTCCAGAAGTCCTTTGTCAAGGTGTTCTCTGGCAAACATTAGTCTTGCCCTGATGCTTTTTTACCTCGTTGGGTCTCTTTCTGATGGTATATGCTGCAATTTGACACCAGCAAGTGCTACCTCTTGGTGCCTTGATGATAGTTTAGGATTGTTGGAGACGTCTTTATGCATCTTGCATAACATTGGTAGGACAGTCTGACCTGGCTATGTTGGCAGTTGCTCTAAATGTTCTCCACTTTCCTTATCTGCAACTACAACCTTCATTTTGAAGGCCTCAGAGAGCTCTTTAGATCTCTCCATGGTGATCCCACTCATTTCAGCAATCAAGAGCAAACCAAACTAATGTCTGAGGTTTAAATAAGACAGCCTCCTCCAAAAATCCTCTCTAATGATGGTCTAGTCATGTGCTGCGCCCAATTCTAAGTAAAGCCATTTTAATAATAAATCTGGAGGTGTAATAACTATTTCTTCACAAGAGTGTCCTAATTTTTACATCACTGTATGTGACTGACTGGCTCGGCTTCTGACCACAACAATCCACTCGCTCGTGAAGCAAGTTGCACAACATGTTAACACATGATAAGGTACATTAGGTGCTACTACAGCTCCTGATTGGGGCTTTAAAATGAGGTTTAATCTGCATTTCCTAGCCAGGTGCAAAATAAAATAGAAAAACGCAGAGCAGACAACCACGGGAGACATACAGCAAAGGTGGTCAGAAAAGCCATGAGCAACTGTGAGGGAAAGCGGCGTGAAAACTGAAAGGGAAGGATGAGAGTTGGAGATAAGTCACAGCATGAAGAGAGGAGCCGTATGGGACAGATTCCTAAACAGTCTGTTAATGGACGTGCGACGATGGTCTAAAGTTACAGTTTGGTATAAAAAAAATTCCATTGGACACAATTTCCCCTTTAGCTCAAATGTAGTCCTTCAGTTAAGACATTTCTTATATAGATAAAGAAAGCTACACTATGAGGACATAAGTATTTGGACAGCTGCTCATCCATTATTTCTCCTTAAATCACGGGTAATACAAAATGATTTTAAATATGTTGTGAACAAAGTATTTTGATTGAATGTTGGTGAGGACAGGATGTTTGATGATCACCACCCCACCTCATCTCCAACTCCCCAACTCCTACCAAATGTACTGGATGGAGCTCCATCATTCCAAAGAACACAGTGTTTATTTGTTTATTTGTCTCATTCTAATGGCAGTACTCTCCACAAGCTGTGAATGTGCATTTGCACATCTGTGTCAGAAGGGGTGTCCACAAACATTTGGACATGTATTTGTATAGACATTAGAATTGTGCAATTCAGATTCCTCAAATTATAGCAAGAGGTCAGTTAATATACTTGCATCTGGTTATTGTTTTTAAATAGTAAGAAACGTACGCTAGTTACACCCAGAAGGAAGTGTGAGATTGCAGTGCTGTTGGGAAGGAAGATAAATGTGACCAGGAACAATAAATGATAAAAAATGTAGACTGATT
Organism: Acestrorhynchus altus; assembly: GCA_034509495.1. Lineage (NCBI taxonomy): Eukaryota > Metazoa > Chordata > Actinopteri > Characiformes > Acestrorhynchidae > Acestrorhynchus > Acestrorhynchus altus. Next base: position 4,936,227 of record CM067514.1, read on the forward strand.
TTTTTTTTATCTACACATACAGAAGTCGTGTCTCTCAGTACGGCATCAGCTTTAATGTAACATGCCAGACATCTCGTCATGGAGTTGTAGAGGTTCCTGATGGTGTCCTGTGATGATCCATCCCATGTAGCTTGAATGTTCTCACTCAGTTCTGCAGATGGTGTGGTAGGGGTGGAGTGTTGATAGTGCATCCAATAGCATCCACACATTTTCAATCAGGGATAGATCTGGAGATGAGACCAACCATGCCGTAGTATCTGTGTCTTCAAGACGAGCTTGAGACGGCAGCAGTATGTGGTTGAGTGTTGTCCTGATGGAAAAGCGCGTCTGTGTGTTCAGAAAACGTAGGCTGTACTGAAAACCAAAGGTGATCTAGCACTGTACGAAATTGCACCCCACACCATGACACCAGGTCTTCTGGATGACGGTCGTCTCCATCAAGACAAGCGTGGGACTCATCACTGAAGATGCACTCCACTGTCATGACACCATTGTTATTGCTTGTGGGTGCAACTATTTTTTGGCAAATGAGTGTAAGTTACATAGTTATAAACAATAGTAACAGTCACATTGTAGCCTACATTTGTCTGTAATGTTATGTGCTGTTATGCATAAAGACAAACTGAACTATATTTGAGGTTTGAAGTTTAAAATGAATTTAAATTACTCTTACTTAGAGTAATTACATTACTAAATTTAATTACTCTTCAAACTATTAATTTATTGGGGAAATTGTGTAAATAGCTTTTTCCTCCCAAACTGACACTTCAAGGTTTATGGATTATGTATGTTTGTAGACTACTAGACCCCATAAGACCCCACTTTAGGTAGGACAGAGTGATAAACTGCATCTTGTTTTATAGGGGTGTCTTGATGCCCTCATATGCCCTTGTCCCCCCCCCAGGCAGAGGTGCGTTACCTGGGCGAGAAGGCCCGTCGCAAGGCCCGGAGAGGGGGGATTGTGGGGCCGGGGGGAGTAGGGGGAGTGAAGGGGCACAGAGGCTTTGAGAGGCCATTCGAACTCCAGCCCCATAAACGACTGGGCCAGGAAGGAGGGATGAAGCAGGGAGGAGGAAAAATAGAGAGAAAGAGAAGAAAGTCGTAGGAAAGGAGGAAAGCAGAGGAAAACTGGCTTTAGGTCAAAACTAAAGCCAGGAGTGTTATTAAAGTAACATATCAGAACAGGACCAGTGTGTATTAAAGCAGCATTATGTAAAAATTGGTATTTTTTGAAGGCTATATCTCGGCTATGGAGTGGATTCGAGGCACAAGCGTGGACTGTTCTTAAAAGGACACACTTTACACATGCATTTTACAAGCTGGGAGATGCGGAACAGGTATTGAAAGTGTAAGAATCATGTGGACTGAGGAAGTAAGAGTAATATTACAGGATTTTATCTCTGCAGTGCCTTTAGTCTCAATTTCCATCGGGATCCATAAAGTATTTGTCTGTCTGTCTATCTGTCTATAGACTAATATGACTCCGTACACAGTTCCGCTCAGTGTTATCCAGCTCGTTTCACCAAAGTTACATAGTGCATTCTGGCACAGAGTAGGAACAACTATTACAGTCATTGTAGGATCAACATGATTTTGAAGCTGTTATTTTAAGGTAAACAATACTGCATAATGCTGCTTTAAATCTCAACAGAAATCCATAAACAGATCCACAAAGGTCTCAGACTCTCCGCAGAGATTCCAGTCGTGTGCTACACATTCAGATACAGTATTTGCAACTTAGCCTTCTGAAGTATGAAGTGTAGATTTGGTATTATTTGTTATGGATTGGGTGCTTGTTTATGGATTTTCCTTCAGAAGCAAAAGCTGGATAATCCCATGAATAAGAACATGCAGATGGTTGGAATCAAGCTTAAGCACTGGTTGACTTAGACTGGTTGACGACTTCAAAGGACCAATAGAGAAGTTCAAAACACACGACAATTCAGCTTGAAAAACACACAGTTCAGATGCAAATTAGCAACATGATAAACACATTCACATGCAACTTTTCTGCAAAGGTTATTATGAATTATTTAGTGGTTGTATCTGCTGGCACACTCGATAACACCAAATAGCAACAAAATGAATCAATTACAACCAAATATTTGAGGACCAAAGAGTGCCTTATGGCTTTTGCAGTACTTGAGTACCTGGGTGAGAGGCCTCCATGGGAGCAATTTGTTGGTGATGTGAGAGGGCTGGTGCGGCTACTGGCCTGGCGTGGAGGAGTGCGGCCCACTGTGTTGCTCGGTGAGCCCTTAAACAGAAAGAAAAGAGCAGGTCAAGGGACAAGCTCAAAAACACCTCATTGGAAGATACACAAATGTGCAATATCATAAATAAATACATCATAAAAACCTTGTACAATATATGTCCAAATGTTTGTGGACATCCAAAGCACACACAGCTTGTCTAGTCCCTCTAGAGAAGTACAGCCAATAGAATAGGACACTCTCGATTGGATAAAAATCAACCTATTGGCATCATGCCTCATGCCTGACATGGGTTATAGGGGTGCAAATCCCCCAGTACTGAGCTGTGGAACAGTGGAACTGGGTTCTCTGGAATGATGAAGCTCCATCCAGTACTTTTGGGAAGTTGGGGTTGAAGTGGGTTGGTGGTCATTAAACATCCTGACCTCACTATGGCTCTTGAAATCACATTCTCACAGCAATGGTCCAGAATCTAGATGAAAGGCTTTTTCTGGACAGTGAAAGGGATGGGGGAGATATTTACACAGCAAGATACATTTTTAATATCCTTAATATTGGAAAAAAACTATGAATGAGCAGGTGTCTCAATACTTTTGTCCATATACTGTATAACTGTATGTACAGCAAATGTCTGGAGACCCTGCTCCACAATAGGATTGGATGCATTTAAGAGAACCGATGAAGCATTCCCAATTGCACAGTGTTCAAATGTGGGACCTTAGAGATGTCCAATGTTCCTTATGATCCATATGAATTATAGTACAGAGAGACCTAAACTTCATTTACATATACTGGACTGAAATGGGTTTCGAGTGTGCGATTGAGCTGGCAGAGCTCCTCTACCGTGGCTGAGGCATTGCCAGAGTTCTTCAGGTGGTTGTGCAGGAGCTTGGTGGCTCCATCCTGGAATGTTTTGGGCAGAGCTCCCAGCAGCATGGTGAACTCCGGAGTGTTCAGCTCAAACAGCGAGATCAGCACCATCTGAGCCGCCTGTAACACACATTCAGACTACAGTGAGAAGAGGACAGACAGGCAAACAGAATGAGGCCAGAAGTTGCTTCCATTTAAGTCAACCTTGAACTGAATTGCAGTTTCATTCTGAAAGGAGGAAGCAAGAAAGTGAGAAGACTCAGTCAGTGAAAAGTGACCCGCATTCTTTAGCTGTAGAAGCCGTTTTCCCTTCACCTCTACTGAAGTGAATGGAATGACTTCACAGAGTCATACACAGCCTGTAGGATATACAGATGTATTCTGTGTATTATTCTGCATGTAGATAAAATCTCAGGGTGTGAACAAAGTACAATATATTAAATATACAGTCACATGAAAAAAGAGGACACGCCAGTAAAAATGCCCTCCAAACTCTGCACCTGCAATCTTGATTCTGAAAGCCTCAGAATCCATTCACTTCAACAATCAAGAGCAAATTAAACTAATGTCTGAGGTTTACAAAAGGCATGAGATACTTTAAGTAGTGATAAATGTGGGGGTGTAGTAACTGCTTCCTCACAAGACAATTGCATTTCAGATAATTAAACATGGTTTTTAAAACACATGTCTTCAGTTGTAGGTGTTTAGTTACATCATCTCCGTCCCTCAATATAGTTAAAATACAGATCAAACTTCCATGTGTTCAATTCTGTCAAAAAAAGATAAAGGTTTTTATGACTGCATACGCTTTAGGCATTTTTCACATGACTGTATAAAGAGAATATATATATATATATATATATATATATATATATATATATATATATATATATATATATATATATATATATATATATTATTGAAAAACATTACTGACATAAAAGTATAAAAGTGCTTCATTAGCAAGTAAAAGTGGATGGATTTATTTTTATTTATTAGGTATTGTGTGTTCTATTCTATTAGGACCCTATCATGGAAAAACTTTCCTAATTTTATTAAGAAGTAACATATAAACTCATAATCCATAAAGTCCATATATTGGAAACACAGCTTTGTGTCTGTTTCAAATTAACTATTTCTGTGATGTCACAAAAACCAACTCATTTACACATCTCATATTCATCATACAGCAATTTAGCCCAGTTTTTTAAATCAATTATATATTGGCTTGTTACATATTTATGAATGTATTTTTATGCATTTATGTAATATTTATGAATTTGTTGCACTCAAGCATAATCAATTTTATTTATTTTGAATGTATTGTAATATTATTTAATTATTTATATTATTATATATATATTACTGTCTTATTACATCTTATGTCTCTGAATATAAGTAAAGCTTTCACCTTTTTATAATATGTGATCAATCAACGTATTGTGTAAATTTAAATGATCCCTCTTTTTTTGGAAGAAGACACACAAACACAGTTTGGAGATATTGAGCCTCAAAGTTGTTATCTAAAGTACATCAGCAAAAAAACACCTCCGCATTAATATTAAAGGATATTAAAGGATATTAAAGGTAATTAAATCTGTTTACCTTTTAAAATAATATTATCATACTAATGACCTTACTTTCCTCTTTTACTTACGTACTAAGTAAAGTAGAAATAGAGCTCAAATACGCAGAATGCAGACAGAATAGTATGTCATATTTTACTGTACTTTGTCCAACCCTGTCAAATCTTACAGTTACAAACTGCTTTGTTGCCACAACCACCTGAGTAGACAGAAGTGTTAAAACCATAGAAAGATTAGAAGTAGTTTTTAGGTCCTCAGTGCAAGCTAACATACTTTATGGTTAACATATTTCATGAAAGTATCATCAAAGTCTGAGCACAGAACCATTAGATAGAAAAAGCATTGCTTCGTCATGGGGTTTCAGTCCATTTCGATGGAAGCAGCCTGTTACACTATTTCCCACAGACAAGATGCTAAAGAGACTGGGGAGAGAAGATTCTCTGAAGGCTGCTAGAATGAGCAGGAAACTCAAGCCAAGTCTTGGCACCAGGTCTGCGTAACATTTAGAAGGTGCCAAGAAGTTCTGAGGACACTATGCCTGCTTTCTCTCCTCCCAGGTTGCCCTCCATGGGCAGAGGCCAGGAGCTGAGCCTGACTGACAGCTCTCGCTCTTAGCTATGAAGGGTCTGAGTGTTGGGGGTAGACACAGCAGAAGTGTGGGAGCTCTTCAAAAAGAGGTTCTCACAACCACACACAACTCATAGGTTATGGGTAAATGGGGTCAATGACTATTACAATCTCAGGCTGATCCTGGACCTGTATGCCGTCACTATATGCCCAAAGTCTGTAGACACCTGTTGATTCAGCGTTCTGGAATCACTGGAATATGACTGTGAAGATCTTTCGCCATAGAGCACTACGATTCCAGTCGGAGATACTGTGTTAGGTTCAGTAGTTTCAGATCATCACTGCGAATAATGAGGTCCACTGCTCCCACACCTCAACAATGTCAGGCTTTACACTCCTCTTCCATGCTGGCATTGGGCATGTTGTCCTGAAGCATGGGATGATCCAAAAATCGTCCCATTCTGTTGGAAAAACTTTTTCCACACAAATTACAGCAGATTAACTCCACCACCCAGAAACAATGGCTACTCCACTTAAAAAGCAGGTGTTTGAAACTTTTAGACTTATAGTGCAGATTATTTAAGTACCACTGTTCAAGGGTGAGAGATGACCTGAGTCCAAATTCTAAAAAGGGGAAACAGTACATTTTATTTAAACATGCAGACGTACTCAGCAAAGACTTGTAAACAAAGCTTAAATGCCAGCAGGGTGCAAACTGTCAAACATGTATCCCTCAGTGAAACGTTTATCTCTAATTTGTGATTATTGATAGTTAGGAAATGCACTTCTACAAACAACAAACTGGCAAAATGGTTTAAAAGGCATAGATTCACGCCATAAAGCCGGTCTTTGTGGTCTCATTCATGTGATGCGGAGAATGGTGGGCATTAACAGAAGTTGAAAGAGCATAATGCAAAACATGACAGTAAGGTGTCTAATCTTTGTCTACAGTATTTCAATGTACACAGTGGGACCAAGGCTGTCCGTTTGAAAAATCGGGTCCTCAAGTCGTTTCCTGGTAGCAATTGGGTGGGGGACCAACTAATCATTCATTTGTTTGGTTGGTGTGTTAAAACATTGTGTTAAAACACTGTGACTGGAAAATTCACAGTCAAGTCGCGATAGATTGTTTGATCATGGCATTGTTCACTGTTGTCTGTCGATGATGTCACTTTGTATCATTAGGGAATTTCCAGAGTGAGGTTACCTTTTCCCATCAATTGACATGAATTTGTCCATTTTAAACTTTTGTTTAATGTTATTGTTTTCAGTTTAATTCACGTTTATGCTTTTTAGTATCTAAAATATCGTGAAATCTTCAGCTAGGTCCATTACGTGATACTTATAACAGGGTTGCTTATATGCCTTCTTTAAAACACTCACCTTTCTGACATCTGGCTTTTAGGCTCTGTTGTCCAGGTATGATGCGGAGACGACCAGCGGGTCTCGCTGAGTTCACAAAAATCTGATGGATCCATTGCCTGACCAGGGGACTCGATATACTTGAGGTATACCTTCACCTACAGATAGAGTCACTGGTGTTAAAGGCAGTAGCTTCACCTTTCATGGCGCATGACTTTTGAAAATCACCAACCTTAAGGTTTGGGGTCTGTGTTTGATCGACAATAAAGCGCATCAGGATGTTGAACTGCTGATCATACGGAAAGGAATCTCTGGTGGGTGTGGAAAAGAAAGCAGTCAAATAAGCAATGATAGAGACATTAGGGCATAGGTTTGTATATGGATGGTAGGAACATGTGCCAATATCTCCCTATCAATGTTTAAGAGACCTCATTCACACTATCATTAAAGTTATATATGATCATTCCAATATGCCCGCCACAGCCTTTTGCCATTCTGACTCCCATAGCTTCTGCACCAATTAAGGTGGAACAGAAACTCCAGCTTCGTGATTGCCTGTGATGGTTTACAATGCAGTATCTTACATTCGAAAGACGATCGGCATCAATATACTGAGGTCATGTAACGGGTGTGTGGCCAGTGGCACTACAATGGTGGAATGAACTTCCCCTGCGAGTCCCTCACTGTCTTCAAACGCAGACTGAAGACTCATCTGTTTCAGGAGTACTTAACTCCATAAAGACATTTGTGTTCAACAGGATCTAAGCGTGAGGAACCTCTAGATTCTAGCCTCGTCTACTAGCTAAGGATATTCTGAGTGAACAGCAAAGCACTTTTATACGTCGCTCTGAAAGGCGTCTGATAAATGCCGTAAATGTAAATGCAGTGAAACCTTTGCACACCTTATAACCACAGAGCATCATGCACAAGGCTTAAATGAGCATGTGTGGGGCAAATGTACACTGATTAAAACAAGTGTTGTATAAGTACAGTGTTTGCTGAGGGAAGCAGGTTAGATGGATATGTGGAATCACAGCTGAAAACGATCATCATGACTTCTCGTTCAACTTCTCTCACAATAACCTAGAATATACATCTATATCCACACAAACAAAGGCAAATATTGTTATTGTCAGGAGATCCTAGGCTACTAGTGTTGAGTAAAAATGAACACAATCTAAATATTTGTATGAATTTGACCATTAAGGAAAAATGTACATGGGCCTACAATTGTTTTGTGTTTTTGGCCCACTGTATAGGGCTAAACATTGAGTAAGTCTCAGAAACCCTGTTGAAAATTGATCGTTCAGAGTGTTTTTGGTGAAAATGTATAAAAGGAGTAAACTCTTTAATTAAACATAAAGTGATACTATTAATATGTTTTTTGCTTTTTGTGTTTGTTTTTGTTGTTTTTAGGACAAATCCTCACATAAACATTCAGAAAAAGCAGAAGTAAAAAAATACATTCTGGAAATTGAGGAAGTGAAATTCTTGCCCTGTACATTTAAATTGTTCTTGCTTGTTGGCCAAAGGGAACCAGAAACAAAAAGGTCAGACCTTGTGAATGTCCAAAACTTTCTGCACTTTAGTATGGACCCAGGCAGTAGGTCACGCCCATCTTCTTCAGCAGCTGGGTAGTAGCACAAAACCAGTCCTGCAGGTCATCTCTGTGTAATGTGATGAAGTCCACCAGCGTCTCCAGGAACATGCTGAACACCTGCCGACCCACAGGAGCAGATGTATTTTACAGTATTTATGACGTGTGACATCAAAAACAACTGACATTTAGAATATGCAACATAAAATGATACTTACTCTCTGATGCGTCAGTCCGAAGCAATGTATGGCCATGCAATAAAACAAACGTTCCATTAGTCACACATTTGGACCATCAGACATTCTTCAGATAACTAAATCACACTGTCCTGGACTGGCTCACACCTTGCTACAGCGGATCTGCAAACATTCTAGTGAATCTCACACAGTCTCTTCAGCTCCCACACGGCTGAAATGGAGAGGGTCCACATCAAAACTGGTTCTAAAGGTTCAACTTGCTCAACAGTGATTCTGCCTTTGTCTGAAAGTACCTGAGGATTCTTTGGCTCTTCAGAAGGTTCTGGAGACCCAGCAGGCCTTCTTTGCGCTCAGACCAGTTGGAGCTTGCGCAGTGGTTCAAAGAACCTGACTCGTCCTCGGTCTCTGCCGCCCAGGTAGTGAGGGACCCCACCATTGCGAGAGCTGTATGACCGCTCCGAGCAGGCACTGGATGCATCGCTGTTGGCGTCATCATCTGAATACATGCCAGGGGACTCATACCTCCTCCGCATGGGCCTCCGCTACCAGGCGAGAAGAAGTCACAGACAGAATAGGAGCCAACAGGTCAACTAAAGATCTGCTTCATAACGATGCTCTACTACGCGTACGAATACGTTTCAGAAGATCTTCTGTTGATATCATGAGGACAGAAGGCATGCAGTGGACTGATTATTGCCATGTACCATGGAATGCTAAAATTTGTGCACCCCTGGTCAAAAGTCCTGTTAGTGATTAGCTCTCCGACCTGATCTTAAAAAGGCATGACGTTAGAACCACAGATCCACACTTTGCGGGCAAGTCTACGTTTTCTAGGCTTCATATTTCAGGATGAGAGTAAACTACAGACGCAATACACATATCATAAACTACAATAGTCAAATTCTAATTTAAATGCCAAAGGCTTCAGTGCTTGTTTACTGCCCTGGTCCAAGAGTACATCCTCTGCCTGCATGCAGACTCTTACTGATCAGTGAGGGGGCAGGGATAATGACATCACCGACCCAAATTAGGAGTTATAGAGGAAAATGAGAAGGGAGGGGCTGTTGCCTCTTTCTTTGTTCCTGATTTCAAATTTCAGGGAGTAAATAAAAGGTGAGAAGAGAAATAAAGGACATTCAGGACCACTGTCAAATGATTTTAAAAGATGATCTTATAATGCCTGTCTCAGATAAATACTTTTCTATTTTTTGGTGATTAAAAAATTACACCAAACTACAAAGAAATCCCACATTTTTACCTAGGGTTCATAGTTCTATAGCTCTCATAATCTCCCAACCTAAACATAATTGAAAACAGAGGGGTTTTCACCAGGGGTGCCCAGACGTTTGCATGACACTGTATGTATGACAGATTTTCATTTCGGGCTCCACTTTGGGCACATATCAGTGAGTTATTAACTAAAGTTTGTTAACCACGCAAGCAGGTCTGCTGCTCTTGTCTCTCTGTACTGGCAATAGAATCTGGAATGGTAGAAGATATGGGTAGAAATAGAGAGACACAGTCATTACATTAATAAAACTACACTTATTCCTAGGTCTCTAAAGCTGTTGAGATTTAAGGTGGCCAGAGGAGAAAAAGCAAACACAAGCACATGTCAGGATGTTAAGTCAGGTCTGGTGTTGCTGCAATGACCTAACAGCTAATGGTTGGGAACTCACCAGGGCATCGTGGCCGCCTCCACCTCCATGCCAGTGTTGAGAATCATGGCATTGGCGAGCAGATATCGTGCCTGATGGATCAGGCAGCGATCTGAGAGAGAGAGAGAGAGAGAGAGAGAGAGAGAGATCATTGATGTTCAAATGTTTAAATGAACCAAAATGATGAACAGGATGCAAAAGATAAAAAAGATAAAGACATAATGAGCAACATTTCAAAAGACACACACTGTAAAAATGAGTAATGCCCCTGCTGATTTCTGATTTTTGATTAAATACAGTCTACGATGTTCAGTCTGCAGCTACAGGTTGTGAGCAGTCAGTCGAATAACTGTAACACACTAAAACTACGATGCCACATACATTTCGTTGTCCAAACAAAGGTATATTTACCACTATCATCTTTTGTATGTGGTGTAGTTGCACAGCTCTAAGGCCTTCCACCTATGACGGTTGCCAAGCGACATGAGGTCGCAAACTGCAGATGGGAGTAAACAATAAACAAAATGTTGGAGCCATTGACCAGACATCTTATGTAGTTTCAGCTGCAGCTCATTTTACAGTCGCATCAACTGAATTCTGAATCACAGCACTTAGCTTCATCGTAAATCAAATGCAATACCTGTAAACCAGTCATATGAGAATACTAACCAACTCTGCACAATTCACAATGTAGGTGTGGGGCTGAACTGTCTGGCGAATGCATGCGGCATTGACTTGGTGAGGCATACATGTCACCTGTCTGCAGAGTGTCAAGCCGCCCGTCAGAAGCGCTGGTGGAAGCGGGAGAAATGCGCGGGATGCTGGGCAGCATTAAGAAAGGACACCCAAACACATTTCGAATCTCTTAATATGACCGCGGCTCTGACTGTCCTCCTGATACTTTAATTTTGCATCATAAATACATATTCAAGTCAGTTTATTTTAAACTAATATTAACTTATGTGAGTTGAGTTGGAGTAAACAAATCGTGACCTTTGATACATGGTATTTCAACCACTGTATCAATAAACTTATTTATTGAATACATTTATCACAGATCGTACTTCCAATCACCACTACAGATGACAGCATTTGACAACAAACCACTACATTTAATTATACTGAATTTGTACTTTTTATTTTAATGAGCTAATATTCTAGAATATACATTATACAATATTTTAACTTTAAATAAAAATATGGGTATATATATGAAATTCAAATATACTTGGCAAAATATAATGGCTTTATTAAATATTAATCATAAATAATACAAATATTGAATTTCATTCCAAACCACTCAGAATTATTTTGTTTACACATAATCTTTAAATTGTGATATATATATATATATATATATATATATATATATATATATAATATATATATATATATATACACACACACACACACACACACACACACACACACACACACACAAAACATAAGCAGGAGCAGTTTAAGCAGGAGAGAATTGGGAAAAGGAACAGAAAGCTCGGCTTTACATCTAAAACCATTATTATCTCTATTAAACCTCTAAAGTGAGGCCTACAAATAAAAGCTCTTAACTCCTCAATCAGTTCCGACAGTCAGGTAAGAAGCACACATACTTCACTATTGTACTTAAGTACTTTTTTCTAGAATATGTACTAGATAGATCAATCCGCTGACTTTCCATCAAACTGCTTCTTTAAGACTACTGATGTATTACGTTACTGTTGTCTCCATTAAGATCCATTAAAAGAAGTGACGAGGCATATTCTGTATTTGAGAGTGTGTGTGTGTGTGTGTGTGTGTGTGTGTGTGTGTGTGTGTGTGTGTGTGTGAGACTCACCCAGTGGAGCGAAGCCCCGTGCAGGGCTGGTGTCTCTGCTACTCTCTCTGCTGGTGTCACGACTGCAGCCCTGACTCATACTGGGCCTTGGGATACGACTGCCCCTCACTAACACCCCCCACACACACGCATACACACACCCACACACACACACACACAGACGTGACAGACAGACACACAGCAGGAGAGTGTAAGGAGAGAAGAAGTTGTAGCAGGACAAAACAGAGAAAGAAAGGCTGAGTCACTCATGACTACGAGGATGAAGAAGAGGAGCAGACTGGAGAGGAAATATCATGGAATATCCACATCATGGATGAATAATTCTTATCTTTTTGGAAATAAAACAGTGGTGAACTATGTTAATATCATTTACAAACATACCATTCACTCCCCAGTCCATACTGTGCATCATAATGTGAATCTATTGTTCTTTACACTGTGTCTAAATTTCATGATGAATGGACCAATCAAAATGCTCCAAAATGAATTTGACTAAATCCTTTTTACTCTGACTTTCATTCAAAGTTTTCTCCTCCTCCTGTGATGTTCCCATTTTTGGGATATTAGATTTTGGTGTGGCAGCAATATTCAACTAACAGCTACGTATGCCCTTTCACAGAGGTACAATACAGTGGTTTGGCTTGGACTGCTTTTTAATAACAAGGCCCAGTACAGAGCAACCAATCAGAAGAAAGATCATTAACAAATATGTTGAGATGCAGCAACAACACAGCCTGTTGAAGTCCAAGGGATAAAGAGAGGCAAAATGTACCATATGGCCCTTTACATTGTATGAATAGAGACAGAAATCTTAAAAAGCAACACCAGAAGCATTATTATTATTATTATTATTATTATTAATATTATTATTATTATTATTATTATTAAAAATTGTCGCTGTCCGTTCTTGCTGGTTTTCAACTACTGAGAGCTTGAATCAATTTCATGATGAATGGAACAATAGATATGTTGTACTGGAGATACAAGGTTCTTGCATGACACTGACTATAAATAGGTTGAATATTGACTGATTTTATCACACAAACATAAACCATCCAAACCCTAGTTCGCCCTGTGCATTATGTTTCTTTGTTTGTTGTTTGTTGTTTTCTTTGTTTATCAAATTCAAATGGTAGTAGTAACTGGTACTGCCAGTTATCCCACCCATTCAATAAAACTGCTCCCATCATTTGCAATGCTCCCGACACTAGGGGGCAGATGTCCCCTCCGATGCATGCAAAGTCAGCCAGCACCTCTTTTTTGCAGTCAATGCATCTCTGACACATCAGCCAATAGATGCCTGTGCCGGTCAGCATGACCGTGGAACTGATTAGGAGAGAGCATCATCTACCCACCCATAGGGGACAGGGCCAATTGTCCTCTCTTAGGGTCTGGCTGCTGATGGCAAAGCAGCATGACCCAGGATCCTCAGGCCACACCTTAAAATCCCCCATGTGTGATTAATGCAGAACTTCTCTCACCCTGTCCAGAGCGGCTGGGGCTGGTCTCTCGGCTGCAGCCCTGGCTGCGGGGGATTTTACTGCGCTTCTCAGAGGGGGTTGTGCTGCCTGTGGAACGTGGGGCTTTTCCATATGAATGACCGCTGAGCTTCCCAGGAGAGCTGGAGCGACTCCCAGCTATTTGCACACATGGAAAGAGAGAGAATGTCGGGGAAAGGTTTCTTTAATTTAATTTCAACAAGTGTAATGTAAAATTGCAGGCATATGAATTACAGCATTGTAATGAATAACAAACACTATAACACAGTACAATATACACATACGTTTTGATGTATCAAGCACATGCAAAAAAAAAAAAAAACACACACATCTACACGAATGACACCATCTGCATACCAGCAAATAAAACAGAGAGAATGTTTGGGTGAATAATTCACCCTTTTTCATGATCTACATATCTGGGTGAGGTGTTACGGAACATGCTTCATGGACAACAGAAAAACATGGGGTTCAGAAGCATGCAGACACCAGGGTATGGGTATTTGCTGAACTGGTCAGTAAAGCTGCTGTACCGTAAGTCTTACCACCCACGGGGTTAGCTGATCTGGATCCTTACGTATAAGCAGCACACAGGGCAGCGAAGGGTGTTCCGTTACACAACATCAATGAAACTTCATTACCCAGCATGCATTGGGCGTGTCTTAATATTTGCATAAAAAAACCTCCCATTGTTGCCATGGGCAACAACGCAAAGCATGCTGATGTCTATGATGTACCACAGAAAGAGAACTGATCTTTCTAAGCATCAGCAGAGTTTATCCTAAATTAAACTGAATCAGTGACAATGATGCGAATGAAATGCAGCAAATTCCATCAGTGTTACCTACGTTTACATGCACACAGTAGCCTGTTCTTCAACAGCTAAAGATAAGATTACTTTTAGATGTTTAATTCCATCATACCTACAGTTTCAAAATGGGAAATAGGTGAGGAAAAGGGCACAATCAATAGTTAGAACTTAAATTTTAAAGCGTAGCAGTAAAGTTACTGGAATATTCATGCTCCTGTCTAGTTCCCTCACTTTCCTCACCTGTCTCGGTACTCTCATGTTTGGTTTTGCCATGTGTTCTGTTGTGTTTACGTTCTTGCACCTGCCTTTGCCCTGCCTCATCATCAGTGTTCCCACCTGTGCCTCCTTTGTAGCCCTGCCCTCTTGTTATCTTCTCCAGGTGTGTCCAGTCTGTCTCTGTGTATCAGTAGCCCTTTGTTTCATTGTGTGTATGTGTTTTCATGGCGTCACGTTTGGACCAAGTTATTCTTCTGTCTTTTTTATGCTGGTTTTGGTTCATTGTCTCTTTGCTGGTCTTTTGGATTGTTTTGTTAGTTAATAAATCCCTTACCCTGTGTTCCCCATTTGTGATAAACATGACTAATGCTTACAGAAGATGTCTGAAAAAACTCTCAGGATAGCAGTAGGGTTAATAAACACAGCGTACCATCTTAAAAACAGTGCCAACAAGGTCAGTAGTCTATCTTTTATAGTTTTATTGTTGTTGTTGTTGTTTTTATGTTGACACTTTTTTATGTTGAGACAAATTCCTTGTACACATTATACTTGGGAAAAGAAGATTCTGATTCTGATGCTGGATTATGTGGTGAGGATACATGATGAAAGTATTTTTCTGGTGACTCTTAAGTGGCCCTTAGTATGTGGATGTGTGTGTGTGTGTGTGTGTGAGCCCTATGATGGACTAGCGCCCTGTATAGGGTTGTTTCCTGCCCTTGCGCTCAGAGTTGCCGGCTGGGCACCGGCTCCCCCGTGACCCTATTCAGGAATAAGCGGTACAGAAAATGGATGGATGGATGGATTCTTAAGTGAAAGTCACACGTGCAGGTGTCACTGCACAGTAGAAAAGTGCACCACCACTCCAGAGTCTGATAAATCTCGCAGAATTTCACAATGAAACAGGTTTACGACTAAAATCATAGACTAATATCAAACCACTGGTGTGCATGTAAATACACATTTAAGTGTTAAAAAAGGTCAGAAATCAGAAGGCGTAAAGTTGGGCATCAGCAAACTCACGTTGTGATTGAGAAACCACTTTAGCTCGGCTCCGCCCCCTACTGTCTGTAATAGCAACGCCACCCCCTGCGCTGCTGCCTGAACTCTGTCTCCTGGTACGCACACGACCTAAAAAGCAAGAGAACGAGTGAGACGCAATGGGTTGATTCACACATTACACACTATATGTCCAAAAGTTTGTGGACACCCCTTCTTTATTCAGCTACTTTAAGTTGTACCCACTGCTGACACAGACGGAACCCTCTGGAACAATATGCATGAATCTATAGGCACCATGCCTAATGCATGAGGGGTATAAGGCCCTCAGAATTGAGCTGTGGAGCAGTGGAACTGTGGGAACTTTTGGGATGCCCTTGATTTCAGAAGAAACAATGAATGAGCAGGTGTCTGAATACTTTTGTCCATACAGTATACATAAGGTGTACATAGTAGTATGTATAGACAATTGAAGTGTAGAAAACATCATCAAACATCAACCTCAGAAATACAGAAACAGACATTCATGCTTAACAGGGTTTCAAAAGACAGACGCAGCATTAACTACTGCTGATGTTAACTGTGAAAGATTTACTTTACATTAGTATCTTCAGCATCACCATACTTGTGACCGCTTACCCCAAATCAGTGGCAACTACCAGCAAAAGCATTAAGGAGTAGGTACGTATTAGACTTCTGCTGGTGAATTTTGATTTGCTACAATCTCAGTGAACCTCAGTGTGTGGTACTGCGCTGGGACGACGACATTATGTAATGGCATTAGGTCCATTTTTGTGTTTTACTCATAACCCTACTCTTAACAGTCTGCATACACCCCATGTCCTAAGGGTCAAAAATGGCCCACCTTCACTAAACTCACCTTTAAACTTATCACCTAAAATAAAATTGCATAAATGAGTTTTAAAAGGTGGATTAGGACAAGATTCAGCCACCTGAACAGCTTTCACAGCTGCAGCAGAGACTCACAATTACCACGAGTGGAGAGAGTGTGTGTGTGTGTGTGTGTGTGTGTGTGTGTGTGTGTGTGTGTGTGTGTGTGTGCGCGCGTGTGCACGCTCAAGTGACCCTAAGACAATCTTTGTACCCTGGTGGTGTATAGAGCTTTCACTTTAGCAAATATCATCAAATATCATGTCGAAAAATATCATTAAGGGGGTTTTCTATACAATGAAATGTGACCCTTAAGACAACACAACGGATAAGTACAACACCACGCTATGTCACACAAAATGACCCGTCTCGCTTTCTCTTTACTTCTGCAGTATTTTCGCATATGACCTCAGTGACTGCCCATCAAAGCCAACACGTTAATGAACTTGTGCATATTAACACCATTTTGTTACACATCAAAATAAACACACTTTCAGCCGAATCACGACTTTAGTCTTAACTGATCTGCAGACGTGGAACACTGCATCATCAGCAAACTCCATGCAGGAGGTCCATGCAGACTCTCAACAATGCACTCTTATCATCAAACAACAGAGATGCCCAGCTCCAGGGCTGCGGATTCATCTCCGCATTAAAGGAATTTTCCAGTCTTTTAAATCCTCTGAATCTGTACCACTTATTACCTGTGACAGTGATTTAGCTCTGTTACCCTGCACTCAGAAAACGGAATGTGTCTGACCTCACAAACAAAAAAACAAAAAAATCTTTAGATACAAAAATATATTCATCACCAGAAAAATAGTTGCACCCAGACTAAAGTGTTGGATTGCTGATATGGGCTGATATTCATTGACAAACACATACAGAAGTCGTGTCTCACAGTATGGTGTCGGGTTTAACACAACGTGCTAAATGGAGTTGTAGAGGTTCCTAATGGTGTCCTGTGATGATCCATCCCATGCAGCTTGAATGTTCTCACTCAGTTCTGCAGATGGTGTGGTAGGGGTGGAGTGTTGATAGAGCGTCCAATAGCATCGCACACATTTTCAATCAGGGATAGATCTGGAGATGAGACCCACCACGGCGTAGTATCTGTGTCTTCAAGGCGAGATCTTGAGACGGCAGCAGTAAGTGGACGAACATTGTCCTGCTGGAATATAGCACTGGAGTGTGTGTTCAGAAATGGTAGAACCACTGGTTGCAGGACGTCATTAAAATAAGGTTGAGCTGTTGCTGATCTTTTCTGAGATGGAACGAGTGCAATACATACACAAGTTCTGCACAATATCTAGTCAGTACCTGTTAGTAAATAACAGCATACCATTCAATTATGTATGTAACAATCATGTTTATGTATTTATTTTATTATTATTTATATAGAATATCTTAAATTCTGGGGGGTTTTTTTTGCATTTTTTTTGTATTATGGATAATGTGCCATTTTCAATCTCATCTTAATCTGGGTTTTTGTGCTGGAACACTCTGAAGAGCTGGAGCTGGGCATCGTGAAATCACGTTTACAGACGTAAAAATAACACAGAATGAGGGACAGGGAGGACTAAAACACAGAGACCCCCACTCCACACATATACACACACGCAGACGTGGTGTGCAAACATACACACAGACCTTACCCTCCATATTACCAGGGCTGGCATCTAAGGGCAAATAAAAGCAGGAGAACCAAAGCAGAGGCATAATAGGAAGGTATTAGGATTCTGACTATTAAGAAGAACATGGTGGCTAGGGTTTAACAGGAGAGTTCAGCAGACGATTTAAAATGCATTCATCTAAAACAGGCTCAGTCACACTAATTATACAACTTTCTTAGGTAATGAGTCGGCATCGCGCTGACACGAGAAACAACAGCCACCGACACTGCAGCCCTTCATGGATGAAAGTGAGTTATCCCTCTATTTGTATGACTGTAGTGTGTGTTTACCCAGTGATGCATAAGAGCCAGGTGGCAGTGCTGTGGCTGAGCTGAAGGGGGCAGCGGCAGGGACAGTGGGCGCTCTTGATTTGGCGCTGGCGGCGGCATTTACATCTATATCACTACGAGAGCGCTGTAGAGAGCCAGGTGTGGAGGACACTTTCGAGGTAACGACTTTAGCTGAAATAGAAAGAAAGAAAGAGAAATATATACATCTATGTACACATGTTTTTGAGTATTTGTTTTTAAGTAGCGGTCAAGTAAAGTGTACCAGTTTGTGTTGGACACAGATGGAATTTTGCTTCTGCATTTAACCCTTTTAATCTGTGACCCCAGAATTCTGAAAAGAGTTGCTTCCAAAACTTACTTTGAGTTTTATAATGACTTTTAAATGTTAGATCTCAAAATAATGAAAGGCATTATAATATAATTATAATATTATCATGTCTTTACAAAAAAAAAGTGAAAATAAGTTTTAAAGCTTCAAATTTTTCAAATATACATTTTACATAAATGCACATCTAGGATTAGGGGGCTTAAATTTTTATTTTTTTATTGTTTTTCCATTTTTTTCCTTTTCCTCTAAAAACAATAACACTGACTGTGGTGTTTTTGAGGAATTTAGTCACAATAATAAGGAAAGTAGGTTCTTACTTCGAGTTACGCTGCTTCCTACTGGGACCTTTGCAGACAGCGGCCGACTGTGTGCGACAGAGACACAGGCAGATGAGAGACAATGAAGACGCATTTTAAGCTTAAAACATATCCTTTTTCAGAATCAAAAAGTGAAC
>CM067514.1:4960268-5101664 GCA_034509495.1 Acestrorhynchus altus
TCATGGGTTATCCATTATAAACCATTTAAAATAGGAGGTTTATCACCTGAATGTTATATCTGAACGTTCCAAAGATCACGAGAAGAAGAGAGTGTGATACTGATGTAGAAAATACAGTCCTGCTACACACATCACAGAGTGAAAGTAAATTATTTATTCATTTCCTCTTTGCTGGTAGAGAGAGTTTTAGTGTGATGCTTGCTTTAGGAATCACTTTTGGGAGTCTTTGGGAAACTGAGCCATGTGTTGGTGTGTGTAAGGAGCTGGAGAAGGAGCTGCAGGCTGTGCAGTGAGTGAGTGGAGTTGAATGTGTTGGTGTGTGTAAGGCGCTGGAGAAGGAGCTGCAGGCTGTGCAGTGAGTGAGTGGAGTTCATTATTGTGATAGAGCAACAAGCTGCTAGTTAAGGAGGAACCAAAAAATCAGTGGAAGGAAACACCAACACTGAAGCATAAGCACTGTGTAACACTAAACATTCATTTCAGTCATTTTCATTTTTTAATTTTCTATGGTAAAATTAGGGGAGGGGCCAACCTGTGCTCTTGGTGCTGGAGGCAGAGCTTGGCCTGCGCATGGATCCTGTCCGTCGAGCTGATGCCGCTCCCTTAGAGGAGGCAGAGGAACGCCCCCCGTCCACAGAGTCATCATCATCTATGTTCTTATCTGGAGAAAAAACACAACATTCCGGTCAAAGGTGTTTTATGAATTAGTATATCTAGTCTAGGAGAGGATCTTCATCGAAGGTCTGTAATCAGAAAGTCTGATTATACAAATATGTAATTTAACACAAATTCCATTCTGACCTGCTCTGTTGGTCCCTGTCTGTTGGTCGGCATTATAGTACAACTATTCAATAAAGGTTACTAATGCAAACAGAAATATCACAGTGTTACATTATTATACAGTCAAAAGTTTGGACACACCCACTCTTTTCAACCTTTTATGGAAAAACTAAAGTGTATGTCCAGTCCTGTATAAAAAAAAAACATATATATATATACATATACACTTTGTGTATTTAAAAACAGACAATATTTGTTTTGTCTATTTTTCATTATGAATAAAAAAAATTGGTTTCATACAATATATATTTTAATAAACACCTCAAAACATTGAGATTTCCAAGCAAAAGGGCCTGTATGCAGCCCACACTTCAGTTCAGATCCTCGTAGTAGTCTCCCAAACCCAGTATAAACCCTTCCCTGGACATTAATCCAACAACTGCAGGATAAACCCTTTAAAACCCTTGATTTCAGAATGAGTGACCCAATATTTGCCTCCATATAGCACATGTTGTAATTAGCGGGTATGATTTTAATATCAATATCCAACAAAGTTATATCATCTGTAATACAGTCAGTCTCTCTGTCCAAACTTTTGCCTGGTACTGCATATTATGATTGATTGTTCTATTTTTATAACCTCTATAACCTATTTTTCCCCATAATGAATTAACGGATATACTTGACAAATGTGATACCCTGGATATACGTTCCACCATTTAAAAACCAAAACTGAATCAAAGCTTTTATCAAGAACATGACTATGATGTAAAAGCTAGATTGATTGTGATTCCTTGAAACATGAATGTTAGTTTCATTATGATATGACTCACGGAGGGCTGGCAGTATGTTTTAAGAGCAGGTGATATTTACAACATTGTGTGCGCAGTGCACACAGGATTACGACTGCCAGCACCTCTGATGTGAAGGCCAGATTCACTTAGAAGGGAACACTGGGTTCACTGCTAGATTCACTGCGATGTCACCGATGCACTGATGTCACTGATGTAAATCTAAATGCTAGATTCACCATGATGTCACTGCCAGTTTCTCTGTGACGTCACTGTTAGGTTCACTAATGTGTGAATGCTTGTTTCTATGTGATGCAAATCCTGGGTCACTGTGATGTAAATGCTATGTGCTGTGATGAGCTCTAGGCTAGCCAGGATGTGATGTGAGCACGAGGACAGCCATGGTTCAGGGTTTCCTTTCTGAAGGACATTGTCTTGTTCAGCATGACCTTATTGTGGAAGTGCTGGGGAGGCATCGGCTGGCTATATAATTCCCCTAGAGCCACACATGTGAGCGCGACAGCACTGAAATATGCCAGACCAGCAATCAATGGCAATGAATTATTCACACACACACACACACACACACACACACACACACACACACACACACACACAGAAACACCACAGTAGCTTGCTGAAGACATCATTCATCATTCATTGCGAACACCTATTTCTCACTCACAGTCTCTGCGATACTAACAGTTACTCTAGGCTGCTATCGCAAGAAAAAAACAGGCAGGCACACACACACACACACACACACACACAGGCCTAGACCCACTTTGACACACATACAGCAACATAGAGAGGGTGGGTCTAAAATATTGAGAGGCAGGACCAAATATCAGTTCACATTCCCAAGTTAAACTCAGTTACATCTGAACCCAACATAAAGGCACAACCCAACCCAGAACACTGCTAGACTATAATACAGTAATCAACACACAGTGTTATGGTGCAACACAGTCAACCCTGTTGCTTATTCCTGCTGTCACTGTGAGAACACCCTCAGATCGGGATTACCTACTACAGCCTTTCATCTTCCGCAAGCCACAGCCTTTCCTCTTCACACCCCTCTCTCTCTCTCTCCCTTTCTCTCCTTCCTTCCCTCCCTCCCACAATGCAAAGAAAGAGAGATGCTTACAGGCGCAGATCCTCCGGCATACCAGCTTCCTCAACATGCCGTCACACTCTCGCGCTTGGCCTCATCCTTCCCCTGTCTCCACAGCCTGCCCCTCCCTTCCTCCCCTGTCTGTGTGTATGTGGAGACAACCGTGTGTGTGTGTGCGTGTGCAGTGATGCTCTTGTGTCCGTGTCAGTGTGTCTTCTTGCCTCCTCTAGGAATGAGTGTGTGATTCAGGCAGAGGCAAGCACTGAAGGCTGGCTCCCTCCCCTTCTGTGTGTGTGTGTGTGTGCGCGCGTGTGTGTGTGTGTGTGTGTGTGTGTGTGTGTGTGTGTGTGTGTGTGTGTGTGTGTGTGTGTGTTGGAAAACACTGTTTTGTAGAGCTGTCACTTGCTAACACCCCCACCCTTATTTTTACTATGTGGGGGGAGGTGTGACATATCCACATACGTACACACACAAACACACACCCACAGACCACCACCAATTCTCGATCTTAATGATCATCGTCCACTCTGATCCAAAACAGCTAAATACAAAAGGCCATTAATTCCTCACTTAAGTAAAGGTGCATTAAAATGCATACTTGATGGAATGGATTTTAATTGGAATATGTGAATAATGAGAGTTCGGTACATGAAACGAAGGGTGGGATATATGGTAAAAATATAATTGGTAAATATATATGGTAAAAAAAATAATTGCATCTTCATGATACATGATATTTACCATGATTTTTTTGACACCCAAACATAGGCCTGGGCGATATATGGATATTTATATCTATATCAGGATATAAACAGAGCAGGAAATGGGCTGAGGCGATATATTGTTTACATCCCGATATAGATATAAATATCCATATATCGCCTCAGTCAATATCCCACTCTGTTTATATCCTGATATAGATATAAATATCGATATATCACTCAGCCCATATTCCGCTCTGTTTATATCACAATATAGATATAAATATCGATATATTGCCTCAGCCCGTATCCCACTCTGTTTATATCCTGATATAGATATAAATATCGATATATCACTCAGCCTGTATCCAGCTCTGTTTATATCCCAATATAGATATGAATATTGATATATCACCTCAGCCTTACTGAGAGGACAGTTATTACAATGTTCTTCTTTAAGTTTTAAAAACAACACTATTCTCAGCTACATGGCAACAGTGAACCATCACATGGGCAAGTTGTTTACATGCTTCAAAATAATGCTATATTACACCCACCCAGTTAGAAGGGGTAGGTGGGGGGGGTCTTCGTCCACTCCCCAGGATGGCAGCTGTCTAAGTGGAGGTGTGTAACCCAAACCGATGGCCATCCGACTTCCTCTCTGAAATAACACACTCCTGATGAATCTGCAAGCTGCCTGACTCAGACAGGACACCCAGTCTGATGAGACGCCAGTGAAAGAGCAGCCGTATTGGAACACAGTGTGCAGCCCGAAAAAAAACTGGGTTACCAGACAAAGCACTACTGGAGCAGGAAAGGCTAAGTGGGGGTTTTATGTGTCACTGATTAGAAACAAGTCCACGAATCAACAGAGATTGACTGAACTGCAGAAAACCCACTATACGTTGTAATAACAGGACTCTGATTAAATTACTCTGCATTAGACCTATAAACCAGCCTATGTATGGATTGCAATATACACTGTATGTCCAAATGTTTGTGGACACCCCTTTTCAGTACTTTAATTTGGTCCCATTGCGGACAAATGCAAATGCACACACAGCTTGTCTAGGCCCTGTAGACAACTGCTGCACCAATTACTGGACCAATTAAACATAAAACTATTGGCACCATGCCCTATGCCAGGTAAGGGCCAAAGGGGTATACAGTAAAGCACCCAAGCACTGAGCTGTGGAACAGTGAATCTGTGTTCTCTGGAACATTGGTGCTCCACGCAGTACTTATGGGATGAGTTGGAGATGAGGTTGGTTGGTGATCATCCAATATCCTGACCTCATTAACAGTGACTCTTGTCACTGTAGTCTTGTAAACAGAGTAATCCAGCTCAGAAAACAGCTCACATTTACTTGTTTCAAACTGTATTAAATCCCAGTCTAAATGCCAAATGAGCTTCCGGTGCATGTTTACTGCTCTGTCCATGTGTACATGATCAACCTGCATACAGACTCTGACTGATCAGCGAGAGGGGACAAGGCTAATGACATCACTGACCCAAATATTGGGTTTACACAGTGTTCAAATTCCAGAATAAAAGTCCTGTGAAGGGAAAACACTGATACATACATAAATAAGCAAAAGTGATCAAAGACATTCACGTTGTAATTTTATTTTATTTGGACACCTGTAGAGTATTTTGAAGAACTTATATTTGTAATTATTCAATCTAATCATTACAACTATTTCATCACAATTACTGAATTTTCAGCTCACAAACACTGTGTATATAGCCTGCATTCTGGAGGTATTTTGAGCAATAACTGCCCACAGACACCTGAAATAGTTCTGTCATCAGGTTTTGATTTAAAAAATGTTTTATATGAGATTTATAGTGAAGAGGTACCCCTGCTGAAAATTCCAGCTTAAGACCAGCTGCTGCTGGTAACTGGTTTCAGATGTCCTAAGCTGGTCTTTGACCAAGGTGGTTGAAAAGCAGGTAATTCTCAAGAAAACAAACCCTAGCACAAACTAGCTGGTTAACTAGCTCTTGACCAGCATAATATATGTTGCACTGGTTTTGGTTATGCTGACTGACCAGCTTATTCATGCTGGTCATGTTGGTCAACCAATTTGTTCTTGCTGGACATGCTGGTCAAGACTGGTCATACTGGTTGTCTAGCTTATGTTATCTTATGTTGTCTACCCCGTGTGGGTCGAGCAAACTCCCATGCCCCCTCAAGGACCTTCACACAAGAGCTAAGCTGGTCATCTGGCCAGGTTGGTTTGTCCAGCAGGGATGTGAAGGGTGTTGTGGGTTAACGGAGAGTACTCAGACACTATGTCATCTTTAACAGAAGCATCACTGTGTCATACTGAATTGAACTCTGAATTGATTGAATGTTTACACCCTTAGTAAATACATACCTTATAGCTCACTGTATGGATTCATACTTAATAGTAAAATTCCTAATGTGAAGCAAAGACATTTTCGAATATTATATTGAAATTTGTGGCAGTACCACACTTTGTCCACATGGGGGCAGCCTTCACTAAGAGTTCCAGTCTAATGAGTCAGTGCCCCAGGTAAGTATTTCAGACATGTAACCGTTTAACAGGCCCTTTGCACTCTGCTGGAAAACATCTACATGTAGAATTTAGGTACTAACCTGTAAACATTCTGGCTCGATTCCATAACTAACCAACCGTCAATCCCTGCCCTTACTGGAACACAGCGGTGCCTTCTGGGCTTAACCCAGGAATCCATATCTAATGGCACAGACTGGTCTTTTCAGCAGAAAAATACTTACATAACAAGCATTTAGACACATTAAAATAAGCATGTGTGTAATAAAAATGCAGACATTACATGCTCCTGTCATATGAGAAGGGCTGAGTGTTACAAAGAGTCATTTTTCTCTGGTTAGTCCCAGGACCTTTTGTCCCCACCTGGCCGAAGCACACCCACAGGGCCACTCCACACACTAACTCTCCCTGACAGCTGATTGCTCACTCCATAATTTAGAAAATGAGTTAAAACCACTCCGTACAGGTTCCTTTCCACATGAAGGAAACGGAACCCGGTAATCAACATATTCAACACAGGCCTTTAAAGGGAGAGTCTGGCCAAAAAACTCTCATCACACCGTTCTCCACTTAACACAAATGTAGGTGATCAGCCAGGATATGTTTAGTGTCTTTAGTTCTGTAGTTAAGAAGCAATGTAATGCTGAATTCGGGTTAAATTGGAAGTCTGGGGGCGGAGTTGGGAATGACGTCACATCGAAGTTGACTGTGTTCCAGTTGAACATACAGATAATTGTACACTTTGTTTCCCAAAGTTAGATGAATATTTTAGAGTTTATCACAGCTGATTTACTGATGTTTTATTGCGAATCCTGATTCACCAGTGTCTTCCAAACCATTTAACCCAATGGCACTCAACATCGGTCGTTCCAAATATCAGCCACTTTGGGGTTTTGCATGATGGTATGTCATTGGTCCTTGTTCCTGTAAAACTAGACATGCCCTGAATGACATGAGCTGAAATACCTACTAATCTTTGATTGCCGCTGCGAACAAACCTTACAGGTTTTGGGACCTACTTTTGTTGGCATAAATAATGATGTTATCTGACCTTGAACATGCTCGGCATGTCTGCAGTGAGACTCCAGACAGCCTGTTTCTGAAGTACCATGTGTGTCACTGAGGTTATTAGTCTGTTAGGAAGTACTATTAAAGCTGCCCAGAGGCCTGAACTACAAGTTTGAATGACAGAGAACCAGAAAGGAAGGGAAGTGGGGTTTATCAGAGTTACTGGTCAATAGGCATTGTGCTGAATCATCACAGTCTTCACTCAAACTAAGATGTTCTGCAATCTAGAATAGACTCGCTTCATTGCGATGCAAAGAAATGCACCAAAAACTGCAAGATGCAAAATCAATTTTCACAGTGAGTCAAACCACAAAATCTGAAAAGCTCCCTTCTTTAAAGATCTTCAATGAAATGCTCATGTACAAGCTCAAGCACTGTATGGTGATAGTTCTGAGAGAAGGTCTGGCATTTTCATATAAACCTCAGGATGTAGGTTCACTGGTGGGTTTGGTGAGTAAGACTTATCTTTCTCCTCAGCGCATGACCGTAAGTGTCCCTCTGAATTGAAGAATTGAAGAGAATTGAAAAATCCAGCTCAGGACCAGCTTCGTCCTGGTCTTTGATGGTTGAGGTGGTTGAAAGGCTGGACATTCAGGCCAAAACATACCCTATACTGGTAAGCCAGCTGACCACCAGCTTTTTACCAGTATAGTGCATGTTGCATTTAATTTTGGCCATCCTTCAACATGCTGGTCAATCAGCTTGGTTTTGTTGGTCATACTAGTTGTCTAGCTTGTAGCATTAAACTTTAACAAAAACATACTCTATGCTGGTGAAGAGCTAAGCCGTTCATCCCATGTAACCAGCCTGAAGTCTAGTCTAGTCTAGAAGTAGGAGTTATTGCATGCATTATATCCTGTGAGGTGCAGCCGTCTGCCAAGGTTACTGGCACTAACATGATGACTCATGGAGGTCCTCACTGCTCCCTGACCACAGTCATGGCTTGTCCACAATACGCTGGTTCTCCCTCTCCGTGGTTTGTGTTGGTCTCCCAGATCCTTCATGTTGCTGGGACATGCCTTCTTCTAGCCACAGCCAACAACAGAATGTTATGGTAATAATCACATGATGGGGGTGGTGTTCAGTACATCTATCAGACCATCCTGGTTCCTGGAGCCCTAAGATGTGACCCCTCTCAAACTCTTCCAACTACTTGAAATGCTTCACTTGTAGAGGATGCTACCAACACAATGGCATGAGTCAGAATGGGAAGCACAACACCAAGGACTAAATATTGATTAAGCCTAGTCTTGGACTAAATCACGTCAGTCTTATCTCAACCCTGGAAAACTTTTCTAACTTTTCTAAAAATGTATTAAAGGATTGAAAGCTAAGGTGTTGACTGGTTTGCCAAACTGGAAATGCAGAGATGCAGCACTGAACTCCAGGGAAACTGCACCGTGATGCACTGACTCACGTTTCGTCTCTAAAAAGAAATCCCCTAATCCTTGTTAAGAGAGAGGCTAGGGAAAAGCGCTGGAATGCAGTAGGAGGTTTAAGTCTCGGTTCGTTTCTGCAGATCAGCTTAACTTCAATCAGGGCAACAAAAGCTCAAAGCTGCAGGACGCTGATGTGCAGCTCCTGTTTCTCAGAATTGTTCTCGAAAACCACTCTGAACTCCACAGGCCCATCGTTCCCAGCCCTCGCAGTACAGAGCAGCTGGCAGATTCAAAACTGGATTTACACAAACTTCAGATTAATGTCAGTGTTAGTGTTATTTTGCTTCTGGAAATCCAGATGCAGCTGTTTGACAGCTGTTTGTTCTGTGTGCGATGCTACGATGGCATTAAATCGCAGCATGGCCACATAAAGTCAAACTGTGCTGAACTTTTTCTCCATACATTCTCCATGACTGCTCTAGACATGACACAACCTGTCATGCATCATGTTCACGTTGCAGGATGCGGAGACAAACAATGACAAGTGGACATGCACGGTTAACCTTAGATCATCATCCTGAAACCAGCATCTCTTCCATAATTATGTTCCATGTTTATACACACTAAAGAATGCAGCGTGTATGTTGGTGTATTTATGTCTATGTATCAATCTATGAATGGTTTTGCAAGGTGGTTGCTATACTGTTGCTAAGTGGTTGCTATTATGCTGCTAAGGCATGTAGTTATGATTGTTATGGTATCCTAAGAAGGTGATAGGTGGTATATTATATTGTATATATTGTGTTGGTATATATTGTGTTGCTAAGTGGTTGGTATAGTGTTGCTAAGTGGCTGGTAGGTGTCCCAGGAGGTTGCTATGGTGTTGCTAAGTGGTTGCTATGGCGTCTCAGGAGGTTGTTATGGTGTTGCTAAGTGGTTGCTATGGTGTTGCTAAGTGGTTGCTAGGTGGTTTGTATCATGTTGATAAGTGGTTGCTAAGGTGTTGCAAAGTGGCTGCTATAAAGTTGGTAAGTGGTTGCTGTGGTGTATAATTAGGTTTGTAATGCACAACTATAATCATAATGCATTCCAAAAGGTTCTGGTCACCCAGCAATGTAGTTAAAATGACTTTGCAATTCTTGGATCAGAAAAGCATCTCAGTCTTCTGGGTCAAAACAACCCAATGCTGTGTTTGGCCCAGTGTGCAGATAACGGTGTGTCATACAGTGCCAGAAACCACACAAGTAAGTCTATTAGTGGCAAAGCAATGCAGTCTGAGGAATTCTGAGATCTGTCTTGAAGGTAAAACATTGTGTAAATTTGACTTTGCTATGAAAAATAAACGACTTGTTCCAAAGAACAACGATAACAAAATAAATGTCCTACTTCACTTTCTGGTCCTCACAGCGTAACATGAAGGTCGGCCTTCATAAATGCAGATACTAACTAGGCCGGGACACGTCCCCTACCTAAATCGCTATAAATTTGGCCTGATTTCTCCTCTCCCCTCCAGCATATCCCTCTAATCGTCTCTGTTTCAGGTACTGTAACAGAGTCTCTGCTGGCTGCCTGGTCTCTGCTGTGCATGAAAGATGCTCTGTCCACCTCCTTATTAGGCCTCTCAGGTCAGCTCCCTAACGGCTGAATGCTCAAACACCATGGACGCGTCCCTACTGTAAATAACATTCCTAACCAAGCTCATGGAGTCATTCATAAAGCTCCCAGTGAATCTGCCTGAATACTCAGCTGGATGGGGAAAGCACTGTTTTATAGTCACTGATTTAAACCTGAAATGAGCAAAACCTTCAACACTGTCAGTCACTGTCAGTGGAGTTGTAGCCACAGGTCTGGAAGAAGTCTTCCTCGGCTGAGAGGAAACTGGTTCTGATGGTTAGGAAAACCCAAAAGCCACCAAAGAACAGTGGAACTTTGAAGTCAAATGCTTAAGTAACTATTAACCATGGGGGTGGTAGCACCATATTTCGGGGCTTTGGAACTAATATGGTACAAAGTGGATGGAGTAATGAAGGAGGACTCTCTCAGAATTCTTCAGTATAACCTCAAACCATCAGATGGATGGTTGAATCATGGACACATATGAGTCTTCCAAGAAAACAAATGACCCCAAACATACACAAATGTGACTGTGGAATGGAAAAGCATGCATAATGAAGCATTGGAATGGCCTTTCCATAGTCCTGATCTCAGCCTTATACGTGGATTGTGCCAGGAAACCAGTTAATTGAACTCTACTGATTCTGCCAGGAAGAGTGGTCAGATATCCATCTGGAATTCTGCCAGAAGCTTTTTGATATCTACCAAAAGTATCAGGTCAGAGTTAATATGAACTGCTTCCTGTTTCTCTTTAATAAACATGTATATGATCAGTGTCACAGTTCAGTGCTCAGTGCATCTACTGGGCCTGAATTTTGGTAGCATTTTGTTGCTCTATTTCTGTTGCGTTTCAGATGCCAAAGTTGCCCAACATCCCACAGAGAATGCCACATGATCCCTGCAGTGACGCCAAGCTCCTCTCACTCCGTCCAGCTCACAGTGCAGGACACCACACAGGCTGTGTAATAACAGAACTCAGTGTCCACCAGAGCGGCGCTTTCAAACCCAGTATCAGTCCTGAATAACCCACCACTCACAAAATATCTGCTCTGTGGTGGTCCTGTGGGGTCCTAACGAGGGTGATAAGAGGCTAACACAGTATGGCAGGGAGATGTTGAACTTTTAATGGAAATGAAAATTGAATTTCGGATACTTTATACTGTGACTTCCATCAACATATCAGTGTCTAACAAGAGGTGATACATGTTACATCTTGGCCACTATATCACAACATTGGTATTTTATGCCAATATGATGTGGGCACAGTGCCACCACAATCCTGTACCCAATCAAACCAATTTACACTATTAACGAGGGAGTGGGTCCCCCTTTTCTAATTAATGTGTACATATTCATTTTAATACACTGTGCTGGTATATGACCTTTGGAAGATATATTTTGTTACTTAATATAACAATTTTACATTTTGATCACCTGACATCATGACCAACATTCAGCCAGAAAACAAGGTTTGTGCACACTGGTTGCCAGCTGGGACTATTTTTAAGATCATTGGTGACATAAACCTACATCAGCATTTATAAGGGTTAACTCCAACTAGTTGCTGTAACACATTCAGGAGTAAAATGACACAAAATTGGCAAAAGCAGGCTTTATGACCTCAAACACGTGTTGGAATAAACCTTTATAAATGTAGTTTCATATCAGTTCTCATACAAGGTTTACGTACAACAGCTTATGAACAACGACCTACAATGACGTGCTCCCCATATTCCCCTATGATGTAACCCCACTAATAACTGCACACAAACATCAGACTAAGCAGCACTAGACAGGACAGCCACTGCGGTATTCCCCCCACCCCGTCACCATGGCAACCCTCAGTGTGGGGGGACTTTTGCCTGAGCTCAAACAGAAAGTGAAATGGAAGTGCAGTGGAAGCACATAATGCTCCTGTTCAGCTCTCGACCGCAGAAAACCAATACACCGTCAAGAATGCTGGCAGTCAACACTGGGTCATTCAACTGAAAAACGAGACTGCCTCGCAGCAGTGGAGGGTCTGATGAGATTGTAAACCCTATTGGATTTACACATATCACTTACCCCCTAAACGAATAACCCACAGCAAACGGCAACTCAAACACCCCAGCAGACATTCATTTGACAATCTAATAATCTAATCTCGCTATCTAATAATCTTAGAATTTCACGTTGTGTGGACAGAAGATGGGTTTTCGTCACCATGCCTCAAGGGCATTTTCACACCTGAAAGCCCAGAACAAGGTCCAAACCGAGGTTCCTGTTTTTGTTGCATTGTTTTGTTTTAGTCCAGTGAGCTCTGGTTTCACACTGCAGTTTAGTGACACACTAAAGAACTTTACTACACACTGTGGTCAACACCTGCTTGGCTGTTTCTCCCTATACTTGACATTGATTGGTTTGTAGAGGGATCTGCATTTAATGTCAGCATGTTGCAAGTTGTGACTTTTGCCTCCCGAACAAAATCTGACTCCCTTCGTGTCACAGAGCATAATGGGCTAAACCATGAACAAAACTGCACACAAACAGGACCATGATTGAGATGATCCGAACCAAAGTCACTTCTTTAATTTTGGTCCTTTGGTTTGGACCCTGATATGCAACCCATTTGACAACAAAATTGTTTGGACTATGGTCCAAAAGCCTGGACCAAATGAGACGTGTAAAGCACCCTTAATGATGCTGACATGCTGTTTAGTAGATTTTGATTACCTGGCAACCAAATCTCAAACCAATGATATATAAATATCTAATAATGTTACATCAAGTAGACATTAAGTTTGTGACATTTAGAAGACATTACATTTGGTCTACCTCGTAGATAAATTTATCGTCATCATGTGACATTTGGAAGACATTGGATTTTGGTTATTAAAGCAGCGTTATGTAACATCTTTACCTTACAATAACAGCGTCAGAATCATTTTGATGCTCCACTGACTTGTTATATGGTGAGACATGTCTCTATCACCACTACTCTGGAATGCTGCTAACTGCACAGTGGAACTTCAGTGAAGCAGACAACACTCACAAGAATTGCATAGCACTGCATAACTTCACATTAGTGTAAAATTCTGTAATACAACTTTACCACCTCAGTTCACATGCTTCTTAAAATGCATGCATAAAGCATGTCCCTGAAATAAAAAATTCCCATCCCGACTGTAGGGGGAGCCTATGAGCAAGAACTGTGAATTCTCACATATCGCTGCTTTAACGTCACAACTTAAAACCATCAAAATATCAATGTCAGCTGTTCTACGTCAAATTCAAATTCATGCTGGCATTGGACGTTGCCCTGACACTAATATTTGGTTATATGGTATTCTGACCTACAATTAACCACATAACAGTGTTCATCATCACTGGTGGTCAACTGGGATAACTCACAAACAGCGTGATGACATCATTACACCCTGCTAAAGTGAAAGTACAGTGTGCATGGTAATCAACCCTGCGGCAATGAATGCTGTAAAGATAATATGGAGTGACAGGCAAGCATGTGTGAGAAAATAACAAAGCACAAGGCCTCTTCTGTTCTGAAAACATGAGTATCGGCTCACATTGGACATGAAATGTGAAGAAACGGTCTGCCCTAAAAAACGAGAATAGTGCGCCAAACAGGGTTTCATTTAGAGAGCAAAGCTGCCGAGTGTGGGCTCAGCACAGTAACAGAGCAACACATAGCCAGCAGGTCCCACACACATTTTCTCAACCTCTCCCCCGTTGTGTTCTGTCTCACACACACACTAGTGGCAAACACACACACACACACACACACACAGACAGGCATGCCAAAATGCTGGAATCACAACAGTCAATACAGTAATCCCTTCAGTGCTTTACTGCCAGGATGCCACTCACACAGCTAGAAACTCAAACACACAAACACACCCCCAACAGAGCAGAGAACACTTCAATCTATGCCTGTGAGGAGAGCGTGAGAGTAAGAGAGAAGGATATATAGATATACAGACGTAAATAAATTGATAGACAGTCTACTCAATTGTTGAACATTGCCGTGAGGATCTGATTGCATTGAGCAACAAGAGCTTAAATGGGGTCAGGATGTTGGATGATCATCACCCACCTCATCCCCAACTCCCCAACCCATCCCAAAAGAACTTGATGGAGCACCATCATTCCACAGAACACAGTTCCACTGCTCCACAGCTCAATGCTGGGAGGATTTATACCCCTCTAAACCACGCCTGGCATTAGACATGGTCCCAATTGACTCATGTTTGTTTATCTTCTCCAGAGAGTCCTATTCTATTGCCATAATTCTCTACAGGGCCTAGACAATGTGTGTGTGCATTTGCACATCTGTGTCAGCAATGAGTGCAAAGACACATAGGTAAACAGATAGATCTTTGGGGGTGTACGGTTCTGTTGTCCTGTCACTCTGGACCATGGTTTGGTCACATGGGCAGCACCCTATTCACTTAGTACACAGGGCTTGTTAATTGACAGTCTGGAACAGAAGACAAAAGAAACATTCAGCTGATTTCCCTGACCAGCATTCTGACCTTATCTGAGAGGCACTCGTGGGTAACTCTTTAGTTTGGGCCACCGCACCGCCACTGCAGCAGCTCCTTTCAGCCTTCCAGCCGAAGCTCTTCTAGCAACCTTTAGAAGCCGGTTATGTGATCGTGTGTACCCACTCAAAACTATGCGGACAGGCCAGATCAGGGGTAGACATTGCCGGTCCTGGAGAGCCAGACCCCTGCTGAAGCACACCTGATTCAACTCACCTGTTAATTACCAGGTTTAGTAGGTGTGTAAGAGCAGGGAAACCAGCAAACTGTGCAGGAAACTGGCTCTCCAGGACTGGGATAGCGTGCCTCTGGACTAAAAGTACTATATATATATATATAATCATTTATTTATTTATTTTATTTATTATATTTTTCCTTCTCCATTAGCCATGCAGTTCTAGAGCAAGACTAAACAATGAAAACTGTTTGAAGGCATGGGGATTTCGTTTCTTCGGCCACTAATCTTGGCGCTGAAACAGTAACATTAACAGAAATGAAGTTAAGCCTCATTTATGTGAGATTGAACACACTTCGAACACACCAGAACGGTACAGCAGGGCCCCAGGAACCATTTGTTGCCGCAGTGGAAAAGAGGTCTAAGTCTCCTCATTGAGGCATGCACTCTACAGAACCTCTGAAGGTGCCCTGTGGTATTTGGCACCATAATGTGGCAGCAGATCGTTGGGCCTCCATTGATCCCAATGGATCCCAATGAGGGTCACTGGTTAACTGTCCTTGGAGCACATTTGTTAGGTAATAACTACTGTGTACTGGGAACACCCCACAAGACCTGACCACACGGATTCGTTTTCCAACACAGTCGTGACTGCTGACCACATTCTTCCTATAGTGGTTAGGTTTCGCTTCTCCACACGTTTCCCACCACAGCCCCACAAGTTTTGGTGTTTAAATCAGGTCTAAATCTGGTGGCTATGTGAATTTTCTACCTCCTCACATCCAAAACATCTCAAAGATCAGTATCGGGACTTCTGAGCAACCAGTGTACTAGTCACTCAATTATTCACAGTGTTTACTGAATCATTGCTTTATTCTAAACATGCCTATGCTAATGATAAACCCATTATTTCATTTTTCCCACAGCACAGCTCATATTGCACAGATTGGCATGCTTTAAAATATTAAGGTCATCGTCATGAATACTTAATCCCTCTCAAGAAATGTGAGAAGGCGGTGTGAAGGAGGATCCGACTCTGTTTAAAAGAGGATGTTTCGGAACATTAAGCAGAGCTAAAACATCTACCATCAGCAACATCTTACCCATGAAGTCCTCATTAACGAATGTCTTATTAAAGTGTTCAAAAACAGAGCCATTTCACACAAACCCACAGAGAACACCTTGGAGCTGGCTCATGGATTGTGAGAACATCAGTAAGTACTCATCACTGCTAACCCAGGGCCCCACATAGGTCTTGCTGTTTTGCAGACTGACAAAGTCTAACACATTGTGGATGTTTGTGGACCCCCTGAGATTCAGACTTGAAGCCCCCACCACTGACCTGTGGAGCAGTGGAAATGTGTTTTATGGAATTATGGTGCTCCATCCAATTTATGATTAGCTGGGGAAATGAAAATAAGGTCGGGGGGTGATCATCCAACATCCAACATCCTGACCTCATTAACACTCTTGTTGCTTAATGCAATCAAATTGTCACAGCAATTATATAAAAATCTACTTTTCCTGGAATCTCTTCAGAAGAAACCCAATTTTTTTAGAAGCGATAGTATTTACAGTAGAGAAGAAAAAAAAGATTCTACAGGTCACATTCTTCAAACTACAGCAATCAAATTTGGCCTTAACATAGGACCAGTAGAACCAGTAGAACCAGTAGCGCCGTTTTATGACATATGGTTTTTAGACTGATGTAACTTACAACATTTATACAAATAATGTATAAAAATAAATATATTTGCATGCCACCATTTATCCAAATGTGTTTAATCACCAACACGGCAAAACACCATAGCAACCACCAGCTAAAACATATCAACACCTTAGCAACCACCTAGCAACATCCAAGCAACCCTATACCTATAACACAGTAGCGCCTTAGCAATATCACAGCAACAGCAATATCACAGCAACTCTCTGTAAAGAGTTACTGCTGAACCCGTGTATGACATCCACACCTCAATCACATTTCATTTCAAATCCACCAAAAATCCTGGACAAAAGATAATCCTTTATTAGTCCCGCAGTGGGTAAATTCACCGTTACAGCAGCAAAGAGACAAAAAACATGTAAATAACCAGGACATTGACACTATAAACAACTATAAATAATAAACAGTAAAAAAAGAAGAATATTATTTACAGGTAATTGCATATTAACATCTTGTCCAAATACTTCTGGACCCGGCTTTAGACAAGAACTTAAGCACACAAAAGTGGCAAACTAAGCGCAGCTTCCGAAAAATAAATACACGGGACGCGACAGTATGAGAACGTGTGTGAGAGAATTGTGAGAGCTCCCAGCCAGCAGCGACTACATTCACTGTGCAAATGATATGCAAACTGGGTCAGCAGTGACAGGCAGCCCATTACAGATAGCAGCACAATAATATATCACCCCAGCAGCCTTAAGTGGGAAACGTGGGCCATCCAGTGAAAGAAGCTGTCATGTTATATAAAGTGGTGGGAGTGAGGGGTCTACAAAGTGCACCTGCTTCATTCTACATGGAAATGAGGTCAGCAATCAAATGAGAGAGAGAGCATGAGGGGAGAAAAACACAACACAATGGGTCTTAAGGGAAATTATACTGGGAATTCAGCCACACACACACACACACACGTCTAGCTGAACAATCTGTTAATAAACTGTACAATAAAAAAGCTCTCTGCAGTCCTACCTTCCCCTGTTGTCATATCCAGCGTGCTGATGTGACGTATGCTCAGTGTGTGTGTGTGCAAACTACAAGTGTCGCTCCTTTACTATGCATAGCTCCTTCACTCTCTCCCCATCCCTCTCTCTCTCTCTCTCTCTCTCTCCTCCCCTCTCTGATCTTGTGACTGCGTACTGCATAAAACACTGCTGCTCTCCAAAAAAAGGCTGCAGCAGCTCCCTCTAGCCCATTCACCCATTTTCACCTCAATTTCATTCCCTCGCTCTCTTACTCCCTCTCCTTCATTTCTCTTTCTGTCTCTCACCCATCTGTAATCCCCCTACTTGGCCTACTTCACAGGGGTCTTTTCTACTTTTGTTGATGATTGGTATTCCAGTGAAGTCTGCGAACAAGCAAGTGTGGCACCCACTTACCCTTTTGTACGCTGCAAACCTTTAAAGAGCCCATATCCTATATCTTACAGCATTAAAATGATCATATATCAAACACAGTCGTAGAACTTTGTACATCAAAACGTCCTCTCTTTATGTCCTGCAGGTGTTACTTTATGTCTTTAACCTTTAGAACCGATCATACTAGGCCAATTTTGCATGATGTTTTTGTCATTTTATGTACTTTTATTATAAAACATTAAAAGCTCGTTTACAGGAGATCCTCAAGATATAAATATTAACAGACTGTTAACATTCTATGAATTTGACCATGGTCCAAAATTTTCATAGATTACTGATAAAAAGTCACTGTACCTACAGTAAGACAAACCTAAAAATTCCTAAATACTAATGCACACCAGCAGCCTGGACACACCACACTACACAGCACCAAAGAAAACACTGTTTTTAATGGAGGTACACACACCAGCTCCACCATGGCATGAATAAAGGAGAAGAATTATTGATGCTCATCAGGCTGGAAAACCATCTCTAAAGAGTTTGGACTTTGGACCAACCCACAGTCATGCACATTGTGTACAAATGGAGGAAACTCCAGACCATTATTACCCTCCCCAGGAGTGCTCCACCAACAAAGAGCACTCCAAGAGCAAGACGTGTGATAGTCTGATCACGTGGACAAGCCAGAAGGCTATTGAAACAATGTTTTGTGGTCAGATCTTTGGTTGAAATGAGAAGAGTTATGTTTGGAGAAACAAAAAGCACTGCGTTCTTGCATAAAACCTCATCTCACTCGCGAAACATGGTGCTTGTAGTGTTTTCCGGAACGCCATCTGTTTCTCTGCATACTTTGGTAGCCTCTTTCGACCCTGATCTTCAAAGGTCAGGACCCCACAGGACACTGACATGGTGGTGGTGTGTTGCGCTGGTATGAATGGATCAGAGCTGTATGCAGAGAAACAGATGGACTACAGTCTGTAATTACAGAACTACAAAGTGCCCCTGTATGGTCCACTATGCGATCAGTGTATATTGTGCTGTTTAACATCTCAGGCAACCAGCAAATAACTGAAAACCATACAAATAACATTGTTCCCAAAATGTCTTAATTAAAAACACTCAATTGTAGTGTCCAATGACAAATGAAGCTCTCCGACACTTCCTCAAAGAAAGACTATGTGAAAAGGCTTAAGCCATTCTGCTTGGACTTCCTTTTCACTGAGAGGTGTTTGCAAAAGGAAGAGAGTATTTAAAATGTCTAATCTAGTTCCTGCACCTTCTTATGACCAGAGCAATAAGATTGCAACTGTAGAAACGGGCAGTCCTAATCACACACAGCTCAACGCAGCTGACTGTAGCTCTCGACTCAGCTGCTAAACACATGAGAACAGAGCTGAGAAAAATATGGAGCCCCTAAGGGTTGCCTCCCTTTCCAAAATCCTCCTTCTGTCTTCTCGCTACAAAAATAGTGACAAATCATATTCAAACTGACTGCTTAGTGGTTTGACTGTGGTGGAGGGCAGTCACCCTGCAGGGGAATCCTCCAACACTATATCCCTTACAACACACATCCTGAAAAACCGACTGTCCGGGGTGAAAACTGAACAGGTGGTAATCATATGGGAACAAGGTGTAACTAGGTCTGACAACTTCTTTTTACTTTATGCAGGATGTTACCTTAGAGGCTCCGTAGAACACACATATACAGCTCTGGAAAAAATTAAGAGACCACTCAAAGCTGTTTTAATTCCAGTCATTCCATTAAAAAAGCTTGATTATTAACTGCAAATACTGGATATTTTTTGATATTTTGAGCAGCCATCATTCCGGCCAATAAATGCTCGAAATATCAATATTTCTATTGGGAATTGGGGGTGAAACCTAGTTAGTTCTTTATAGAATAAACTGAAAGAGTTCACTTTACTCTAATATGTGTGCAAATCATAAAACCAGAGAAACTGATTGTGTGGAAGCTGTTAATCTCAAACAAGGCAAAAAAATCCTGTTAATAATACTACTAATACTACTAAATAATACTAATGTTTTAAATCAATATTTGGTGAAATTACCTTTTCAACAGCTTTCATATCTGGTCATGCTGTCCACCAGTCTCTGACACTGCTGTTGAGTGACTTTATGCCAATTTTGGAGCAGAAAATCAAGCATCCCAGCTTTTGTTGATTGAATGACGGTAAAAAAGCTGATTAATGAAACAACTGCCATTTAGGTAAACAAATGATATAATTAAATAAATAGAGTGGTCCCCTAAGTTTTCCCAGAGCTGTATTGAGATTGCCCTAGTAATCGCTATCACAAAAGGCTGTAATATGCAAATATATGTTATTTGCAGCTGATGATTCAACGTTTCTTCTGGGAAGGCTTTATGGACCATAGGCAGAGGTTAGAACATTGCTGTGAGGATTTGTAAGGTAAGGTAGCGATGGATTATTAATTACAAATCTAACTCGTCCAGAAGTATTACATGGAGTTCTATCATTCCAGAGAAACCCAGCCCCACAAAGGGGCTTTATACCCCTCGAGTTGATGCTTTGCTTTGAGCATTGTGGCCATGGGCTCATGTGCGGATGCTACAGAGTGTACCATTGTATTTGCAGTGCTTCTTCATGGAGATCCAAGCTGTTCGTGTAACTAAATGTGTGTACTGCTTGCTTGCACTGGGGTCTTGGGTTTGAGGCCCTCTCTGTGTTCTCTGTGTCTAAGTGGGTTTCCACCAGGGACTCCGGTTTGGTCAATTGGCTACACTAAATTGTCCTGGGGTGTGTGAAAGTGTGTGTAGGTGTGTGAATGTATGGCTGTATAACCAGATATAGACTGGCACTCTGTCCTGGGTCAACCTCCCCCCTCCCCCCTTCGTGCTGAATGCAGTCCTTCAGGTGGAAGGTCGTTTCTGGGTAGAGAGTATGCTGTGCGTGATTGTCTGCTTCTCACTGGTGTGGTTGTTCGGTGGGTGTGATTGTGAAGAGCGCTGATTGTAAAGCATCTTTGGGTATCTTGGCTATCAAACTGAGGATACAGTTCAGAATGCAAACTTACCCCCAAGAGAGCTGGGGGTCAGGGGGAAATGGTAACATGCTGATGGTGAGGCAGAAGGACTTGCCCAATATGCAAATAGATGGTGGCAGGAGTAAACCCTACAGGTCACTGTATATTCTTGAACTAGTATATTGTTGAAAAAATAAATCAAATAAATGTATAAAGTCCAGGTTTTATGTTTGCAAAGATAAACTCTGTTTATCTTAAGCTGTTTTTCAGAACAAGAGCTTTTGCCAAGAGCTTTTCCCCTCCATCTGAATGGGATTCTATGGAGATGGGCAGAAGATCCCAGGGAAAGGAATTCTCCAGCATGTTTTCAGCCTAATCTATATCTACCATGTCTGTATCATATGGTTGATGATCAGGGAGAGTAATTTCAACACATTTCCTGATGAGCAGAAAGAAAGAGAACTTCAGCTGACTCAAACAACGTAATGGTCAGACACTTGAGCTCAAGCAGACAGCACTGAGGGTACAATAGAGGGAGAATTTGATTGGAGAATTTATTTTCCAGTTAAACCACTTCATAACACCAGAATTCAGACTGAAATGCTGGAGTATTCCTTCAAACATGGTCAGATAACCAAACTCACTCACCTGCCGACAGGATCATATTCCCAGATCTTTGGACTTCGTCAAATTTGTTAAAGATTACATTCAAGCTAAAGAAAAAGAGAGAGGAGAGACGTTTCAGTGCTCAGTCACACAGCTAACACGTGATCATACTGATCCTTGCTCTTCTTCTCTGTATGAAAGTGAGAACTTCAGTCACATGTGAAAACACCAAAAAAGGGAACTTCATGCTTTTAAAGCGTGTTTGCAAAAGGCTTCTACACCACATTCAGGTCTAAAGATGTCTTCAGTGCATCAGCATCTGTTCCTGCCGGTCTATCAAAGCATAATGTTAATAAAGGTTCCTAAATGTATGCTGTACCGTGACTGTGGCAGTCCTTTTTTTCCCAGATCCACTCGCACCCTCTCCCCAACATGTCTGTAAATCTGCACTAGGCAGTTCATAGCTCCATCTCGAACCTAGAACGAACCACAGAAAGAGAAAAAAGCAGTACTGTTTAGAACCCTAGACTAATTTTGTGGGATGTTTTTATAGTCTGATGTACTTTTATTTACCAAAAATTTAGAAAAGAATTTATAGGAAACAGGAATGTCAGATATTTTTATTTTCAGGAGATCCCAGGCTTCTCCAATATGTCTTAATTTGAGATTACTTTTGCCAAATAACACTATACATCTAGAATTCCTGTTGCTAATTAATCATCCAGTGTGTTTCAGCAGAAAATGAAGTAAGACAGAGGAGACAGTGGACAGAGCAGTAAACATGCACTGGAAGCTCCTTTGGAATTTATACTGGGATTCAGCTAGAATTTTAGCTGGTTTCCGAGCATCAGTCAGGTACACTGATAAAGCCTGTCCTTGTTATGTCACGTGCACAGCTGAGCGTGAAACTTGAATCATTTGCATGTAAGATGATTCCTTCTGGGTGCAAATATTTTTAGAATATATCACCAAAAAATACACAGAAGATCGGTCAGTATCTTATCCACTTCATCCTGAATAGGGTCACAGTGGATCCCGAGCCTACCGTGCAAGGCAGGAATGCCCCCTGGATAGGGCACCTGTCCATCGCAGGGTACCACACACCTAGGGGCAATTTAGAGTGGCCAGTTCACCTACCAAGTGCATTTTTGGGAAGCGTGAGGAAACCAGAGTGCCTGGGGTAACACACAAAACTCCAAGCGGGAATCGAAGCCACAACCCAAGTTTGTATTCAATTAAATTTTCCTGAATGTTCTGAAAATCATTGCTTAATTCTTGAGACACTGCTTATGATACTTTGGGTTAACACTATTTTACAGTGCAGAAATGATGTGATATAACCAGTGGTTTAAGGCAAAAAAGATCTCTACAATGAATCGTTTCACACCAAGCCCACTCTGCTTACTCTGTTGGTCTGTTTCCATCGCAAACAGTAAATGATCCTGAATGTTTTTTGGTAAAAGGGTGGAATTTCCCATTAACATTCCCCACTAGATGGCTCCAGACACCATGATTGCTCAAACATTCAAGCTCAAAAACTTGGTGCACTTACTTGGCTTGTGGGGTCTCCTAGTAGATTACATATATGAGGTACAATCTTGCTTAAAGTTAGACCTTGGGCTCCATAACTAAAAAAAAAACAGAGAAGAACGAAGAAAGAATATCAAGCAAGGCGTAGTATTTATTAAACCTGAGAGTGGGGTTTGTCTAGTACATACATGTTTAATGTGGAAATAAGGCAAAAGCAAACAGCTTCTCTGGTCCTGTTGTTCTTGTGTTTGAAACCTCCCAGCATCCGGTCCCAAACGTACTGTAATATAAAACGATATGACACGTCATAAACTAATCTCCAAGTCCTTTGTAAGCTTAGCTCGTGTGTAAGTGAACAAACAGGGTAAAAGTCCTGTAGCTTAAAACCCCTCACAGACCAACACAAACAGTTTAACTAGAACATGCCTGTGGAAGCATACCTGTGGACTGGCAGCTTGGTCCATCATTTTCAGCAGCAGTGCCTGGGCTTGGTCACGTACTTGGTCTTTGGCATCGCCTAAGCGGTCTGTTAAACTAGGCAAGACTGGGGACAAAGAGAGAGAAAGATACAGCACTTATACATTGTGAACTGCTGCAGAACAGCCATCAGCATGAAAGCAGGTGTGAATGGCCGATACTTCTTCTTTCAACCTCCTCCAATCTGATCTACTACCACAGTGTTGGACCATGAGACTCTCAGAAAGCAAGAGTTAAACCCAGCTGTATAAAAAAGTAGAGTTTAAAATAGTCTGCATCCATTTACCTGTACCAATCTGTGTTTTAAAGCGGTTCTGTAAGCGGGTTATTAGAGCTGACACAATGTCCATTCCCAGGAGGGCGACCTGGACAAGAAAGGGAGCAAAATAACAAGGGGTCAAATACTAATATTTAAAAAGTTTAGAAAAGTAAGGAGATTCATGGATTACTTAATTGTGGATAATCACACAATAGATGGATAAATAAGTACATAGGTAAATAAATACATGTGTATACAAATAAACAATCAAATTCATTAATTAAAATGAACAATGAATTGTCATGTAAATAATATGTAATAACCCAAATCTATTTCATAACATTTCCCAGAAAAGACATGAAACTCATGTGGCAACCTGGACAAGAAAGGGGGGATCGACTAAATAAATAATAAAAACATTTTTTGTACACGCCACCTTAAAAAAAACACTACCAAACAAAGCCCCGCCCCTGTGACGTTCCTACGCGGATATGCAGATTAGCTGCAGCAAAGCATCATGGGCACTGGCCGAACTCCTCTATTCGTCCTTGTTTATCTTCGTATCAGTTTATGGATTTAAAAAATACTCCTCGGACTGTAATATTCGCGTTCTTCAGCAGCTGCTGTGTGAAGAATCAGTCAACAGACGCCGTGTCACTCGCCACCGTCATGTACTTTCTGATGGAGATTAATAAGTCCCCCAGGAGGCGCTGTAAAGCTAACCTTCCTTGTCTGGGGGTGGATTGGGATGGTCAATGAACGATAAGTGAGAGCATCCCTGCTGACACCTAACCAACACATTCGGCATCACCTGAGCGCTTCGCTCAGGCTACGGTGCAATTTTTGGAACCTCCGGAAACATGTAAACAAAAACAGACTGGAAACAGCGACAATAAGCGGCCAA
This sequence comes from Acestrorhynchus altus, assembly GCA_034509495.1. Taxonomy (NCBI): domain Eukaryota; kingdom Metazoa; phylum Chordata; class Actinopteri; order Characiformes; family Acestrorhynchidae; genus Acestrorhynchus; species Acestrorhynchus altus. The sequence continues at coordinate 4,984,827 of CM067514.1, forward strand.
CTGCAGTATTACAGCTGTAACAGGAGCGTAATAGTGAACTTATAATTAAATAAACAACTAATTACGAAACAGTGAGTAAATACAGGAATCTGACCCTTAAACAGCACCTAAACAGAGCTGCCGGTTTGATATGTTTTAGTCCTGGTAAGAAGGCAACAGCTCCACTTCAGTCCTTATTTTTGTGTGTGTGTTTGAGAGAGAGTGTGAGAGTGTGTGTGAGAGAGAGAGAGAGAGAGAGAGAGAGAGAAAGTCTGTGTGTGGGTGTCAGACAGAGAAAATCTGTGTGAGAGAGAGTTTGTGTGTGTGAGAGAGAGAGAGAGAGAGAGAGAGAGAGAGAGAGAGTTTGTGTGTGGGTGTCAGACAGAGAAAATCTGTGTGTGAGAGAGAGAGAGTTTGTGTGTGTGTGTGTGTGTGTGTGTCTGTGTGAACTGTGTGCCTCTCTTACAGCTACATGAACTACATCTGCATATCTCAATGGTCTGCAGCACACACACAGTGTATCCAAACTTTTGACTGGTACTGAACATAACAGTACATACTGGACATTATTACACACACACACACACACACACACACACACACATATCAGGTTTTAAAGAGCAAAAGCAGTGAACCTCCGTACTTGTGTCTTTTGATTGTGTTTGACACAAATACGCCCTGCTTACCTGTGTGCAGCACAGTGGCTCTATGTGCACGGTTATGCACGGATCATTTCACATTTGTAAACATGTCTCGTGTTTTGAGGGAACGTGGGGGCCGAACCACGAGACCACGGGAACATACGCGGTGTTTAAAACCACACAGACTGCTACCCCAACGTCAGTGTACGGCAAAAATAGTACAGCAGTCCTGGAAGTGCCTTCATTAGCGTATTATATTTAGAGCTGGAGGATGTGGTTTTGGATGCAGCCAAAGAGTTGTTCCCTAGAACATTACCGTGAGGGAACACGGGGCCAGAACATGGGCCTAGGGAACCGCAAGTGAAGACGATGCTGACTGACTTCAATAGATGGAGTTTCACAAACTTCATTTTTGGCCAAACGCAACAATAACTGCTTGTTTTCTACAAAACAACTGACATTTATTCACAGGTTAACAGTTGTCATGTGACGTATGCACCGCACCCCATCCCTCCAGTGCCATGTGTTGGTGTGGGGGTGTGTGTGCAGTAAAATAAGCTGGGGCAGAGCTGCAGAGGGACTCCTGTCCTCATTACACTGTGTGTGGCGATTACTCTCGTCGGAGACGGCTGGGTTTCCAGGCCAGCTGTGGAAGAGCTGCTCTGATTGGCTGCTGGAGCTCAGGCGTTTTGAGACAGGTTCTAGGAAATGAGGACTAAATGCCTCTAAAGGGGAGGTGACTCCAACAGCCGTCCAGCTCGGAGGTCTAACGCGGGCGTATTCATGATGAGCGTGCAATTCTGCCGAGTACAGCGGTGTTGATGGGATTACGCACACACCTGTCAATGTTCATAACAGTGTGTACAATGTAACACGTCCACTGAGTATTTATCAGATGAGCCAACCATATTTTTAGATTGACATACAATGCAAACAGACCTGCACAATAATTCGATATCAGCGTCCCGAAACTTTGTCAGCCGTCCCGAACTGAGAATCACCTGCACCATTTTACTTTTGCATGAATTTACATAAATTAGCATAATGTTATCAGCTGTTTGAATGACCTTAAATGCATGTAAGCAATGTATTTATTAATAAATAGGACAAACTAGCGGTAAGAGAAACACAATTATGCAGTTATATTGTATTTCCAAGTCAGCTAGTCCACTGCCAGGCAATACGCTGCAAGCTGATTGGCTATTTTTGTTCTTCTGTTCAGCGCTCCAGCCAGTGGTCTCCTCGTTTAGAGCATCTCTGCTTTCTCCACACACAACGCTATCATCCCAGAAGAGCTTTTATCTCGTCCCATATGCATTTTTTACCAACGGGACGTTGCAATGTTTTCATTTCTAAAATATTACAGTTTCATAGGAAGAGGTTTTTCAGACATTTGTAGATACAGATAGTTCTTCAGTGGCTTTCATATTGTTCGTATCCATATTTGATTTATATCAGATCCTCTGACATTAAGAAATCTATTGTAATACAAATTTTTGCCATACCATCGTCAGTCACCCCCAGTAGTGATGCCAGGGGCACTAACAGGTCAGTGATATGTGCAGGACATCCTGCAGCCACATGTGTCTCCTCTCATGGCAGGGCTTCCAACTGGTATTTTGCAGCTCCACACAGAGCAAGGCTTTCCCAGTAATGTCTGACCCAGATTGCCTGCCCGGTCATGATTGATCACCAACCAGGCATTATGGGACCAGCTGAAATGCCAGCTTCAGCAGCCTATGAGTCTGCAGGATCTACAGGTCCAGCTGCAACATCTGTGGGTAAATGTGCTGCAGGATGCCATACAGAACCTCACATCACATCTCTTGAATGAAGATTAGAGGACCAACGGGGTCCATTCTTACAGCTCCTTACTGCTGCATTTTTTTATTATTATTTTTAATTTTTGTAATGAGTGTATTTTCAATCTAATTACATCTAATAATATGCTTTTTGATGGAACTATTATATAAAGTCTCAATCTACATATAATGGTTCAAACTTTACATCTGTATTTCAACTCCACCGAGTTAAACATCTAAAGTCCATTTCTAAAACAGCAGAGCAGCTAAAAGGGCATGTTCAGGGCTGTGCTGTAATTAGGAGTTCTTCAGCTCGGTCAGGCTTTCACTCGGGCTGAACCACAATCAGTATACAGCAGGCTCTCCACTGCAGTGCACACAGCAACTGCTGCCTGAAGACTGCGCACACACAAGCACACACACATGCACACACACACACACACAGCTACTAAACAACATCTAAGTGGTGCAAAAAAAATCAGCAGTGCGTCAAAAGGAATTTGTAGCAGTTCTCTTAAAGAATAAACTGTAAACTACATGTTTACAAGAAGAGTCATTTATATTCACTATGGCACACGCAATACCACACATACTAGTATCCTGCAGTGGCACAGCGGTTAGAGTTCCACTCCAACATTTCATCCCCTCTGTGGCCGGCGGTCCAAACCTCACAGCTTGTTAGGGGCAGCCGTGGCCAGGAGGTAAGAGGAGCTGTGACTTAAGTGCCCTTGAGCAAGGAACCTAACCCCAAAACCGCTCCCCGGGCACCGCAGCGGAGGCTGCCCACCACTCCGGGTATGTGTTCACTGCCTCACCGTGGGGTGGGTGGGTCTATTCACTGTCTCACTAGTGTGTACGTGAGTTCACTGTACAGATGAAAAGAATGCAGAGGCAAAATTCAATCTGTGTGTAGAATTTGTGCTTTTAAAATTGCTAAAATATGACACAATCTGCTCAATACAACTAGAAACATGAACTAATAATGTTACAAAGGGTTCATTTTGATTTTAGGTTGTAACGATTTCCATATTCATTGTAAATTAGTGTTCAGTCATTTTTATAGAAACCATCAGCAGTGATCAAAACTAGGCAAATGAGTTCATCAGAGTTAAAGTGGAGGGTTTATAATCTGCACGTAACCGTTTGAATCACTGGGAGTGAAATTATAATCTAATCTAATCCTGAACAAGCCGGTGGAGCGAGGCTACCAAACTGGAGGGCAGAGGAGGGAGCTGCTGTCAGAGATGTGGGCTGAATTTCTTCCCTCTATCTCTGTCTGTGAAGTGGGACATCAGGCTGCTTTCACACTAAAGGCCCGAGGGCTTGAAAACTGAGCTGTCTGAGGCAGAGAGAGAGAGAGAGAGAGAGAGAGAGAGAGAGAGAGAGAGAGACAGAGAGACGGAGAGAGACAGACGGACAGAGAGACAGACGGACAGAGACAGAGAGAAAGAGAGAGAGAGAGACAGAGGCAGAGACAGAGACACAGTCAGAAAGAGAGAGACAGAGACAGAGAGAGCTAGAGAGACAGAGAGAGAGAGAGAGAGAGAGAGAGAATGAGAGACAGACAGACAGACAGAAAGACACAGAGAGAGAGAGAGAGAGAGAGAGAGAGAGAGAGAGAGAGAGAGAGAACAGGGGAAACAAAGAACTGGGGACAAGCCAGCAGAGAGAGATTTGAGGTTAATCGTCGCCTTTCAGAACCTTAAGGAGTCTCTCAGGGCCGTTTCTGACTATAAGCACAATATAGGGTTAGGGTTAGTAAGTTTGTGAACCCTTACTTATTTCTTCTTTGGTAGAACAACTTGTATGCTTTAAGTCGTTGTCAGATTCAACTTATGGACAGATGTCCCAACATTTTCCTTTCAACTTTGGTGGCATATTTCAGAATCCATTGTTCCATCACTGATGGCAAGCCAGCCTTGCCCAACACAAAAGGCCCAACCATGATACAACCCCCACCATGTTTTACAAATGAAATAAGGTTTTTATGATGGAATTCAGTATTTTGCTTTCTCCAAACATTACACTTCTCACATTCTTCCAGTAGCCTTACAGCTTGTCCACATGAGCATGTTCTTTTAGGAGAGCAGCATCTGAGCAAATGAGCAAGTGTGATACTATTGTCTCATTTGTTTGATAGGGGTCTCTTTATCAACTTTTAGGATTTTGTAGGTCAAACTTTCAAGCACTACTGCACTTCACACTCATAAGTATTGATTATTATTATGATTATTATTATGATTATTATTATTATTATTATTATTATTATTATTATTATTATTATTATTATTATTATTATTATTATTATATAGTCAGATATGCAAAGGAAAATATCGCAGTGACAATAAATCAGTGACAGATATGATGTAGCCCCTGAAAAGAGAGATGAATAAACAACATTGTCTACAAATCAGCCAACAGTGGCCTACACACGTACACCAACAGCTTCAGAGGTTATTGGGCTCATCCACAGAACTGGCCTTGGGTTTCCTGAGAGAGGGAACAGGCTTTATTTAGCTTGTTTCATAACTCTGGGCCAAATAACTCGCTCTTGCTTTGCCAATATGATAAGCATTTAGGAGTTTTATGTTTGGAGGCCAGTACATCCCACACAAGGGCATGGACTTCTGTGTGATACACCAGAGTCTATACGTAACACTGACTGCTTTGAGTGCGTGAAGATTCAAACCAATGGTAAAGATTCGTATGCTGTATTTACTGCACTCTCCGACGGGTTCTTCAAGGTAAAGGAAGTGGTTCTATGTGAAACCATGACAAGTGAAAGAATGATTAAGATACTTGAAGCTCAGAAAAAGGTTCTGTGTGTGTGTGTGTCTGTGTGTGTGTGTGTGTGTGTGTGTGTGTGTGTGTGTGTGTGTGTGTATATATATATATATATATACACACACACACACACACACACACACACACACACACACACACACACACACACACACATATATATAGTTTTTCCATAGAGAAGAGCCTGGTCCAGGTGAGAGAGTAATGTCAAAATCTCCAGTCATGGTAAAACTGGGTCGGCCTCCAGCAAAGTTTGGGGCTTGCTCTACTCAAACACACTTAAGTCAGCTCATCAATGAAATACCACTCTATTTAGGTGTGTTTAAGTAGAGCAACTACCCAACTTTGGTGTAGACCAGCCGTCCAGACCTGGAGCTGTGCACCCCTGTTCGGCACCAAGAAAAACTCTTAACTCCACATCCTCCTAGCTGTGAAACATGACTCGAGTGTACGTTTGTCTATATAGTTGAATATTTCTCAGCATTCCTTAACTGCCAGTTCTTAATTAAATGCACTTGAATATTCTTTACTGATAAAAAAATGAAAAACACAGTAAATGAAGCTGTAAAACCAGTGGTGGTTTCCAGTGGTGACTCAGCACTGACTAAGACCAGGCTCAATCAGTGTCTAGGAAACAGGCCCTTCATGTGCCCTGTGGTATTCAGTGGGAAATGTATGCATTTACAACAAAACCACAAATAACCCTACTTGGGCATGCTCCTGACTACACAACAAAGATTTCAGAGGATTAATCCTCTCTCACACAAAGCACCACACAAATCCAACAATCAGCAGTAAGTTTGGTCTATTGCTGAGGAGGTTCATTGAAATACCATGTTTTGTTCATCAAAGTCAAATCTATATCCTGCTGATCAAGAACAGGAGACAGAGCAGAAGAGTCAATATGCAGTAAAAGCAGGCAAATCCCTCTCTGAAAGACCCGCTCTGCTTACACTAGGCAGGAATAAAAGGTATGATATCCTGCTTAAACCTGAAACAAAATGCCTGAAACCGGGTTACAACCAAGCCAGAGGCAATGAGAGGAAAGAATAATAGAATAATAATGGGGGGGGGGGGGGTTTCCTGCTTTTATACATAATTGCCTCCTTCAATATTCACTGTCTCAGACACTGACCAGCATAAGCATAACCTGCAAGACCCACATTCACACCCGTCTACACTGGTGTTACTTTCAGCCATAACACAGTCTTTAAAAGTGACCTAATGAACACTAACACTGTGTCTTTCTTTAATATTTTGATGTGAGATGTGATACTTACTGTAGACAAACGTACTGGGGTCACAACAGCTTTGGGGCTACAATCACCAAAATCACCAGTGAATCTACTGGAATCTACTAATCTATCTTATCATTAAAGCCCCTGTTATATAATAATGCAATTTTATCATATTCGAATGCTCAGAAATGCAGCCACTCAGAACTGCAGGGTTTAGATCATATAAAGATGGGTTGATATTGCTCCTAACTGTGCAGACAAGATGTCACTTTGTGACATTGATTCATATATACACTGGATCACTGGATCTGACGGATACAAAAGTTGTAACATATGCTTTTTAAAGAAATTAACAACAGAAAAATGTGTGTTCATCTCATAAAATGAAGCTGAAACACCATAAATTCGTGCTGCAATTATATTGTATATAATATTAATTATACCTGTAGCTTCTGCAGAATTTAAGGTGGAACAACTAATTACAAGAGTTGGTTGGAACTCCAGTCTGTTTGGCGCTACTGTGTTTGTGGCTCGGAGTTTTCATTAGCACACAGAGCTTAATGAGTAGCAGTAGTAGTAGTTTTGAATTATTACATTAGTTTAAACAAGTTTAAACAAGCAATGGTGTGGCCGGTATTACCAGTAAACTTAGTTAAGTTGATTAGCTACCACAGGTGTGGAAGTTTTAGGTGGTGCAGTGTGATGGGGAAGCAAACATGTTGCTATCTCTGATTGGTTCTTTGGCTGATATGACGTTTAATGGGTCAAATTTAATCCCGCTCAACCTAAATCCAACAGATGGTTTGAAAAAATCTGTCCACATAAATGACATTGTTTGTGCATTTCCTTCAGGCTTAAGTAGTCCCCACTTCCAGGTAGATGGTTGCTATGGTGTCTAGGGGTTGTTCAAGTGGTTCCTTTAGTACCCCTCATTAATAATACTTTGGGTCTAACGTATTTGTCACATTGTGACATTGCAACAACTTCTATAGGACAAAACATCACAACAAATCTATTGTTACGTGGAAACCATACCTATATACTCATGCGTTGCTAAGCGATTTATAACCCTATAAACCAACAGCTGGTTTTATTGGTTATATGGGATAGAAATCTGTCTGGACAGCACATCCAATCCTGGTGTGTGCTCTTACTCATGTTCAGAGCTTAGTCATCTTCAGTGTAAGAACAGTGAGCGCAGCACTAGGTCATCAATGACCATGTTGTAAATATGTAAGGGAAATCTGTTTCAGGCATTGCCACAGCAGGCTTACTGAACAGTTCAGATGTACAGATCTGCACAGTGTGTTTTTTTATTATATGATATCTTTCCTCCTCTCTTCATGATGGAACACGGCTTACACTGCACTGGTCCAAGCATCTTCAGACTTCTCCATTCAATCCTATCAGAGTCTCCCTGCAAGGCCAAGCTCTAGTCAGCACAGTATAAATAGACACATTTACATTGAAGGCATACGGCAGATGCTCTTATCCAGAGCGGCTTACGAAAGTGCTCTGCTGTTCACTCAGAAGATCTTCTTAGGTAGTTAGAAGAGGCTAGAATCCAGAGATTCCTCAAGCTTAGATGCTGCCAAATAAAAATGTCAGATAGGAGACCTTTAAAGAGTTAAACTCTGTTGAAAGAGATGGTCTTCAGTCTGCGTTTGAAGACAGCGAGTGAGTCGGCTGTTCAGAACTTGCAACTTGCAGCTTGTCTTCCTTGACTCTTAAGGGATGGTGGGTCAAGCTGAGCTGTACTTGATGCTCAAAAGGCTCTTGGTATGGCTCAATTTTTGACCATTGCAATCAAGGGGTTGCTCCATTTTTGGGTTTGTAGGCCAGAATCAAGGTTTTGGTCTGATGTTCAGCTACAGGAAGCCAGGTGAAGGAAACGCAGCAGAGGAGTTACATGACTGAACTTGGGAAGGGCAATTCTCCTGGAATTCTCCCGATGTTGTAAAGGAGAAACCTGCATGACCGAGTCAGGTTTGCAACATGAGTCGAGAACAATAACTGATCATCTACAACTACAGCAAGACTCTGTGCTTCTGCCGATGATTCCAGGACTGAACAGCAGTTCAGTGATGAGACCTGGATGAGACCAGATGAGACCTGGATGTCAGAAGGTAGGAAAAAGAGGATGAGTTGAGTGTCATCAGCATAGCAGTGGTCAGAAAACCAATACAGTGACAGTGTAGAGACAGAGCGAAGAAGACCCTGCACACAGCCTTGTGGAACACCAGTGGAGAGCAGATAGAACACACCATCATCATGCAGAGCCAGTGATTCCAAGACTAGCGATTCAGCGATACAGTGCTGTGCGTCCTGCACACTCCTCCAAGGTGACACGCTCTCCACTGCACCCCTCTGGGAAACCGAGGGCAGAAGATAGCACTGTAATCACGTAAAAATGCAAATACAACACAGAGCAAAGGCTCTGACCATCAGAGACAGTCTATGAATATTTCATGACTGACCGGTATTTATCCGGGGTATACGCTGTGCTGTGGACACATGTACTGTAAATCAAGGAGGGGGCAGATGAGGTCCTGCATATCCAGGAGTCAGATACTACACTCCTACCACACCTTGTAGATGTCAGAGACATAAGCTCATCAGTTTCTGCACAGTTTCTGTTGGTCATCCTCTAGTCCTCCATCAGTGCTCACAGGACACTGCTGGCTGGAAATTTATGCTTGGTGTACTGTTCTCAGTCCCGCAGTGACACTAACTGACTCACCACCACCACCTCAGTGTCACTGCAGTGCTCAGAAGCACCACCCACCTGTTCTGTGGTGGCCCTGTGGGGTCCTGACTACTGAAGAACAGGATGAAAAGAGGACAACCATGTATGCAGAGAAAAAGATGGACTACACGGTCCTAAACCGTATATATTTAAAACATTATCCAAGCCACGCAGCACTTCTCCTCATCGCTTTCTTGGTCAAATTTCTCCTTGGACTTTACAAAGGTCTGAAGTCACATTTTGGAACCTGAGCAGAATTCCTCAAATCATTCACTGTCAGTATCAGCTGGTCCTCAGGCTTTCTTTCAGGCATTCTGAGGCCAGTGCTTCTCAAACGCATGAGCCATCAGATGAATTTACACCAGTTGTACACATGCACGATACACCACATCAGACTAACCCCAGTGGTTTCTTACACACACACAAACACACACACAGGTGCTCCGTTCAACAGATCAGTGAACAAACAGATGTCTAGTGTGGGGGCTTGAATAAAAGCAAGTTTTGGCCTGTGAGACGAAGGACAAGCTCTCTGAAGCTTGACGTGATCCTGGAATCCTTACACATGATGACATGGTTGTAGAGAAAACACATACTGCAGGGTCTTACGGTGAGAAGGAGCAGTGGTGTCCCTGTTTTTAAATAGACAGGAGCATCTACAATGAGTGTAATTTATATGAACTTCTTTATTACGTTGTCTGTGTAATTATATTGATCACACTTAGGCAGAGATCAAAAATCGATCTAGAGAATAAAGAGTAAAGCATTTACAGCAGTTCTTGGTAAACCTGCAGCCTCATTGACCCTTTGTGGCCCTGCATGACACACATAAGTCATCAAAGCTTTGGGAATTTACCTCATGGTGATAAAAATGCTCTGCACCACTGATGTAAAAGATAAATACAGACGGGGTGTTTCTCAATACCAAGAACACTAAAGCTGCCACATGAGGGTATATGAGCCTCACGGCATAACAAAGCAACTGCTCTTTGTATCAACTGATCTAAGATTTGACAACTTTCAATTTTCAATACCCCTTTTTTAAAATCTGAGCACTTAAATGTACAGCTGTGGGTGCCGGGTGTTTGGTATTCCTCTTTGTTCTTGCCAGCAGGTCAGCAGCTGATGCAGCCTCGGTTTTCAGGCCAGAACCAGAAAACATCCAGGAACATTTAACGTTCTTGGTAACTTCATTCTTGAGTACTGTTAGCTTGGGGGGAGAAAACACAATTGCATAAAGCCTGTCCTCAGTTAAAAGTGGCCCGAATCCACTCTTTTTCCATCATAAACGTCTCCTTCTGGGTGCAGCTATTTTTTTTTTCACTGAGTAAATATGGAATCTCTAAATTGCCGTCCATTAAAAGTTGATTTGTCAAATGTGTTATCTGTTTATTAGCAAGAACAGCAAAACACACAAAATCTGAGTTTTATGATGAAATCAGGCCACTTGGTGTTGAAATATGACTCATATTCATCTTATAAATCAGCCTAAACAGCCAAACATCAGAATTCCAACTCCACATTCCTCATAAATGCACGCTGAGGAGAAAGGCAAACGGATGTCAGCAGTGAGGGAGGTGTTCGGTGGTGGGATAGTGAGGTAACAGACCACATAAATATTTGGGGTGATGTCTCTTCTCAACCTCAATTAGAGGCACATCTCGACCCATGTGTGAAAAGAGTTGTAAAGAAATGGAAGAACGAGGAAAGGAAAGAAACCAAGAAGGCAAACAAAAGAAGTGGGGAAGTCCAAATACCAGGCCCTCTTTACAGCGAGCTCAAACACATTCTCAGAGATAAGACCAGCTATTTGACTTTCCTGGGATTCTGGCAGAAGAAAAAGCAACGCCTCCTGGAGCAGATCTTTTGTTCATGCATTTGGGTTTAGGAGTGTGAACTGTTCTGTCGAATGTCAGGTTTGGGTCATATTACAGAGATAACATGATCAGCCCAAAGGAACCAAGAAGTTACTACCCTGACAACATGCCTACGTGGGCCCTGTATGGGTAGCCCAGAAGGTTTGGTCCACAGGTTCCATGTCGACTCCACATATAGATGCCCACAAGGCTCCCTGGTGGGAGCAGAAGGGGGTAAACATGGGCACCATCTGGATTGTACACTGAGATTAAGGTGGGCTAGAACAATGGGTCCCAGTCACAAGACATGTACTGACCCACTCAGGGCCCATCTGGAACCAATCAAGACCACAGTCTACCCATGAGGTTCCCATATGAGCATTTTGATTGGGTAGTTTCTAAAAAGCAAAAAGGATTTATCCTTGGAACATGGGTCACCTGGGGTGTGGCTCAGCAGACTATAGTGCGGACACTAAGGTCAAAGGATCATTGGGTCACGCTGCCGGAGAGCTGGTGGCTCAGCGCTTGGAATCCAACTGCACTGGTCGGGCTGCATTGGTGGCAATTCAAAAGCAGGCAGACTTCATATATCAGAGGACAAATGGGGGGAGTCCTGGAGTGGACAACAGATGTTCGTTCATATCTTGAAGTTGAAAACTGGCCTTTTTTAGCTTGACCATAAGTATGCAGACACCTGCTCACCTGCTCACAGCTTCTTCTGAAATCAGGGGTATTATAAAGGTGAATCTGCACCCAGCCTTGCAGTAACAGATCCTGCTCTTTATAGGAAGGTTTTACACTAGATGTTGTAACATTGCTGTGAGAATTTGATTGCACGCAGCCACAAGAGCAATGACCCAGAAAGCATTAGATGACACTTTCTGGATCACATTCACCACTCCAAATCATTCTTAAAGGGGGTGTCTGGATATATCTGGACTCTACTGCAACTCCTAAAGTCCAACTCTGCAACAGCAATTAAGAAGCGATATACTGTGTGGTCCAAAGAAACAACCAAATCAAACAAGTTCTGACGTGAGACAAAGAAGAAATTTCCTTAAGCTTGACAACACACCAGAATCTTTCTGGTTGGTAATCCACTTTAGGCCTTATAAACAAATGAGTGACGACCATGAAAACATAGCGGTCACTCCAATTAATCACTCATCAGGAGCTGAAAAGAAAGCACCACAGTGACGAAACAGGAAGCAGAAATGAATTTGCGTGACCACATAAGCACTAGCTCAGCCTGACGGAGCTACAGTTCATACAGATTAACACCGAGCACACTTACGACGGGCCTACATTTACGGTCTGCTGGAAGCTGCTGCCAAAAATCCACAAAACCTCCAAATGCCTTTTCCAGGCAGTATTCCTTACTCCTGGAATACTTTCCACTGTACTCATCAAATGTAGTCATCGCCACGACACATTCGGAGTTCGCGGAGTTCACAACTGTTCAACAAAAGAAGGCAATTATTTCATATTATGATTGAAACACTTTACCTGCCTGTTCTCACATGCAAAGCCTTCTTAACTTTCAGTGGAAGGAAGTGCAGAGATTTTATTCCAAGTCATTTCTATGGGATCAGAGATATTGTCCAACATGCCTGGAGTGACCCAACGGCCACAATTGTGGACATTCAGCCAGCAGTAGGTGGGTATGATGCAGAATTACATGCGCACAGACAACGTCTACCCTTAACACCACGTCAACCTTGCCAACGACAGCAACGGTGTCGTGGAGTCCCTCACGGAATGAGGCAAATATGGAAATTCAAAGTTGCTGAATGTCCACGAGATATCAGACACTGTCACAACAACAAAAACAGCCTGTTTAGTCTCGAAGATGACAAGGTTGAAACAAACCTCATTAAAATGTGTTATGGTTGCTTTTGGTACAAACAAATCACAGTAGCCATAGCTGCTAGATAGTGTAATTATTATGAAAACTGCTCAACTGGATATCTGTGTGGCCTATATCTAGTGTTTTTGAGTGGGCCTGTATCAAATGTGCAATAACCATTTCCGCTGCATGAAAGGTTAGAATTACTCACACTAAGGCAGAGTTACACATGAAAAAACTGAATACAGCTTTTAAAACCAAACAAAATGTTAATTTCCTTATAAATTAAGTGAATTATCCAGATCAGTTGATAACCAGGCCTAAAGCAAACCCTGTTAAGTCCAAAGCACCATTACATAAGGAAGATCCTGGTGCCCATTCCAGGAACGAGAGCAGCTGCTTTTAGCATTCTCAAAATCAATAGCCACTTTCATCTTAATGATTTGCAGAGTTTCTGCTGAAGTGTGATGCGCACCACCAGCGTACGCCTCTCAAAATGTACAGACAGTACAGTGCTCTACTGTTCTGTGGGGCAAATCAAGCTGAAAATAAATGAAAACCTTTGTATGGTCACCTTGAAGTTGCTGGAGTTGACCCATGAAGAAGCCAGGCCGTCCACCATCCTGTCCAACATGGTCTGGTCGTGCTCCAGATCATGTGATTTCTGTCTGTCCAGTATGTAGTCTATAATCTCCTGTCCAACCTGCAGTCGCCGGCCCAAGTCTTTCTGCATCACCTGCCCTACAATATACTCCACGTTGGTCTCCATGTTTCTTTAGGATTGGACCAGCAAGTGACCAGAACCCAGGGCAATGCATACAAAAAAGGCCACCAAACCCAATGAAAGTGATCAGCGGAGGTGCAAAACGGCACTTTATTCCTGAAACGTCCCTTTATTATTTGCAAGCCACTGTATGTGAACACGAGCTGGCAAGTGTGCACCATATGTTTGGCTGAGAGCTATTATAGTAAACAGTTCAAACACTGGTAATGGAAAGACTTCAGCTATTCATCTGTGGAGGGAGGCAAATCTGATTCCGAGGCCCTCGTTCTTCTACAGTCCTGCAAGAAAGGCACATTGGAAAAGTTACCTGCAATGGCTTTGACCAAAAGAACGTGGAGTCTGCTATAAAATGAGTTAATTAATATTAAAAACATTGAAGGACAACATTAAATTTCTTACATCAAATACACTCATCGTCAAGAAAAGAGTTGCACCCAGAAGGATTAAGAAAAGATTAGCATTTATTAGTTACACAGTGGGGAATTTCACAACATTTTAGGAGCAAATGTTATATTTATATATATATATATATACAGACAAATTACAGACAACTGCATGTGGGGAGAAGAAAATATCACCTCAACTGAGGGGTTTGGTATTGTGAGACATGCAAACTAGCAAGTTTCACCCTCAAACATAAGCCAGGATGGGCCTAACATGACTAAAATGATCATCCCCTTCCATTCTGACTCACGCTGTTGTGTTGGAGCATCCTTTTGAAAGCAATTCAGGCAACTGGAAGAGTTTGAGAGGGGTTGCATCATAGGATGCAGGGATGTGGATGGTCTTTTGGTCATACTGCACACCATACTGGTTGGTTGTGGACATTACCACAGCCTGCAGCTGGTGGCAGAAGACAGCAGAAGGCATGCACCAGCAACATGAACAATCTGGGAGACCTACACAAACCACAGAGATGGAGAACCCATGGACTTTCTAACAGTGGACACTCAGCGAGTAGTGATGCCCTCCATGAGTCATCCTGTCAGTGCCGGCACCATTGGTGGCTGCATGACACAAGAGAACATGCACATAGACCATTATGATAACTGCCCTGAACGCATCAACATCGCCAAAGACTGCAATGATGTCCAGACTGTCATGGAGTCATCTTCATGGCCTCTTCAGTGAGACGTCCACGTGTGTGCTCTTCCAATAGTAGTATCTCCAGGCCTATCCCTGATTGAAAATGTGTGGGATGCTATTGGACGCTCTATCAAAATTTCACCCCTACAGCACCATCTGCAGAACTGAGTGAGAACATTCAAGCTGCATGGGATGGATCATCACAGGACACCATTAGGAACCGTTATAACTCCATGCAGTGACGTCTGGCATGTTGTGTCAAACCCCACGCCGTACTGTATAAATCATAAAGCATTGCAATCCCACTCTTTTTCTGGGTGCAATGATTGTTTGACAGTGAGTGTATAAATACTCAACAAAGACACATATGATGCCCAAAGTCTTTTAAATAAGATTTGGGTCTTTTCAGCAACATTACCCTCGTACCAATGCAAAACAACAGAAGCAAACTTCAGACACCAGATATGTCTTTGCCATTTGACTACATGTTGGATAAAAGGTTGAAAGCATGCAGATCTTGTCTTTTGTCAGCCATTGGTTTAAATTCCTTTAACCATCTCAATATAGAATAATCTGTTCTTCCTCTACTGCTGTGTAAACGCAATGGGCAGTGGTCTGGAGCGCTTCAGGAGTTCTGGATGGCAGACAGCCTCAAAAACAAGGACATGAAGCTCAGAACTGTACTTTTGAGATAAACACAAGAATCCTGTAGAACAAAATTAGACCTATCCTGCCAGTGAAGTTAGGCCAGATCACTTTCTGCAACCTCCTGACCTCAAAAACACCCAAAACACACTAAAAAGCTGCCTTTACACCACTTGTTTCCATGCAGGTTTTAGAACCAGTTTAGTCTGATTATATAGTAACATTTGAATAGGGAGCGCAGCTGCAGATTCAACCAAACCCACTGGACACCCATGCACTTTTCATTCACATTAGTTCATTTAGAACTGCTTTATTGGTTGTGCATGCTCAAGTCATAGAACCCTTTATTTCTATTCCATTATTATATGCAATTATTATCATTATTATTATTTTTACATGCAATTATTATTATTATTATTATTATTATTATTATACAGTAGTAAGAGTGCAATGGCAACATTAAAGCATGTAAAATAAGTTGTTTTCATTTGCATCAAGAGTCCCAATCCCATTGCAATGTGCAGAAATCATGTTTTTTGTTTTGCCTCCTGCTTTAACAGCAACAAACCACTTCCACTGCTTAACTGCTGGGCTCCAGCTAACTTACAACCAGCTGGAAACTAGAGGAGTTAAATCCATGCTGCGCTCCGGGTTTTCCCTCCGACCGGCACGGTGGCTCCGCAGAGGCTGGGCCACACACAGCCGCCCAGCCGGTCGGAGCAAAAACCCGGAGCGGAGCTCCAGTCTTCCTGGACCTGGATTTTCCTCCTCTGCTGGAAACAGAGGACTTCTGCTTCTGACAGCGAGCAGAGCAGAGCCGCGTCCCCGGGACTCCCAGCAGCCCCGAGCAGGACACGGTTAGACGTACCTGCAGCGCATCGCTCCGGGTTTTGTTGATGGTCTGATCTGTGTATAAACCAGCCTCTCCGCCCCGAAGCGCCTGCTCCCGATAAAGGCGGCAGCGCGCATGCGCGTGTCCTAGCGCCTCTGCACCGCAGGAGAGAGGAGACAGCGCCTCCTCCTGGACAACTCTTCACTAACGCAGATGAGTTCAGTAGTTCAGTTCAGTACAGTCAGAATGTTCTGGACTGGGTTTTCCAGAGCCTGTGGTTTTACTGAGCACTATAATTTAAATAGTAAAATGCTGTTTATTATATTGCCATTATTGTTATTATTATTTTTATTTTATTTTATTTTTATTTTTGTTGTTGTTGTTATTGTTGTTGTTGTTATATTGTCACTCCTACCTGTCATTTTACTTTTCACTTATCTGTGCAATAATAACTCTGCATGTTCATATTTATTTATTATCATAATTAGTGATTTTTTTCCATACATATTTATTTAATTATTGAATTCATTTATTCTGTTGATTCAAAGTGTTTATATAGTTTTATACTGTGATATTATGATTTTGATTATTATTTGCTTGTTTGTTTGTTTATTTATTTATTATTTTTATTTTATATAGATGGGTGCAGCTGTACAAATTGACAATTTTCCTCTGCTCTGTTTTGGGCCAAGTCACCTCTCAGGGCCATCATATAGATACCAAGCTTAGTGCAGACATCAGGTCAGCACAGACCACTGTAGCCTAGAAGCCCTGAATGCACACGTTCCACCAGTCTCAGTCTCCCAGTAAGATGGATTACAGATGTGTACCATCACACCCGGCAAACAGTTCACACACTTGATCAGCTTCTCACATGGAAACACATACATACATAGTGATCTCTAGTGGTAATCAGTGGAAGCACACTATTTCCACTAAGACATAAACTCACTGAGCACTTTATAAAATTTGTGATTCAAAATTCATTAGTTTTATTGTCACAGACACAGGCAGCCACACTGTACAATGAAATTCATACTTTGCTTGTTTTCAACACTCAAGTTATTAAAGAGCCACCTGAGTCAAGTGTAAAATAAATGTCTGAATTACTGTGAAGCTCCAGGTTAATTTAAACTCTTGATTAATGCCAATTTGTCTTCCTAAAGATGCAGTAATGACCTAATATTTCTGAATGCCCCTTTATTCTAGTCCCTGTCAATAGAATAGGACCCTGAAGCAGAGAAACATCAACATATTGCCACCATGCCTAATGCCAAGCGTGGGCCAAGGGGGTATAAAGCCCCCAGAACTGAGTTGTGGAGCAATGGATCTGTGTTCTTTTGGGGATGAGTTGGGGTGATGGTCATCCAACATCCTGACCTCACTAATGTCCTTGCCTGAACTGAGTGAGAATACTCAAGCTGCATGGGATGGATTATCACAGGACACCATTAGGAACCTTGCGTTATTCAGTGCCTTTGGTGTTCAGTGACAGACGGCTCCATCTCAAGTGTGGACCAATAGACTTAAAAACTCTTTTGTCCCTCATAAATTTTTGTGGGGGACAAGGGGTAACAGGACGACAGAGGATGGGAAGGAGCAGTAGCCAGAAACCTGACCACACAACATAAGTGGACTATGTGCAATAATAATGTGCAATAACTGCTACTGGACTTTTCATTATAATCTCTATATTATATATTCTTTGTTTTCTATATTATTTTATTATTAAATTCTTAATCTATCTGTCTAATCATCTTAAACCCGACTCCATACTGAGAGACATTACTCCTGTACATGTAGATCAATAAATATTGATCATATTCTAAATGAAAAACCATTTATAGTGACCTTTACATTCCTACCCAATAGCACAGTAATCCCACACTTCCTTCTGGGTGCAACTATTCATGCCAATAGTGTATTATGATGTGCTGATGTTTATTAAAGCAGTAGTCTCGGAGTTCTCCTACCCATTATACATTTAACTGGTTCATGCAATGTCCTTTATACAGACAGCCTACTCCACTCTGAAGCCCTGCTGTGGAGTCGGTGAGGTTTTGCACCAAAACGAGCTCCATTGTAATCCATTCTAGAGGCCGAAGTGTTGAAATGAAGAATGTAGAAATATTATTCGCTTATAAAAGAGGATATTTTAAAAAATTCCAAATATTGTATTTAATATTTTATCTTCACTACATATACTTTTTTCCACACATTTTCACAGTTTGCTCCTAAAGGGGTACACATAAAGATCATCCACATGATCTAAACCCATTCATAAAAGAGAATATTTTTGAAAATCCAAATATTTTATCTTTATATATATATATATATATATATATATATATATATATATATATATATATATATATATATATATATATATATATATATATATATATATAAAGATAAAATATTTATATATTTATAAATATTATAAATATATATATATATATATATATATATATATATTATATATATATATATATATGTAATTTATTTATTGATTGATTTATTTTTATTTTTAATTCACATTTTGCTACTAAAGGGTTACACATAAACCCCGCCCACGCAGCGTTCGCAAACCCCGCCTTCTGTGCTGGGATTGGCTGGCAGGGTGCGGCTTCCTGGTAGGGCGGAGTTTGCTCTCAAGGCAAGGCAGCTAAAGTTAATCTTTCCACTAAAGTTCAGTGAAAGTGAGAAGAAGAGGAACACCTGGCTTCGACCTTCATTCTGAACAGACCTGGCTGGAGCGTCTTGTTGGTCAGAAGGGGATTGGTCACCTGTGTGGTGGGAGGTGCAGAGCTCAGGTGCTGCTCAGGTGAACTCAGGTGAACTCAGGTAAACTCAGCTCCTGTTGATCCACAGCAGAACCTCAGAATCATCAGTTCCTTTCCTTCTGTAGATGAATGTTCACCTGAGAAGATGAGGACACATAACTGGAGTTTATATCAGGAGTGTAAATGGTAAAGCTGCTGTTTGGAGTCTAGAACCAAATTAATGTCTAATTTATTTTGAAAGCAGTTTAACAGAGTAGATAAGTGCTGTGGTGGATTTAACACCACTTTAAAGAACATTTTAAAGGGTACACATTTCAAAGAAGGGTTCTTTGTGTTGTGTAAAGATTCTCTAGGCTGATGTATTTTGTAACAATAGGAGAACCGTTTTCAAAATGGTTCTATTTAGTACCCTCTACAAGCACATTGTCCATTAATCTGAACCCTTTCATGATGTGTTCCAGTGTTCATGGTTGTATATACATCCATTTTCTCTACTGAAGAGTCCTTGAGGAACCCTCATTTATAAGGGTTCGTCAGTAAAGCAAATGGTTTTATACAGAACCATGAACATTCAAAGAACCCTTTGCATGTTGCCTTTAGTGCCTATAGTGGACAATAGTAGACCCATTTTTTGGTGCTTTTTAAAAAAGGTTCTATATGGAACCCTCTACACCCCTTAATTACACCCCTTTCCCTTAATCTGAAGGATTCTTTGAATTTTTATAGTTCTATATAGAACCATTTGCTTTAGTGAGGGACCCTTGAAGAACCCTGATTTTTGTTTATGGATAAAGTAATGTTACATTGTTTATTTTAATGTAATAAATGAGTGAATATATTGATATAATTAAGCTCATAAATTGGAAAAATGTAATTCATGGAAATGCTGTTTTCCTGTGAGGGGTGAAAAAGTCAGCACACTCCAAACCTCACAGCTGTTTTTATCTCCTTTGGCTAAAATAATGTCAGTTAGATGTTGCTCTCTGACATAGACTGAAAGAAAGATCTTCCCACTCCTCCATGCGGAATTCTTTCAGCTATCTTAAGTCTTTGTGCAGATGGTCTTACACTTTCCTCAAGCCCCCTCTGACCCAATGAAGATTTCAAAGTGGTTTGAATGATGGAGAGATCTCCAGGCCAAAAACCATGACATGTCCACCCCCATGCTTCACAGTTGGTAAGAGCTTCTTGTGCTCAAATTCTGATCGATTTTACTCTTAAACAGGTTGGTTTTCAGTTTCAGTTTGCATGGACGTGTTTACTTGGTATTTGCTGATAGCCAAGCTCCACGGAAAGCTCTTATCCGTTGTTGTGGGCCAGTCGTCTGCAGTATTGGTCAGCATGTCATTTAGACCCGTTTTTTGACCTTGGCGTGTAGCAGTGTAGTCAGGGTTGGGGAGATTTGGCTGTAGACTGATGCACAAAGTGAAGTTTGGCTCTGTATTTGAATTTTCCTTTAATGAGCAATAATCATGTCATAACCTTGAGAGATGAGGGAAGTAGACAAGGCTGCTCACATGGCTCAGTTGTGGTTTCAGGCAGTTGCAACATCTGCAGAAATTAGGCATTTGCTTGTCAGTCTTTCTTTTTTACAGTTTGGCCTAAATAATACCGGAACATGAAGACGGTGTGCCTGGGTGTACTGTATTCAGAGGCCTACTTTTTTCTGTACTCATTTCACCCATACATTGGCCTCTTTCTTCTACCACAAAACCTGACCCATTGTTAAGTATTGTGTCTTCGGTCAGATTTTCCCCCGCTGGTTCCCGTCTATGAAGGCGTACGCCAAAAACACAGCAAACATCCCTGTAAATGTTGTTTTTTTGGCCTCTATTAATGGCAGATGATCAGACTTCTCTTAGACCTGCTGTGAGCAACACACGCAGTGGTTGCCTCCCTATCTTCCCTTCATCTCTGTTTCACTGGAACTCTTTCTGATACCGTAAATGATCTTTGTATCTCTGTCACCCCACGAGCTTCCCCTTTTTTATGGATGTTTTGACAGTAAAAAGCACATGTTCTTGTTCCTTGGAAGACACATACTAGCCCTATTATGTGGGGATTACAAAAATGTGATGACCTCACTTCAGGGAAATAACTTGTACATAGCCTCTGGCCAACATTCCTAACTTAATGAATGTTGGTGTACGTCCAGTTGTACAGTTTGTTTTTGCTTTGAATGAAGATTACATTAAACCATAAAGACATTTGCACTCACTTCGTCCTTGGGACAGCTGCAAGCTGCAGGGACTCGCCTGTCTGGGAGACTAGACATCTTCAGTGCAGAGCGGAAACCCAGATTAGATCTTAACACCTTTACTGAGAATGGTCTGACCACAAGGAAAGAGAGAAAATGTTACTCGGTACTTGTTACTCATAAGACATAATTCAGAATGAACACCTTCCTATCAGGGCAGAGAGTGTTTATTAGCTCTAAAACGATGATATTAGAATAAAGACAAATAACATTCCTACAGAAAGGGTTCAGTAAACCATCTCCAAAGCTCTCCTCATGGGAGTCTAGTAATTATATCTGGTTCTTGTCAGCACCTGGTTTGGAAAATCAGTGCTTAATGATGTTAAATCCAGTAAGCTGCTGATGAAATTGGACATATTCATGCGCTGGCTGGGGGGTTCCAGTGATCTGGAACCAAGCTTTGTTCTGCAGACTACAGTATTTTCTTCATTTTCACTGTATTTATGTTTACCTGCCTCTGGAGAACATTTTAAACACCTGCCAACCAGAGGTGGGTATTTCAAGTCCATCAAGTCAAAATCCACCCCTGGCTCTGCTGCATTCATTTGGGTTTGGGTGGTGGGTGATTCTCAGCACTGCAGTCACCCTGACACGGTGGTGTGTTGGTGTGTGTTGGTGTGTGTTGCGCTGGTGCGAGTGGATCAGACACAGCAGTGCTGCTGGTGTGTATAAACACTGTGTCCACTCACTGTCCACTCTGTTAGAAACTCCTACCTAGTTGCTCTAACTTATAGATATAAAGAGACTGAAGCTCATCTGTTGCAGCACAGTTTGTGTTGGTCATCCTCTAGCCGTTCATCAGCGCTCACAGGACGCTGTAAGCTGGATGTTTCTGGTTAGTGGACAATTCTTAATCCAGCAGTGACACTGAGGGGTTTAAAAACTCTAGCAGCACTGCTGTGTCTGATAACAGTGCAGCATACACTAACACACCACCACCGGTTCAGGGTCACTACAGTGCTGAGAATGACCCACCACCTTAATGATACCTCCTCAGTGTTGGTCCTGTGGGGACACGACAAATAAAGAACCGGATAACAAAGTATGTGCTCCTGTATGATAAGTGGAGCCGATAAAATGGACAGAGACTGTAGCAACAAGGAGGTAGTGATAATGTTATTGTTGATCAGTGTAGTTTATGTGTATGTGGTACATTTACAGTAGCTACACTGTCTAACATGTTTACTTTAATGTAGATCCCAAAACCGCATGGCCTGCCATAACCTGCAGCGAGGATCGCTCAACTGTCCTGAGGAAAACGATGAGACGCTGAGTGAGGAGTACCAATCTGAACTTCATGCAAGTTCTCAAAACCTTAAGGTCTCCTCTCATGGTTCCAGAACAATGGAAGGACAACCGTTCCACCAGCAACACTATCCCATGCTCACTCGACCCCCCCGCGATCACCTTTTCAGATACAGTCAGCAGACACCTTATCCCAGCCAAGCTGATGGTAACGAGGTAGAGTCGGAAGTCCACTGTGCCTGGAATTATTCCAACTACCATAGCAGAAACTCGGAGGGATCTTACACAAACAGCCTGCCATCCTACCTGCCCTCCACAGACTACCACAGCTACCCTGGACATGGCTGCCTCTCCCACAGCGGGCCTCACTCCCTCCCGGGCAGACACAGTGCCAGCTTCAGCAGCCTGGACCTGCCATGTTCTCTACACTCCTTTACCCCAGGTCAACCCATGCACTCACCCCACGCCATGCACTTCCCTGGCCTTCAACCCAACCGTCCCTGCTGTGGATATTTTGGGCCGGTTCCACTCCAAATGGGTCATCAGCTCAGCCCCAGGCCTGGTTACCACCTGCCCTACAGAAGAGGTAGTTAGCAAACCACTCATCACATATCTAGTCACTTCCGTCTGCATAAAGTGAGCATCGTCTCTCTACCACAGATGTAACTGCTCAAATTGGCTTCTCATAGACTGTTAATTGGATCATTATAACTATAGTATTGGCAGGATTTTTACCTTAAAATAACAGCTTTAAAACCATGGTGATGCCCAACAGACTGGGAGTATAGTGTCTCTATCATTGCTACTCTGGGCTCGGCACGTTGCTGACTGCTGACTATATAACTGGTGAAACGAGCAGAAAGGGTGTGCATTGGCTGCACAGAGACCTGGGGCTGAGGGGTAGCTCAAAGTACAAAATACACCTGACTGTAGGGGGAGCCCGTGAGCAAGAAATACCAGTTTTCGCATAATGTTAAGTGTATCACTACGTAAACAGTAATTACCAGGTTCTAGAGATATGACGTTATTTTTGTACACCAACATTCTGATGCATGTGAAAGATCTTTTATTGTGATAATATATTTGTCTCTGCAGCTCTTCAAGTTTCCTATGAATTATCTGTTTAATATGTCATGTGTACGACAGAAAGGGCTGCTAGGTGGTGCAACTGTCTAAGCGTTGGCCCTGTGTGAACCTGTGGATAATCGAAGGGTCAGCCTTCACCCGCCCAGTTTTGATGGCACTGTGTGATGGGGAGAGTCCTGAGTAGTGGGTGAGAATTGGAAATGACAAAAAATAGAAAATAGATAACAGTTAATCACTGAATCTCTAATCAAGTTATAAATATCAAACTACTTTCATAATGAATACGATGGCAAACCAACCCACAAGACCTAAAATGATCTCATTAGTAGAATGGATGTATGAATATATTGATCGACTTGACGACTGCAGTATCATATTCCATCAATGTTTCATCATCTTTCAGAGAATAATCCAGCATGGAAAACAGATACAATTAACTCTGAAATGAAGAAAAATGGCTATATTGCTAACACACTGACAACAGATGCTGGAAGTGGGTGTAGTTATGAGCTCACGAGTACAGCTACTACAGTTAACTACTACTACTTCTACTAAAATTAATAATAATATAGTAATAATACTGATTATTATTGTTGTTGTAACAGACAAATAATAAATGTTCAGATTGTTACTTTCTTTGAACAATAGTTAATTTATAAAATAACTTAACTAGATGATCAGTCTCTAATGATTTCCAAGCTGTGAAGTATTTTATAGTCCTTACAAGCTACATGCCAACAAAAATAACAGCATGAAGTATATTTGTGATCAAAACATGGTCAAATTCAAACTTCATACAGATATCTAAATTCTTTCTGATGTGTGACTGTCTCCTATAAGTTCTTAAAATAAAGGTGTGTGACGTCCTCAAAATTGGCCTAAGAAGTAAAAAACGTATTGCCTTGCTTACAGTATTGTAGTGTATCACAATATATTAAAATTCCAGTTCACCTCTGTAATGTATAGTCCAAAAGTGGAAGGGACGGCCTCTTGTGCATCTCATATTGTACAGTATAATAACGGTGGGTAAAGTAAATGAATGAGTAGTATTAACAAATCCTGAATTTCACCTGGATCATGTTTCTATTTTCTTATTTAGGATTTTGATGGATTTCTGTATGGACTTTCATAATGTCCTTCATTTCAAGTCTGTTCTTTTGGATTAACACCTGAACTGCTTTGCTGTTGCTCATTTTCAAGCTTTAGTGTGAGAGGGCTAACAGACGTCCGTTGGTGATGCTCAGTAGTTAATCTGTACTTCAGCTGCATTTTTTTTTTAAGTAGTATCACAACATGGGTGGGTGGCATTTGGCAAGCACAGGCACTTTCTGCAATTACGTTACGTAAATGTTTAATAAATTTCACCATACTTTTTTTGTCGCACAGGCCCGGAGCATTACAGGCACGGACATGCAGGAAGCACTGAAAAGTGAGTGGTCTGATTTTAGAGCCTGAAGTGAAATATGAAACTGAAATATGAAATTACTATTTGCTTTTCAGTAAACTGATGATTATCTCCCTAATTATACCTTTATAGGAGAACAAAATGTGTAATTATCAATTTCCATTGTAATATTGTACCATTTCTATTGCTCCACGCATCTGTAATGAACGTAATGCAGTGAAAGTTCGTCTATAAACTGAAAAGGAAGGAGACGAATTTATCATTCGGAAGGAAGTTGAGATCTTTTCCGCTAATTTCGAAGAACAAAGCTTCGAGGTTTGTCCTGGACCTCCACAGCCAGCTCCTGGATATGTTCAATTCCATCACCAGCATACCTGATTTAATGTTACACTGATTTACCAAAACAGGTGTGGGATGAGAATTATAAATAATACCAGACTCTCATGAGGAGAGCTTTGCAGATGGTTAATGACCAGGAAAACCACCACTTTCTGTGGGAATAACATGCTGCCCAGATAAGAAGCTTTTCAATCTGAATTTATGGAATCAGTAGTAATAAGTGAAAAGTCAGCCTGAAGTTCAAGAGACAAATTCGTTTCATTGAGGGAATGAAAGCATATGAAATGAAAATTGAGAGGCACAAAAAGCTCCATAATATTTTCTCACAAGAGTGTGATGCAGCCTCTGAAAGGTTTGGGGTTTAGATCTAATCCGGGTTCCCTCTGTGCAGTGAAGGCGTCTCTCCCAGACCCAGACAGACGGGTCCCTGCAGCTCGCAGCTTTCCCAGGAACAAAGTGAGTGCAAATGTCTTTATGAGTTATTGTTGTGTTCATTCAGCTACTGTAGCCCATACAGTACAGGGCCTTCCTGCTCTTCTGAAGATCTGCATACAGTGAAGAAGTATGAGTATAATTGGAAACAATGGACGTTGTTCTAAAGCCATGAAAAAACAGGTATAAGACATAATAGAGAATTAATATAGCAAAGGATGGGTTGATGCAGCATATCTAACTACAAAATGTGCACTTATTTCATTCTGCCTTAAAGCTGAGGAGCTCTAGAAGGTGGCCAGGAAGTACAGAGTAAATGTCCATAGCTGTGCTGATGACACAATTATATCATTCCCTTCCTTCTGAAAGCCACAACTGCTTCTCAAGACGTCTCCAAACGGATATCAAAACCTTTCTAGATCTAAATGCTGAGAAAACTGAGTTTTATTCTCGGCACAGAGACTCGCATTTGGCACAAGGTGTAATTTTAGATTCTCATCTTTGTTTAAATCCCTCACTTTAATAATGTCCTAAAGTCTCTGTACAACTCATAGCCTATGGCCTTAAATGACCGGTTACATCGCTGAGTGTCTGACACCTTACGTTCCAACATGTGATCTCAGATCAGCAGATTCTGTCCTCCTCCAGATCTCCAGTGTGAATCACAAACAGAGTGGAGAGGCTTTTTCTGTTTTTCTGCTTCTAAACTGTGGGAATCACTACCGTTTCCAACCAACCAGTCAAGATCAGATCAGTACACATGTTTAACTTTTAAAAATGTAGCATTTAAACAAAGTTGTGGACACTTTTTTTTCCTCTTATTTTAATATTGTCACCTTGGAATGATAAGGTTCTATATTTGCATATCATTTATATACTTAACATTATCCATCCATCCATCCATTTTCTGAACCGCTTATTCCTGAATAGGGTCACGGGGGAGCCGGTGCCCTGCTGGCAACTCTGTGTGCAAGAGCAGTAAACAACCCTAGACAGGGCGCTAGTCCATCGTAGGGCTCACACACACATTCACACACTAAGGGCCACTTTAGAGTCACCAATTCACCTATTATGCATGTCTTTGGACTGTGGGGGAAACCGGAGTACCCGGAGGAAACCCACGCCAACACGGGGAGAACATGCTCCATGTTGCCTCCTTGCTGTGAGGCAACAACGCTATCCACTGCACATACTTAACATTGTGAGGTGTATATTTTAGTTGTATGCATTTTAGACTTTATCTAGAAAACAGAATGTTTCTATCTCCATATATGTGTCACTATAAAGACTTCAAGGCTCAATAGCCCACAATTTATAACATACTAGATCATTGACTTCTGAAGAATTTCCTTATTTTGTAAATATTGCAGCATGTTTCACAACATTAAAATATCAGTGTCCATTTTTTCTAATATTGTGCCCTAATTGGCGGAATCCAAACCTTTTCAAGCCTGATGAGCATCAACAACTTTACTTCTGAGCTCCTCAGAAATCTCCTTTGATTGTGCCACGATACACTTCCACAAATATGTGAAGATCAGACTTGTGATAGATCCCCGTTTTATAAATATGAATAACATTTCTAAAACAGGACCCCCACTCAAACCTGGTTGTCTCCCATTGATTGACGCCTGGTTCACAAGCTGTAAAGAGGTGGGTGGAGTTATTGAATCTGTGGGTTGGAGCTGTATGCTTTGCTGTAATTACAGTAACAGTAGTGTGAAGCCACAAATCAGGTCAAGTTGGTTGGGCTCTAGCAATTCCTGATATACTGCACATGCACATGTACTGGAAACAGAATATATATATTTACTTATTATTTTATTTGTTTTTTAATTATAATAAAAATATGATTTGAATGTGTTAAATGCTTGGAAGGTCAGTTTCAGAATTTAAAAAGGTAAACATTCATTACATGAAAAGTGAAATATTTCAATCCTGTTTTGTCTTACTGTTGATTAGTTTGGTTTAAAACTCAAGTAAATCAGTCCAGTATGGTTTGCAAATGGTTTGCTGACCATGATATTACTGTGATGAGCCAGGACCTGAAGCATTTACATTTATGGCACCATGCTTAACGGGATAATCTTGGGATTGGATGCTTCAGGCTTTTCCTTACAGACCTTTGGCCACTGAGGACAACTTAATCATTGTCTCATAAAGCTTTCCATCACTACTTTTACATGTTCATCTAAAGTGAAATATTTCAGTTAAAACAAGATGAAATACTTCACCTGTATTTCCAAATCTCAAGATTTCCAATCAGTATCATTAGACATTAGACTAGATTGCTATAGTTCAGTCAAAAACATGTATCACTGTAGATGTACAATAGCACATTGTTCACAGTCGTTATATTGATTTTAAACGGACAGTAATTTTAGAAATCATTTTAAATACATTTGAAACCAGTTCACTGAAATTTAGTAAAGTATGCCAGAACAAAAAGACATCTGTTCAGCATCAAAGTCTAAGTTAGTGAGAAATTGTTGATTTCACAAGGCTCTGAATCATTTCCTAAAAACTCCTGAAACTCCTAAATTTCCTAAAAACTCAAGCTGAACCACTGTGAACTGGTAGGTTTACACGCCTACAGAAAGTGTGTGTCACTTAAAGCTCGCTCTCTTTTCTGGTCTCTCTGTTGCTGTCGGAAAACCAGGCCAAGAAAAGGTGCTCATGAGGTGCCACATAAATGGTTTAAAATCTAGAACTGGCAAGTTTCAGTTTGTGATATCTCTCTCTCTCTCTCTCTCTCTCTCTCTCTCTCGCTCTATCTTTCTCACACTCTCACTCTCTCTGCCTCTCTCTCGCAAAAGGAAAAGTGTTTGTCACGTATGAGGCGGACAGCGAAGATCATCTGAAGGAGATAATCAAGTTTGTCGCTTTGCTGAGGAACAACGGCTTTGACACGCACGTGAGAGAAAGGATATGCGTCAGCTTTAGCTGCCTTAGTTTGAGAGCATCTGTAACCAATAGCGATGAGGAACTGATGTTGCACAATTTTCAGCAACTGAAACCATCTTCATTCTCTGCAGATTGATGTTTTCGAGCAGCAGTTGAACAGCATCAGTAAGATTGACTGCATTGAGAGATACCTGAATGAGGTAAACTCGGGACACTGCTAACCCACATAAACACACACACACGTCCCAGACGTAGCCACATTAGGGGTGGACAATGCAAGAGTATGTTATCTGCACCATAAATTACACCACAGTGCTCTTTAGAAAGCAAATATGCTCTCCAGTGTGGTTCATGCATGACAGTGGTCTCCTGCCTGTCTTCCCTGGACAGTCGAAACAGTTACTCCAACAAAATACTCTTGATTTCAGAAGAAACAATGAACGAGTAGGTGTCCCGATACTTACATAAGGGATGTGTAAGTGTGAAGAACCTTTAATTGGAAGGTTCTTTGAATGTTTGTATATGAGTCACACTAACACGTTTTGAATGAGGGGGGGGAGAACATAAATACAGAAGAGAGAGAGAGAGAAAACGAAAGAAAGAACGAGAGAAGAAAGAAAGAGAAGACAAAACACAAGTCAACAAACCACCACAACTAAAATGAAACTTCCTGGCAGCCGAAGAACACCAGCTGTCTCGCCAGATGTTTTCACGTGCCTGTCTGTCATGGTAGGAAGAAGAGAACGTACAGGCGCGGATGACTTTGCCAAAGCTACCGAAATGTCACAAATCTGATCAGCCGACTGTTCACTAGCAGCTTGTTTGGGTTTGCTTCCCCTTTAACTCTGCATGTGAAACCACAGTGGACCAGTGAAAATTCCGGCCAGTCCAGAAATGCAGTGAGCTACAACCAAATCGGGCTAAAGTCATAGCGTCTGGCTTTGACCAGCTGGTGAAGAACCATTTAAGCCCCCAAAAGGTTCTAGAGTCATAAAACTAAACAATGACGTCATTTCTCTTTCTGTTTGTGCAGAAAGATTACCTGATTATCATCATCATCAGCCTGAAGTACTTTGAGACAGTGACCGGAGCCAATATGAGCGTGGAGTGTGACGAGAGGACGTCCAACACCGTCTACATTCACAAACAGGTTCGCTTCCCTTGTTGATTTATTATAACGGGTGATTGAAATCCATGCGACTGTCTGTGTACGTCTGTGTTCTGCTCTGTAAATGTTCTCTTTGTGTCTCCCAGCTGCAGAGTGAGTTCATTCAAAACGGCTGCAAGAACTTCAGGTTCATTCCTATTCTCTTTCCTGGGGCTAAAAAGGTGAGTCACGCAAATTCACAAACCAGGATTTATTATTTTAGAACACCGTGACTGAAAGCATTAATATAGGAAGAATTTCTGGAGCATTGCTGTGAGGATTTGATTGCTTTCTTTGACAAGTGTTAGTGTCGGGATGTTGGATGATCACCCCACCTCATCCCCAACTCTTCCCAAAATTACTGGATGGAGCTCCATCATTCCAGAGAACACAGTTTCACTGCTCCACAGCTCAATACGGGGAGCGGGGGGGCTTTATACCCTACTAGCCCACGCCTGGCATTATGCATGATGCCAGTAGGTTCATGTTTATTTGTTCCAGAGAGTCCTGTTCTATTGGCAGTACATCTCTACAGGGACTGTGTGTGCATTTGCACATCTGTCAGCAATAATAGCATTTCTACACTTGCATTTTTTTCTAAAGCCAGGAGCGCTTGCACCGAGAGTTCAGTTCAAAGCTGTCCATTCCAGTCAAACTGGATTGTTTGAAGCAATGCTGACTGGAAAAGTACAGACTCTTCTTACTGTAAAAGGATTTCTGCAACTTAACCAACAAGAATCAATTTGCACAGACAGAAATGTGAAAGATATCCAATAGTAGCTTCATTGATCTGATTAATAAGATTGAAAATGATGGAAAAAGCACAAGGCTGCAGTTTTTCTATGATAAATATGTCAATTCCAGCAGGATTCACAGTCAAGCTTTTCCTGTTTGTACTGTAATTTATTGAAGGTCCGTCTCACTGACAATTCTCACTGCAAAACTGTCAATCCGTAGCGCTGTTTGCACTCGGGGTGTGTGTTCTCACCAGTTGGCGGTCCATATTATTTGTTGAAGCGCCCCTTAATCAGTGAACGTCCTGATTTGAATGAAATTGAGTCTGCAGTTCAGGAGACGTTGATCAAAAGAGTCAAAAAGAAATGTATAAAATCTGCTTCAGTTGTGACAGCTGGTTCAGCACTGCTGAAATAATGACGTATGCAGTCAAAGGAAGCCTGCATGAAGAAGCATGATTCTGACAAAATATTTGCTCTTTCTTTGATCTTTATGATGTTCACAACTGATTAGATGATGGGGGGGTTGAGAAATTCAATTCTGAAATGCAGCAAAGCCAAAGAGACACTAAGATCAATACCAGTTTTGATATGGATTTCAATTTTATTTAAACACTGAGCATCAGCAAACCACAAGCTGGGGGTGAATTAAAGTAGAAACGATTGGGAGGTGCCATCAAATAAGGTCATTTAGACAGTCACAGGAACAAGCATGCTTTTGGCTCCTGAAAGACTCCTTATTAGAATTTGACAGTAATATTTCAACACGGTTGATCACTGACCCCAGACCTTTTTGGTATCTAATGTGTCGTCCTTAATGTATCAAATCAAATCAAAACTTTATTTGTATAGAACTTTTCAGACCAAATCAAATCGGGATTAAAAGTGTTTCACCAGTGATTGATTGATCAAAGAGATGTTAAGGATAAAAATGAAGTAAACAATAAGAATTAGAAATTAAAAATGAGATTATGGGTTTAAAAATATCAAATGTAACAGGAATAAAGTATGATCAGTAATAAAAATATAGTTCATAAAATGATAAATGTTAATAAAAATACAAAATAAGTGTAATTAAATAGAAAAAAACATTGAAAATTAAAACCATAAACTGTTTTAAAGCCAGATTAAATCATTAGGTGTATAATTTGCTTTTAAACATGTCTGTATTTTTAGCTGCTCTCAGCTCCACTGGACGGCTGTTCCAGCATAGAACTGGAGATGCATTGTTACTAAGTTACTAATAAACACTTGACTCATCACCAGTCTCATCTCTATAAATAAACGTCCAAAAACAAATCTGTCTCCTCGATTCGCACTCAAATCCTTAAACCGATGTGGTTTAGAATATGGTTTGTCTATAAAAACAAAAATAAACCACCACTTAGAGTAACCAGAACCACATGCACCTCAGCCCATACACCAATCAGCCAGTTAATTACAACCACCATCCCTTGTTTCTACTCTCACTGTCCAGCCCCTCTTACCATACAGGAGCACTTTGAAGTTCTATAATTAGAGACTGTAGTCTGTGGTCAGGACCCCACAGGACCACCACAGAGCAGGTATTATGTGGGTGGTGGGTCATTCTCAGCACTGCAGTCACACAGAAATGGCGATGGTGTGTTAGTGTGTGTGTGTCGCAATCGTGCAAGTGGATCAGACACAGCAGTGCCGCTGGAGTGTTTAAACACTATGTCCACTAACTGTCCACTCTATTACACTAACTACCTTGTAGATGTAAAGTCAGAGACAGAAGCTCATCTGTTTCTGCAGTTTGTATCGGTCATCCTCTAGTCCTTCATCAGCGTCCCCTCACGGGACACTGTTCTCAGTCCAGCAGTGAAACACAGAGGTTTGAACACTCCAGCATCTCCTGTTCTAAACTACACTGGACGACCGATACCAAACATGTCTTGGTTAATTGTCTGCGTCTGGGGTCAGTGATTGATCGTGTTTGTTTAATCCTTCGCTAAACGAATTTTTGATTTCAGATTTGTGCTCCTTCAATGTAACCACACCGTACTGAACACGGTTCCTAATTTCTTTATTCATTTATTATTCTCAGAGCTATGTTCCATCCTGGCTTCAGAACACGCATGTCTACAGTTGGCCTAGGGACCGGGATGATATTCTGCGCCGGTTGATGCGAGTGGAAAAGTACAACCCGCCGCCCATCGGGCCGCTGCCCACCATCGTCTCCGTGCCCATCTGACGCTGCAACAACCCATTAAGTAGCACTTCCACAGTGCAACTTCAGCATTGACCATTTGAAAATCATGCCGAATAAGGATTTTGAGATGCTTTACAGTTTGTCTACGACAGGCTGGGTTCAGTAAGCTTGGTCCTAATTTAATACTGTTCAGCCACGTCATATGATACTGTTGCCATATTAAGAGACAGTAATTACAGAGACAGGTGTGTTTTATCTGTAGTGTTCAGTACTACGTCTCAAGCTGTGGAATAATTGAGCCGGACTTGTATATGATTACAATCAAAATTATTCAACCCCCCCACTGCAAATTAGGTTTATTGGGAACATGTACAATTTTAAGAGCCAACTTCAATCAAAATCAAACCACCTTCAGAGCCACCTTCGTGTCCATTTTATTGTTGTCAGATGTTGCTGTTTGACCAGTAGTCTGCACAACAATCTACAGCTCAGGATTAACAAACAGCTAAAGAACTTTCACACCCAAACATAATAAACCGTGAATCCAGAAACCCTGGAACTTAATGCTTTTTCCAAAAATGACCCAGATTTCATGATGCCATCTTACCACCTTTAAAAATAGCAGAGGAGCTGTTTAAATTGTTTTATGTGGCTTTATTTTACTGCCAGAAGTCAGTAAATGTATATTATATAATTTTACTTTCAGCAGTAAAATAATGCTATAGCTCAATTGAGAAGCAGGAAGACTAATGAAGCCAAATTGCACAGGTGGTAATTTTGATTGCAGCTGTAAATGCTTTTCATTGTTTTGGACATTGTTCCTTTTCTTCGATTTAGAAAAGTGTGGCATCCTTAGCATTACTTTCAGTGAGAATAGATCATGAATATTTTGAAAAAGCTGTAACAAAACTACTCAAAATAAGTCACCAGAAATCATTGACAGATTTGATTTAATGACAGGCAAAATTCAGTTGATTGCTTTTCCCTTTCTTTTTTTTTTTTTCATTGCTGAATTGATCCCACTTACTCATTAAGTGGTATGTTAGCTGGCGATTAAAACAATTAAACTTGGCTTTTTAAACCAATCCTTTCTTTTCGTATATTAGTACAGAATGAATGCACGATGTGTACATTAAAAAAGAAATACCAGTGTTACAATATATATCCATCACATGGGTGAGGAACAAATAAAAAAAAAAAAAAACAATCACAAAAATCATCAAACAGACAACAGACTAAACATCAGCAGACGAATCATTCTTGCACTGGCTCTAAATAAATATTCACATTAAATAAATTAGGTAGCGCAATGCCGCAGGTATCTTTATCATTTTTAGAATTAAGGCAGATCTGTTGCTGCACTAACACTAAATAATTCTGCCTCTGATATTTCAATTTTGTTCCAAGATGCAAAACTGCAGACATTCATAAATTCTAACCTCTCAGCATTTAAAGTAAGCAACATCCTGCATTTAGTAAGTACGCATGATACTGATTACTTACCAGCTTACAGAATATGCAGCATTCTGTAAGCAAACCCTGCAAAATACCTTTAGTAAAGAGTAGTGGTTTACCAGTGGACGTAACAGCAACACAAATTAGATCCCTTTTAAAGATCCGTACCAGTTTGGATCACGTTAGCGTTTGATCAAGTCCCTCATAACAGGGAAGCTTAAAATGGCAAAATCTAATGATTAACATTAGTACAAATAAATATGGCAGCAGCAGGTAGATCAACAAACACTTGGGCTTTTTAGGCTTGATATACTGGCAACTCTGTAAGGCAATGCTAACTGGAAATCAGTAAACGATCCTGTTCGCAAATCTGATAAAAACCCACACTGAAAGCAATATTACTTAAATATGATATGAGCATTTATTTCCTGCTATTGGTTAAATTTGCTCTGTGTGTTTAGTATCTGCAACAAGACGGTGGGCTGATGGGAGAAAGTTAATAATGCAAGGACGCTCATCGTCAAAAAATAGTTGTACCCAGAACCAATGTTTGTTGTCACACGTCACATGTCCAGAAGGCCTGGTGTCATGGCGTGGGGTGCAACTCTGTACGATGCCAGATCACCTTTGGTCTTCCTTACAGGCACTTTGACGGCCTTATGTTACGTTACTGAGGTCCTGCAACCAGTTGCTCTACCTTTACTGAACGCACACTAGGGTGCGCTATTCCAACAGGACAACATCTGTCTGCGTGCTACTGCCGTCTCAAGAGCTGACCTTGACGACACAGATAATATGCCATCTCCAGATCTATCCCTGATTGAAAATGTGTGGGATGCTATTGGACGCTCTATCAACAACCCACCCCTACGGCACCATCTGCAGAACTGAGGGAGAACATTCAAGCTGCATGCGATGGATCATCACAGGACACCATCAGGAACCTCTACAACTCCATGCAGAGACGTCTGGTGTTGTGTTAACCCCCGACGCCGTACTGAGAGACACGACTTCTGTATGTGTAGATCAATAAATATTGATCAAATTTTTTAATTTATCTTCCTTCACAGCAGCAGTGAAATCCCACACTTCCTCCTGGGTGCAACTATCCGTGACACTATTTGACTGAGTGTATTACAGGCAATCAGGTCTATAGCTACGCTAACTGGTGAGATTCCCTGTTTGCCTCAGAAAGTTGTCAGAGCCCAAATTCTCCATTTACCGATAGTCCGGTTCCATTTTGGCCCAAAACACACAATGAGATGCCGTTACTGTACTATAGGAGTGAATACTTAACACATTACAGTAGTGTCGCACTATTTACATGGTCAGTCTTTCAGTGTTCAGGGAAATTAAGTGAAATTCAGGGGCCTGCAGGGTTAAAGGGTCAGAGATGAACTTCAGTTGAACATGATCGACTCAGGGTCCTGGTTCATCATTTGAGCCATGTGTCGAAGCACATCTTTCTTGGTGATGATCCCAAGTAACCGCCTGAAGAGCACAAAAAACAAAAATAAACTTGTTTATATCCTGCTTCGGTCGACGTAAATTCTGGAGCACTGCTGTGAGGAATTGATTGCATTCAACCAGAGTGTTAGTGAGGTCAGGATGTTGGATGATCATCACCCCACCTCACTGCCAGCTCTCCAACTCCATCCAAGCACCATCATTCCAGAAAAAAGCTGGGGGCTTTATACCCCTCAAACCCAAGCCTGGTTTGATTCAGGTTTATCTGCCCCAGAGTCTTATCCTATTGGCCATACTTTTCTACAGTGACCAGACAAACTGTGTGTGTGCATTTGCACATCTCTGTCAGCAGTGCATTCATTAGAAGAGTTGTGATGGGGTACATCATACACCATTCTTCCAGACTTTCCCTGCACTATGGGGCTTAAATACAGTCATATGAAAAAGTTTGGGCACCCTATTAATCTTAATCATTTTTATTTATAAATATTGTAACAGCTATTTTAGTTTGATATATCTAAAAACTGAAGGACACAGTAATATTTTAGGATTGAAATGAGGTTTATTGTACTAACAGAAAATGTGCAATATGCATTAAACCAAAATTTGACAGGTGCAAAAGTATGGGCACCTCAACAGAAAAGTGACATTAATATTTAGAAGATCCTCCTTTTGCAAAAATAACAGCCTCTAGTTGCTTCCTGTAGCTTTTAATGAGTTCCTGGATCCTGGATGAAGGTATTTTTGACCATTCCTCTTTACAAAACAATTCCAGTTCAGTTACGTTTGATGGTCGTCGAGCATGGACAGCCCGCTTCAAATCATCCCACAGATGTTCAATGATATTCAGGTCTGAGGACTGGGATGGTCATTCCAGAACATTGTAATTGTTCCTCTGCAGTAGATTTGGAGCGGTGTTTTGGATCATTGTCTTGCTGAAATATCCATCCCCGGCGTAACTTCAACTTCATCACTGATTCTTGAACATTATTTTCAAGAATCTGCTGATACTGAGTGGAATCCATGCGACCCTCAACTTTAACAAGATTCCCAGTGCCGGCATTGGCCACACAGCCCCAAAGCATGATGGAACCTCCACCAAATTTTACAGTGGGTAGCAAGTGTTTTTCTTGGAATGCTGTGTTTTTTTGCCGCCATGGATAACGCCTTTTTGTATGACCAAACAACTCAATCTTTGTTTGATCAGTCCACAGGACCTTCTTCCAAAATGAAGCTGGCTTGTCCAAATGTGCTTTTGCATTCCTCAGGCGACAGTTTGTGGCGTGCTTGCAGAAACGGCTTCTTTCGCATCACTCTCCCGTACAGCTTCTCCTTGTGCAAAGTGCGCTGTATTGTTGACCGATGCACAGTGACACACCATCTGCAGCAAGATGATGCTGCAGGTCTTTGGAGGTGGTCTGTGGATTGTCCTTGACTGTTCTCACCATTCTTCTTCTCTGCCTTTCTGATATTTTTCTTGGCCTGCCACTTCTGGGCTTAACAAGAACTGTCCCTGTGGTCTTCCATTTCCTTACTATGTTCCTCACAGTGGAAACTGACAGGTTAAATCTCTGAGACAACTTTTTGTATCCTTCCCCTGAACAACTATCTTGAACAATCTTTGTTTTTCAGATCATTTGAGAGTTGTTTTGAGGAGCCCATGATGCCACTCTTCAGAGGAGATTCAAATAGGAGAACAACTTGCAATTGGCAATTGGCAATTGGCTTAAATACCTTTTCTCATGATTGGATACACCTAGCTATGAAGTTCAAAGCTCAATGAGGTTACCAAACCAAAATTTTGGTTTAATGCATATTGCACATTTTCTGTTAGTACAATAAACCTCATTTCAATCCTAAAATATTACTGTGTCCCTCAGTTATTAGATATATCAAACTGAAATAGCTGTTGCAAACCCCCAAATATTTATAAATAAAAATGATTAAGATTAATAGGGGTGCCCAAACTTTTTCATATGACTGTATCAGATCAGCTACAAAGAATAACTCACAAACACCTTACCCACTGCGAGTGACCAGGCACTGGCGCAGGCCAAGCTTGCGGAATATGTCCACCACTGTCTCCATGGGTGTGTGGTCAGTGACAGTGAACGGGCTCAGGTTCAGGATGCGTCTAAGCTTAAGTGGCTGTGGGTTAGAGGCTGGAAGCTGGGGGGCATCCTCAGTGAAGTACACCACGGAGTTGCTCACCACACCGTCCTGCTTCTGTCGGGCCGTCTCTGTGTTAACAGAAGAAAGGTGTTGGTTCAGGACAGAAGACAATAACATGAACTTCCACTGTATCGTGACCCTAAAAGGTGGTAAATGACCAAATCAATGCAGCTTACTGATGGCCAGGATGAGATCCCTGCGCTGGACGAAGCCAATTAGCCTTTCTGACTCTCGCGAGACAACCACGGGGAAGCCGTTGTAGTCCGTTTCTTTGATGAGTGTCTCCACATCCTCCACGGTGGTGCTGTCCTGTGTGAGGACAGACAGCGGGGGCTCGTTTCTGCGTGGCCGCATCACATCTGTGGCCAGCGTGCGGTGGGTGAACTCGTCCTGGTCCAGGTAGGGGTAGCCGTTCAGCCGTATGTGAGCCTCATAAATGCCCTCCTTACCGAAGGCGTCCGCCACCCACTTGCTAGTGACTGCAGCAGCCATGAGCGGCACAATGTACTCTAGTCCACCAGTCAGCTCAAACATGATGACCACCAGGGACACAGTCATCCGAGTAACCCCACCTAAGGTCAGATTGGGAAAATTGGAGAGATTTTATTCAAATTAAATTACATAATGAGCATAATGAGCATTTTCAACAGTTACTTCAGAAGAAGGCCGAGACCAGGCTAAAAGATCACAATAGTGACCAGAGTCTAAAAGCTAATCCTATGGCACTTCTAAAAGGGTCAGCTTGTATTGCAGAGGGTTAAAACATCTTACCGAGACATGCTGCAGCCCCAACCATGGCATAGAGGCCTGGGGTGACACAGTCAGCACCTGGACGGCACCAGTTTTTAAAGATGATCCAGTCATGGTGGTGGTAGGCCATCTGCTCCACAGCTATGCCCACAATCCGGCCAGCTATGGCACCCACAGCCATACTGGGGATGAACAACCCTGATGGGATCTGAAAAAAGCAACAGATTCACATGGCTTTTCCCATATGGATGTGATTTTTTTTTGTTTATATAATAAAAAACTATGAATAAATGACACTAATGCGAACACACACACAGAGTAGAAAACCGTGGCGCGTTCACCACGCTGTACACATCAGAATTCAACAGTGTGTGTTCTACTAGTACTAATACACACACAATGATTAGACAGCAGTGTTTACAGAGAGATCTGGTTGGTCAGACTGGATTATTATATAAAACACACTTTAATATAATAAAAACAGACATTTTAAACAGTTTTCGAAACTAAATAAATGAGTCCAGATTGTCTCATTATATGAACATTATATAAACTGTTCAAACGAAGTGATTTTACTTCAGTATTAATCAGCAGCTCAAACTGCGGGTTGTGTTATTAATACATATAAAGATCAGATCAGAATTGGCCAGGTTTCTGTTGGTGCCATAAACCATACGTTCGTCATAAAGGCAAACAGCTCATCTCAGGTTAACAGTTACTAGTACTTACAATTTATACTTTAAAGAACAACTTAAAATACGAATTAACTGCATTCAGTAACATATTTAAGAAAGGTTTTTGTGTGACAGAAATTCAAACACTGGTTGAGGTGGACTTACATAAATGGGTTCAACAGGTGAAAATAACATCTTTTTGAAAATTTTTAAACATACAGACATTTGATCTTCATTGTAACTATATTGAGAGATGGGGTGATTTTACTGAACACACACAACTGGAAACTGAAAGTATATTTTCTTGTGAATAAAAACTAAGGACACCCCCACGTTTATACCCCCACGTCTTATACTTAAAGTACCTAAAATTATAATTAGGTGCAGCACATCAGCTACAAATAATTAGACTTTCCTTAGAGAGGGCTTTAGAGGAGCCTGTCTTTTTTAAACTTTAGACATTAGTTTGGTTTGCTCTTGATTGTTGAAGTGAGTGGATTCACCATTCACTAAGCTCCAGTGTAAAACTAAAGAAGGCTTTTGTGTGGATTTTTCTTCAACCACCAGGGGGCGCTTTAGCAGAAGCTCTCAGTGCGCAGGAGGACGATGAATAAACCAATCAATAACTTTTCTGTTTTGTTTGATCAGCACTTTTACTTTTATGCTACAGGCACCGTTTGGAAACGAATCAGTTCATTTGTGTTCAGTTAAACTACGTTAGCAGTTCAGTAGATAGCAGCAGCTATTATCCCGGTGCGGCTTATATGTGATACTTCCCGGTTGTTGTATTTTAAAACTTTGTGGGTGCAGCTTATATTGAAGTGCGCTCTATAGTCAGGGAAATACAGTATATGACTTTGACCCAAAGCATCATTTAATGAAACACGGTCCGTACCTTCATGCCGAAGGTGAAGATAGTGATGACTATCTTAAAGATCAGGGCCAGTGCTAGCTGCCACAGTGCCCTGTAGACCCCGGGGCCGGCTGGTCTGTCTGGGATGTCGTCCTCGGGGCGGCTCATGTTTGGGTTGTTGATGTAATCGCAGAGTTGGGAGGACTCGAGCGCGCCACAGTCGTTAAACAGCTCTGAGATGAGTTCACTGGTGCTGCGCCGTGTGTATGGGTTGGGGAAGGCCAGGATAGCCGTAATCCCGGTCACCACGATCACCTCCAGTACTGGATACTTCCCCAACTGGGTGGTTTTACGCCGCCGACACCAGGCGATGTTGCCCCGAATGAACAGTGTCCCCCACAGACCCCCAAAAACCCCCAGTAGGATGAAGGGCACCAGCTCAGCCATGTACCAGGGCGTGTGGTACTCCACATAAAACAGCACCAGGCGGTTGTTTCCGAACGGGTTAATGGAGCGCAGAGTGAAGGCAGCCACCAGGGCAGCAAAGAAGGAGCGCCACAGAGTTTTCAGCGGGAAGTAATAACTCACCTGAGGACAATAAAGGATAAGGATCAGTAGTTATTATATAAGATATAATAATAGTATATAATAGTAACAATTACTCTCCATTATTTCAGCACAGAATGTAGCTACAGAAGACCAGAAGCGATATGAGGTGCTTAGTTTGCCAGAATCATTCCGCCGCACTTGTCGCAGCACGTTCATCCTGTGCAATTCCCTGCGATGGGAATACAAACTACAAATGTCTTAAAGGTGTTGTATGTGATTCTGGAAAATAACTGCAACCACACCCTCTTTAAATGGTCCTTAAGGAGCGCTACCCCTGAAATTCATGCATGATGAGTCAGCATTACCCACCAATGAGCAGGAGTAGAGCAACATCCTTTTCATGCCTTTGAACTTTATCTCTTTGCCTTTGCTTGATCTTTGCTAGGAGCTTTTTCAGATTTTGCTCTTCAAATCTTGTCCTTTTCAGCTGTTTCTCAACCATCTCTTCTTGAAAATGCATGTACTTCAACACACAAAATGTGCCAGATACACAATCTCCCCCACCCTTCCCCTGCCCCTCTCTTTCCCCCATTCTGTGCACAAGCATGAGTGCTCCCCGCAGCTGATTGGCTGAAACAGTGTCGTGATTCTTGGTCTTAGTCACTAGTTTTGACATTCTGAAGATTAAACATGGACATAGCTTTGTAGACCTCACTGCGTCTTGCACGACGATTTTAGCACCATTCAGATCGGTGTGGTGTTCATACCTCCTCTAAGCTGAAAAGCACTCCTCCTATCGGAGCACCAAACGCCACAGACACACCAGCGGCTGCAGCAGCAGACAAAACCTGCAGATTGCAAGAACAGGTTACTACACACTACAACACCAAAAAAAGAAGAAATCTTAAATCTAAAAATAGCATGCCAAGAAAATGACAACTGGAAATAAATAAACATCTACCTCTCGGCGCTTGCCCTCGTTCTTGCTGTACTTGGAAAAGAGGCTGCAGAAGAGGTTGCCACAGCAACAGGCCACGTGGACCAGGGGTCCTTCCTTTCCCAGACTGAGTCCAGATGACACAGCCAGAACAAGAGTCACTGTCTTAATCAGCAGGGTCCACTTACCCAGGTAACCTCGAATTATAAACCCACTGAGGATCGTCTTAATCTGTCACATAGAGTGTTTATGAAGAAACGTTTAACAGACTTATTTGGACAGACTTTTTGACAAAAGATTGAGATAACATACAAAGATTCCATTGTCAGAGCAAATGTAAAAATGTACATCAAACAGGGATTTTAGAAAACTGATAGAATTATATAACTGTGTGTGGTTCTTGGGCAGTTTAAGCCAAAATCTACTCTTAGTTTGTCTTAGATTGGAGATTTTCCATGGAAAGGAACATGTAGTCTGACTTTAGGCTCAAAGTTAATGTGTTCATAATTTCATATTAAACATTAGTCAGATTTTATATCCATTATATGTGAAGTAACATATTTCATACATTTTTATACCTTTTTTTAACATAAAAAAGCTTGTAATATCACTTTAAATGTGAATGAATATAAAATGTGTTAATTTTTTGTAATTTAATTATAAACAAAAAAGCATAGTAATACTAATCACTAGTAATTCCCACTGAGCCTTAATCTCTCTTTTTTGAAAAACAAGTCGTGAGACATACAGTTCTCTGCGAAACCCTTTTTTGAAGTGGTTATCTGAGCATTGGTGTAGAAGAACCAGGTTTATCATAGACATGTGTGAGTGTAAAAGTAGGGATACACTTTATAAGTTGAAATGCTTCACGACTCTTTATTGAACCTGTGTGAGGAGCCGGTCTGTGAATGAAGAGAAGTGGAGGGACAGCCTTTCCCTTCACCTACCTCCTAATGGAGAGTGTGCAGCTGTGACCATGATATCATTACCCCTTCAGTGAATGTACCACAATGGCAGATCATCAGTCTGCTCTCAGAAATCACTCAGAAATAGCAAAGCTACATGTGGGAGCCAGGTTCTAAGAGTGCAAGTGAATGGATCATTATCATGGACCTAATTATCAAATACACAATCCAGGTAATATTGTTAATATCAGGACTGAAATCCGATCTCATCACATCGGTGCAGCCTAACCTTTTTAGGTCTTCATTGACTCCATCACTCAACTCAATCATGGCTCATTATGGAACCAAAAGTATTTCTACTATAGCATCCCTCATATTCTATAGCAGGTTAGGGAACCAGCCATGGTGACTGGAAGGTCGCTGGTTCGAATCCCTGAACTGGCAGGACATGACTGAAGTGCCCTTGAGCAAGGCACTGAACTCCCTAGCTGAGGAAAGGGCTGCCCACTGCTCCAGGCACGTGCGCTCACTGCCCCCTGGTGTGTGAATTCACTCGTGTGTATCACTGTGTGTCGATGGGTTTAATGTGGAGGATTAATTCTCGTGTGTGCACAACACAGTGGGTTAAAAAAGTATAATTACTTACTTACTCAAAGACCCAATTAAAGCACCTTTATTTGTTCGAGTGTAAATGATTTTGATACCATCAGACTTAAAACATGGTTGCTTTTTGTCTGTAGTGTTTATGTGAAAGCTTACCTCTGGTATTCCAGACCCACAGGCATAGGGAGCAAACACTCTGACCAAAGACACGGCCAGGAAGGAGAAGAACAACGCCCACAGCACGTACAGGAAGTAGTTCAACACATACGACCCAGCACCCTAAATCAGAAAATAGTTTATTTAGGAGTTATTAAATAGTTTATTATATCATTTTGAGCTTGTACATTATCATCACACAACATTCTTATAGATCAGAAGCCCAAACTGGCTCCTCTACCTCAGTGTGTCCAGTCATCAGCTCCGCCCATTTCTGCCACTGGGGGCATTTGTCTCGGTCAGCGAAGGTGGTCTCGTTGGAGGTCCAGCAGCACTGCTCGTGGCTGTACCAAAACGCAGACAGACACACTCCCTCTTTAAGGTCAGTCATCCAGTCCACAGCCAAGTCTATCACCCCTGCCAGAGTTCCTGAAATAGACAAGAAATTACAATGAAATCATATTAACATGTTTATACTATTATTATATTCTATTTTAGAATATTCGAAATGTTCTATTCTATCTTTTTGATTTAGAGTCTGCAAGTTTGTGTCTTAGCTGTGAATCTGTAAATTGTGCTGGTTGAGTCGGTGTTTTCACACCGAAAAGTCCGGATCAAGGTCCGACACCAAGGTTCATTGTTTTTGTTACATGGTCCAGTTAGTTCTGGTTTCACTCTGCAGTTTAGCAACACACTTAAGAACTTTACTGCCCTGTGGTCATCACCTACGTGGGCTGTGTCTCCCTTAGT
The DNA here is from genome assembly GCA_034509495.1 of Acestrorhynchus altus. Classification (NCBI taxonomy): domain Eukaryota; kingdom Metazoa; phylum Chordata; class Actinopteri; order Characiformes; family Acestrorhynchidae; genus Acestrorhynchus; species Acestrorhynchus altus. Next base: position 5,028,860 of record CM067514.1, read on the forward strand.
CAGTGGAGCATCAACCTGATTTTGAAGCTGTTACTTTATGATACAAATGCTGCTTTCAGTTTGCTTTCTGTGTGTGAAAGCTGGATGGATGCTATCCACCATAATTATGCCTGTTTTTCTGGAAAGTGCTCAAGATTTTGTTCTGGTCCAAGCTTCTGTAAAGTAAGCTCTGGTCCAAGTTTTTCTGGAATTTGCAGATATTTGAAGTTTTTTCCTGGAAACAGTGTGCAAGACTGACCCTGGTCTGACTCAGTCTTGCCCGAGTGTTCAATGCTTTTGGGAAAGTGCAAAGCGAGTTCCAACACTAGGAGCTGTCTAGAGTACTTGTCCCTGGTCCTCCTAAAAACTGTGTTCTGGGGTTCACAATATATATTAAGCACTAATTGGTTTATAAGTGAGAACCTCTTATGTGTAGGTCTCTGCATGCCACACATTCAAAAAATACTGGTCACTGGTCTGAAACCAGCAGCTACCTCTAGTAACATTCCATACCTGACAGGAGCCCAATGAGGAGCATCACCACCCATCCAGACCAAGCATCCAGCAGGCTCTTCACAAACTCCCAGATAGACTCCTTACTCCTGTGTGTGATCTATTGAAAACATTATGATTACTGACCTGCAGAATGAGATCAAGACTCAACATTTGAACCTCCACCAAGACAATGGATGCAGAATGACCTGAAACATCAACTGGGGGAACTAATTATAATGGTCAACCCTTAATTGGGAGTGATTACTCAGCAGAGTGATGTATAATATTCAAGGCGGGCACTGGAACTCATACTGCATCACTTGTAACTTCACACTGGGTATACACACACACACACACACACACACACAGTATATACAACTTGCAGTTTTATGTGTACCAGTACCTTCCTGTGGCGGTCAGTATCTCTGGACTTCTCCCTGAGCCAGTCGATGGTGTGGAAATCTTCATATGTTCCCACATCAGGGATGGGTTCATCTAGGAAGTCCATCAGGTTCCCAGCACCATTCATCTCCTCATTGGGAGTGGCACTGCTTGTCCCTAAGAGAAGACCAGACAGAGGACCTCACAAAATGACTACAGCCAGTATATCTGCACATGACTGGAATGTGTTTTTCCCACAGTTTCAACAAGATCAGAAAGAGTTAAATTGCTGGTAGGAATACAAGGGCTACCCCCCTGGACAGAGCACCAGTCCATGAAGGGTACCGCACATACAATCATGCACATACACTTGCATCTAGGGGGCAAGATAGCAGCATCCAGAAACTCCTCACAGTCCTGGAGCTGTGTGACATACACACTACCTGTAGCCCCACTGTGCCACCCCATATTTAAATCCATGCTTTCACTAAAAAAAATCATCTTATAATGAAAGATTATAATAAAATATAATAAAGTCATTTCAAAAAACAGTCAGCAATAACTAAATAGTCCACAAATGAACCATCAATACACTAATTCTAAATAAGATGCCGTTTAAAAGTTTAAGCAGGGAATTCCAGTTTACCCTCCAGCTTGGAGACATAACTGATTATTTGCTTTTAGGCCATGTTTTCTGAAGCACGATCTGATGATCTAACAAACATAAAGATATAGCAACATATCTAACAAGGTAGAGAAGAGCATCACTATGAACTGAGTGAGCCTGGCTTAATATTGGGCTCATTTATGTGAATTAACAGGCTAAATGATCAGTGTACTTTGATCAGTGATACTGATCAGTGCAGATCAGAGCCAGGTCCCAGCTCTGATATGACACAGATACCTGTCCTGCCCATTATTGCACTGGGTGTGATGAGTGTGTGTGTGTGTGTGTGTGCATGTGTAAGTTTAATTTGGGTGTGATGTGTGTGGGTGTAATGTGTGTTTGTGCAATGAGAGTGTGATGTGTGTATATGTGTGATGTGGATGCAATGTGGATGCGATGTGGGTGTGTTGGGGGAGACAACCTGATCTGGGATACGAAACCGTGACTGCTAATAGGCTCTGAGCCAACCAGAACCAATCATTGATATCTGATCATTTGATGTAACAATTAAACTGATGGGACGATTTATTTATTAAATCTCTATTTGATTTATTCAAATCTCTGAATATGGGCCTTTCAGGGGCTGTGAATGTTTCTGAATATGTAAAGGAAGAGTACGAAGTGAATATGATGCAAACAACAGATCTTCAGCAATCCTGCAGACTGCACCTGCTCGCAGAAACAAAATAAAAGTCCCCCAACAGTGTGTAAATACTCTGATATGAGCGGAAATAAAAATAAGAATATATACATATGTAACCCTTTTATTACTTATTTGTTACAGACTGGTCGGAAATAAAAGTTTGTAATAAAACAGTGTTAAATCGACGGCCTTATGACAGCAGAGGCGGCTGACTTCATAATAAACAAGCCGTCTCAACATCACCCACTCAAACAAGGAAGAAATAAAGTGTAAACCAGAGGAATCCTGATTAAATCGAAGGGCTGAGATGAATGACAGGTGAACTGACTGCTTACCTTCTGCCTCCGCCATTATTCTGATCTTCTACGGCTTTATATCCACCCACACACCAAACTCGACATTATTAACGCGCTTAGGAAGCTGCGGTCTGTTCTATATGATTCCGATATTAATTAATTTAATTTTTATGACATGGATAATAAGATTTTCTGCGCAGAGTAAATAAAAGCCTCCTGCGCGCCTGCAGCTCTGCGCTCCGAGCTGCGCTTCTTAACGTTAACACCGCGCCGCATCTGCGCATAACACACGGCGCAGAACAACCTCGGGATTGGGGACTGAATCTGAAACGGATTTCTCTTTCTGACAGCAGAAAGTCACCATTGTAACGATCTAGAAGCCTTGTCTTATTTTACTAGAGACTTTGACTAACTAAGTCGGAAAAATCGTTCGTATTTAACGGACTTTTATTTTGTAGCTTTGTCACGACGCATTAGAACGTCGTGAATTACTGAATCACAGAAGTGAGTGGATTTTCTCGTTTAAATGGTTTTCAGTCCACCAACATGAAGTTATCTGGCCAGAACAATAGCTTTCCTTTGATTTTCTTTCTTATCTTACTTTTATATTTTATGTTGGAAATATATAAATGTGACTTTAACTTTAAAATCTTTCATTTTGTGTCAAAACTAATAAGATGTAAGAGTATGTCCTAATGTCTACATTTTCATTTCATTGATAACTCATTACACAAGCTGTATTAAAAACCAATGGATTATATCAAAATGGTAAATGAAAATAGAAGAATATGTGATTATTTATAAATGATAAATTAAAACCATTTAAAAAATTATATATATATATATATATATATATATATATATATATATATATATATAGTTTTATATATATATATAGTTTAATGGAACAACGTAAATAATAATTTAAAAAATGATTTTTCTACATAAACACTGGCAAAATCAAGAACTTAAACTAGACAACCAGTGCTCGTCCATCTTATTTCTTATATACAGTGTGGGTGCCATGGTGCTAAGTACTGAGTTCAGGCACCACTGCGGCCTGACCTAACCCTGTATGAACTTTGAAGACTGTCATTAAAAGAGCTGTTCTGAAAGACGGCTTTAGGCTTTCTCTATTATGGTCATTAGAGATCACACCCTATTCATCATCAGCCCGAGGGCTCTTATCACAGTCATTTTATAAATAAGCTGATTTCATTCTTCCTATCCGAGAATAAAGATTCCAGCTCTGTTGTCTTTATGTCTGTTTTTTGAAAGTAGCTCAGCAGTTTAGACAGCTGGATGCCAAGTGTCATGCTGGAGTGAGTGGGCGAGGAAGAGAATGCGTGTGTTCGATATGTGCTTCTCTTTGAGCCTTTCGTGTTCAGCCACCTACCAGCAGACGTCACAGCCTGCACAGTCCTGTGACCCAGACTTGTCTGTGAGAAAAGCCTTGTGTTTGTTTCAGCTTATTTAAATGGCTGTCGTAAGAATGTGGAAAACATGGGCATGAGACAGATGTGATTTCACACATATAGTCACTGCAGACATGTTAGACTCAGCATTTGCCTTAAATCAAGATTGTGCAACTTTGGCCTGTTGTGCCCAACAGTGTCGGCATGTCTTGTCAGAGTAGATCTTGATACGGATGGTGGAGCAGGCTTTAAGAAAGAGATAAATCCATATTCACAAACCTCATACACTTTCTGTTTCTTTCTGTTGAGCAGCTCGCCATTGCAACTCATTGTAACCCTTGTGCAGAAAGATCAAACAGACAAATCAGGAGCCAAAAGTTTCATATTTTCTCAAACCAAATAACAGAAATCAAGGCATGGACTCCACAAGACCTCTGAAGGTATCCTGTGGTATGTAGACCAAGACGTTAGGCAGATCCTTTAAATCCTGTAAGTTGTGAAGATCACCTTCCATGGATCACGTCAGTGAGTCTTGGACACCAGCAACCCTGGTTGGCCCTCCTGCCAGTTTTGGTTTGTGCTGACCGCTGCATACTGGGAACACCTCAAAGATGCTCTGACCCAGTCATCTAGATATTACAATTTGGCTCTTACACTTGCCCATTTTACCTGCTTCCAAAACATCAACTTTAAGGACTGGCTGTTCACTTAAAATTTGTGAACCCTTTAGAATGGTTTATATTTCCACAGAAATGTGATCTTAAACTTCAGCAGAAGATGTAAATGTAACTGTATCAAACAAATGAGACAGCCTTACACTGGTTTATTTATTTTTTGAGTAAAATGATCCAAAATTCCTTTCACATCATTTCTATTAGATTAAAGAAAGGACTTTGTAATTCAGAATTCATTATTTCTTCAGTGATGGTAAGTGGTCTTGGCCTAAAATATGATACTAACATCACCATGCGCCACAGAAGGGATCAGGTATTGATACTGGAATGCAGTGTTTTCCTTTCAAAATATTACCTTTCTCATTTCAACCAAAGCTTTAGAAAATATTATTCCAATAGCTTTCTGGCTCATTCAGAGCCAACCCTGTCCAATGTGGTGCCCTAGGCAAGATTTTGGTTGGTGCCTGTTGCATCAATGATTATGTTTATACACTCATAAAGACACTGCAGAGATTTATGTTTAGTTATTGGAAAAAAACACCACCAGTGCAAACCAGTTCAATATGCCAGATACAGTGTTGTTTTACAGCCTAACTTGCCTTGCCTTTCTTACAGCAAAGTCATTCATCACATCATAAGAAAGCTGCTGTAAAAGTTTACTGAGGCGTTCTTCGACCATAGTAGATCTCAGGTATGTTTTCATGAGTTTGAGCTTATAATAGCTCCTTATACCAGCATCCACTGGAACAAGAAGACTGGCAGAGATTCTCAGACCTACCCACATACTGGGGATCCCAAGTGCTGTGGAATGGGCTGCCCACCACTCCGGACATGTGTGCTCACTGCCCCCTGGTGTGTGTGTGTGTGTGTCTGAAACAGGGTTGCCAGGTGCAAAAAAAATAAAATAAATAAATAAATAAATAAAACATCCAGCCCAATGCCTATTACCCTCTACAGAGGCTGAAGTCCAAAATCTAAGGTTCACAGAGTCTGAAGAAAACTTTCAAAACTTTCATACATTTCAAAAGTACTACCAGCACTTTTAATCTCATGCCAATCGTCTTTTGTTTTTATTTAATAAAAATAATAATATTTAATAATATTTGTATTTCATAAAATGTTTTGTTAGTGTTATTATCATGATCTTTTTAATTGTATAATCTAATTATAATCTAATTTCAAATCCCAGTCAAAAGAATAGTAACTAAAAACTGAATTTGACCAATGGTCATTTCTGAATTTCTGGTCATTAGAATTTCAGGTTACAAGAATAGTTCATACAGTTTTGTCTGTTTCATGTTTATTGTTGTCTTTTCTTCTTCTTCCAAACTCCCTCAACTATGTAACACCATGTCACTAACACAACACCAAAATAATCATTTTCATTTTCATACTGTTGGCATTTTGTTGGTCAGCATTTCGTGAAACTGGTCTAAAGCATCCCTACAAGGGGGGTGAGGTATTGGTATCAGGAGGATGCTGCATGTAAACAGAAGTTAATATTATTCAACTGCAAAGTTATGGTGTTGTTGACTTTGCTTGTTTGTTTGTTTTTTTAATATTAACAAATAAAAAATAGTATAAATTAGATTTCATTCTCGCAGGATGGATGGACGGGGCCCTAGCATTCGCCTATACTGCCTGGGCTCATCCGTGTGATCTTTAGCAAACTGCAGATGGGCAGCAGTGTTTCTCTTTGCAACCCTGCCATGAACATCATTGTTGTTCAGTGTTCTCCTGATGGTGGACTCATGAGTATTCACATTAGCCAATGTGAGAAAGGGCAATAACATACCTTGCTCTTGGAATGAATTTTGTTGGTTGACCACTCCTGGGGAGGGTAATAATGGTCTTCAGTTTCCTCCATTTGTACTCAATCTATCTGACTGTGGATTGGTGGAGTCCAAGCATTTCAGAGATGGTTTTGTAACCCTTTGCAGCCTGATGGACATCAACAAGTCTTAATTTGAGCTCCTCAGATATCTAGTTAGGTCAATTCTAAACTTTCAAACACTGTCACCACCCTTAAACAGATTGTAACCAGAGCATCAATGTTATTCACTTCACCAGTCAGTGGTTTTAATGTTATGACAAATGGGTGTGAAATGATTTTGTAATATCTTGTTGCGCCCAAAATACTTCTAATGAAACAGCCGCTGGCCCTGGTCTAGAATCTAGAATCCAGTTCGATTGTTGACTACTGGACTACTCCAACATCACTACCGCAGTGTTAGTGCTCTGTCTACGGCCCTCGTCCAGAATCCCCACTTACATTGTAACCCTACTTACGTCACATCACTTGAAGTAAACCTAATACACTCCTGAGATTCTCTAGTTCATTGACTACGTTTGAGGCAAAAAGGAAATTGCCTTGAAAAAAGGTTTTTGGCAAGACTTTCACTTTAATAACTCAGAAGTCGGACTGGTGGAAAAAGCTGTTGCTGAGCCAGCTGTGCGTTCGGAGACAACCCAGAAAGCAAGGGTGAATGTGTGAATGAATCTGTTGTTTTCCACCCCTCTGAGCTTTCCCCGTCTGACTGACAGAGCTGATAAGTGCTGCACCATCCCAGCAGCGGAGGAGAGGAGGGGAACATGTCAGAAAGCTGCAATCTTTCTCACTGGAGCTGCTGAGCTCACCGCAGAGGGAGGCCCGCTGTTAATACTGAAGTAAGCAGACAGTGAGTCGGCTGATTCAGAGGCTGTTTCAGAGGCGTCTGTGCTGTAAACACTTGTTTGAGAGGTGGAGATGAGTACAGGGGGCAGAGGAGCCAGAGGTGCCAGAGGAGCCAGAGGTGCCAGAGGAGCCAGAGCACAAGGACACATATAACAGGTGATCTTTATACTGGTGCTGAAATACATGTATTATGTGAATGTATATTGCTGCATATAATATATAATGGGTGATATTAGTGTAATGTATATTAGTGTGTATTATACATATATTAAGTGATAATATATAACTATAACTAATGTTATATATTTAATATAACATTAAAATAATGGGTGAAGTCAATAACATTAATTATCTGGTTCCAATGGTACCTGTCAAAGGGCTGGGATCTACACATTAGGCAGTTTAAGCATAAGAATCTAAGACACAAAAGGACCAGGTTGTGATGGTTAAACGACTGGGTCAGAACATATGCAGTTCTTGCACTGTGAGAGTTAAAGATAAATACAATAAGTGATTTACAGTATACTGTATATTATTCAGTGTTTGTTACCATATTCAATTTCAAGACCTTCATATCAGCATTCAGAAAAGATACAACATATAAAAAAGTATTTATGCATAGGTCTGTATTTAGACCAAAAACGTTTTGCACCCAGAAGGAAGATTGCAGTGCTATTGGGAAGGAAAATAAAGGTGACCAGGAACAATAAATGATAAAAATTGAGACTGATATGATCTATATTTACTGATCTACACATACAGAAGTAGTGCCTCTCCGTTTGGTGTTGTATATAACACAACTTGCCAGACATCCTGGCATGGAGTTGTAGAGGTTCCTAATGATGTCCAGTGATAATCCATCCCAGGCACCTTGAAAATTTTCACTCAGTTCCTGCAGATTGTGTGAAATTGCACCCAGCCTTCGGGATGTGTGATGAATGACCACAAACTGTTGATCTAGCTGCTGTCTACGGATTTGTTGTTTGTCTCCACCAAGACTAAAGAGGCACTCGTCACTCAAGATGACCCGCTGCAATTCTGAGTTACTGCATAACCATCTTTAGCAATGTTGACGTGGTGTTAATAGCAGTCATTGGAACTTTTGGCATGCATGTAGTCCTGTGTTGTGCAGTTGTCTGCCAATGGTGGTGTATGGTATGCCGATGGTACAGTATGACTCACGGAAGGCATCACTGTTTGCTGAATGTCTGCAATCAAGGCTGATGGGTCACTCCACACATGTTGGGCAACCAACTGGTTTTCCCTCTCTCTGTGGTTCGTGTAGGTCTCCAAGATCCAACATGTTGCTGGTGCATGCCTTCTTCTATCCACTGCTGCCAACAGCATGATCTGTATGGCATAATAAGAACATCCCACTTCCCTGAGCTCTGTGATGTGACCTCTCTCAAACTCTTCCAGCTGTTCAAATTGCTTTTGAACTGTTCTCTGAAGCATACCTCACTGGCAAAGGATGCTACCAACACAACAGCATGAGTCAGAATGGAAAAAATGCACAATGGCATATAGTCAGTCAGGTACAGTGATAAGGCCCGTCCTTGCTTATATCTCATGAAAGACCAAACGTCTCATGATGTCAAATCTACCAACGTTATAGGAACAACCAAAGTTATAGGAACAAAATGACCCTTTACATTTAGTTGTCTGTCCTAAATGAGTTTTAGAAGTTATTTTCTTCACTCAACATGCCAGACAGAAGTAAAACAAAAAAAAAAGAAGTAAAAAAAAAAGAAGTAAAACAGATTTTTTTAAAACAGATCCCAGTTCTGGAAGTGCCAGTTAGCCAACTCCATCATATATGATGCTCCTGACCCTAGGAGGGTGAAGACAAGTACATGCCTCCTCCAAGATATGTGAACCCAGTCACCCACTCTTTTCAAACTGCTGCCATTGCATCATTGCTGGGCAGCCAATGCACTTGGAGGAAAGCACTGGGTGTGATATGGGAAGAGAGCACCATCTTACCACCCAGAGAGAGCATTGCCAATTTTGCTGTCTCTGACTCTTACCAATAGCTAGTAGCATCACCTGGGGTTCAAACCTGTGATCCTTGGATCATAGTGCCACAGCATTAGAGAACATGTTATAGCATATTGTATTAAACTATATGTGCTTTGGCACCTTTACACTTTGTTGTTGTTTTTTATTATTATTTTTACCATTTTCTCCCCATTTCCAATTCTCCCCAAGCACAAGTGCTGGGAGCATGAAAACTAGCCTCATGCTTGGTGATGAAGAGGGGAATTGGCCATCTGAGGCCACATATTTTTGCTGTCCGATGAAAACCACGTATCAATTTGTTTTCCAGTGTTAGTTTTTGCATAACGTGAATCTGACAGTTGTTGTTAATATTGTATCAGAATTTCATGATGAATAGACCAAAAGAAATGCTTTAAAAGGACTTTATTATACATTCTACATTATATAACTAACATTCAAAGTTGGTATTTTGCTTTCTCCTGTAAAGTGTTCATTCGTGTTTTTCATTGGACAGTGATTATATGCTCTCTGGGATTTCTGACCATGGATGACTGTGGCATCACCCTGAATCAGCCTTGTTTAGCAGTGAAACAGAACACATTTCTAAGTAAACCCCATAATGTTCACTGCAGTTGTCTTTGTAACACATGTAACATAGTGTCTTTTTATTTCATCCTTCATCCTTAACAGATCAGAGTTACTGTACTGGCACGACTGGGCTGGTCTGAGCACTCTCATGGACCCAGGTGTGTGTGTCCTGGAGCTGCTTGGCATCTTCCTCTCTGTCACTGCCTGGCTGGGTTCACTGACCACCACCCTGATGTCCTGCTGGCTCACTTTGTCCACAGAACTCCTGCCAGCCGAGAGCTATGAGCTCGGCCTGTGGGGGACATGTGTGGTGCAGGAGCTGGGGGTGCTGGAGTGCCGACCTTATGATAGCCTCCTTGGCCTGCCACCAGACATTCGCCTGGCCAGGATCCTCATGCTGGCCACTCTGGTGACTAGCCTGGTGGGCCTGATGTTGGCTATCCCTGGGATCTACGTGGTCAACAGCTGCAGGGGCACAGAGACTATTGTAGCCAAAAGGACCTTCAAGATGCTGGGTGGCACAATGTGCCTGGCTGCAGGGATTCTTGGCCTGGTGCCTGTGTCCTATGTGGCCCACCTAACCATTGTGAGGTTCTTCGATGAGACCATGCCTGATGTGGTCCCACGCTGGGAGTTCGGGGACGCTCTGTTCTGTGGCTGGGCAGCCTCCTTCCTACATCTGGTGGCTGGGGCACTGCTGCTCACCTCCTGCTTCTGCCTGCAAGGGGAGCCATGTCCACTGCCAGCATCCATCCCACTCCAAGGAACACGTGGCAGCCCTGACCTCTCTCCAAGAAGGAGGACAGAATATGTATGAATGGAGAAGATGGCTATGTCTGGAGAGTTTTAAATTCTGGACCAGGATAAGTGGACTCTGTAGGGGCAGGATTTGGGTGACATACTGAACAGTTACATACGGATGTAATGTATGAAATATGAGGATATAACAGAATATGAGGATAAAGGATGATGCTGCTTTTTCACCATATCTGTATTTTAGGTAATGAAATTTTCAATATGAGGATTTCATTCCAAAGTGGAGAAGGGCGGTCACTATCACTTGTATTATCAATTAATCTACTGATTATTATGATGGACAACATAATCATATAAGCGTTTTTTAAAAACAGAATTAAAGGACAAGTCCATCTTTTTAAAAAATCAGCATAATTCAGTCATTCAAGTGTAAACAGAGTCATTCAGACCGGGGTTTGGTGTGAAATGGTTCATTATAGAGAAACGTACAGACCCAAATTTCCTTACAGTGCTTGTAAACTAAACCATGCCATGACTACAACACAAATATTGACATTTTATTTACCATCCAAGACCACCAGTCATCCTACACATGATAACATGGTGCACATTTGAGGTTTTTGGGGTACTATTTTTCTACATATTAACCTGTATGTATCCCTCCACCCTGTACAGATTTCAGAAATATTCATCTTGTCTTTTAGTGCCAATTAACCCAACCACTCACTAGGACTCCCCATCAGTTGCAGTGCTCCTGACACTTGGAGGGTGAGGACAAGCCTGTTCCAACTTCTATACATGTGAAATCATCCATCACCTCTTTTCAAACTGCTGCCAGTACAGCATCACTGGGCAGCCAGCACTCTCAGAGGAAAGTGCTGGATTCCCAGCTCTGATACATGCATCACAGTCGGACCCTGGTGACAAGCCTGATGGGCCTGATGTTGGCTATCCCAGCTGCAGATGCAGAAACCCTTATACCCAAATGGACCTTCAAGATGCTGGGTGAGGCAATGGGCCTGGCTGCAAATATTCTTGGCCTGGTGCCTGCGTCCTATGTGCCCCACTTAACAATCCTGAGGTTCTTCAATGAGACTATGCCTGACGTGGTTCCACACATGGTTCTACAGCGGAGCTGCACCTGGTTCTCTCCCTGGATTCCCAGTTATTCCAGTAGGTGTAATGCAGGGGACAGGGTTTCAGGTCACGCTAATATTAAGTCCAGGAGGCAGAGCAGCCATTCCACCCCCAGCCCACCCTGATTACGGGCCAGCTAAAGTCACTCAGGGCAGCATGCCCCCAAAAAAGCCCAAAGAGACAGGCTCAGAGAAAGCAAGAACCAGTTTACGGGTCTTAAAGTTATTTAATATTATTATGGTTATTAATTTGCAGGTTTTTTCTAATGTATATGTTGTACGGCTCCTGCACTCACTGGATTGACATTGAAATTCAGGCCCACACCGCAAGATATACTGCAGAGAACCACGAGTCCCACGGTACTCATCACACTGCAACCAGCCAGCAGACCTATGGTGTCTAGGCCTGTCTTCACTTTTGAGAGACATTACGGTGTCTGTTTTATACAGTATTTTCTGTTTTTACAGTGGGACATCTGTTTCCATTCACCACTATGAACAGTTCTGTCTACGGTTTTTCTAGAACGAAGCTAGAACAAAGGTAAGACAGCAAACCACTCTGAATGACACAGTTTACATCTTAAAGACTGAAAAACTGGTGGAATTCTTCTTTACCTGAACAATAATAAACCACATGTGGCCTTTCAACAATTACAGTTCAGTCAAACCATATATAACATAATCATATTTAACATTTAATTGGGGGTCAGTAAGGTTGTTTCATACTGTCAGTAACTTGTTTTTAACAGCCAATTCATCATGACCTCCACAGAATGTATACAGGCTCCAGATGCAGACCAGTCACAATGCAATATCTACTGTTAAGCTCTTGAATGGCAATAAAAAGGAGTTATTTTATTATTAGTTATTTTATTAAAGAGCAACTGGTGATATCACTCCTAGTGTTTTTGCATGTCTGCTTACCAGACATTTGTACGACAATGTGACGTGAACAGGGACAAGGGGCTTGGCTTAAAAACAGTGCTAACAATGAGGCCCGTATCCAGCATGCTAAAGCCACACTACCAATCCTGGATGAGGCCCGTATCCAGCATGCTAAAGCCACACTACCAATCCTGGATGAGGCCCGTATCCAGCATGCTAAATCCACACCACCAATCCTGGATGAAGCCTGTGTCCAGCATGCTAAATCCACACCACCAATCCTGGATGAGGCCTGTGTCCAGCATGCTAAAGCCACACTACCAGTCCTGGATGAGGCCCGGATCCAGTAGTCTAAAGCCACACTACCAATCCTGGATGAGGCTCAAATCCAGCATGCTAAAGCCACATAGTAGCAATATTTTACTATCAGTCACAATCAAAGATGGCTATCTAAGCTAGCTAACTAATGTTATGTTGTTTCGGTAGCATCTTTCCGTAAAATGATTGCACCACAACAAATAGTGGCCACTCCTCCAGAACACCAGAGCACAGAGAAAGGAGGTGGTGCTAGATGGCCACTTTAGTTGCTCTTTAATGCTCCAGTGTTGCAATTGCGTATTGAGGAGATAAGCCAAGGTGCAACATTATACATTGTTGTAACATGGAAAACCATGAAATGCCACTACACCATTTTATAGTCATGGTACCTACCTAGAACCATTATATTATTTGGAGGTTCTTTAAACTTTAAGGTGTATTATGCACCCACACAACTTGCAACAAAACTATATTCAGGCAAAACTGTGGTATCACCTTAATAATGCATTATTGGCACCTCAATTTCTAACACTTTAAGTGGATTTTTTCTGCTGATCTGGGATGATTTTTTTTTATATTTTTGGCAATAAGGGCTTTCAATATTCCACAATAAATGTGTAAAATATATAGACCTATAATTAATTTTCTATTTTAACATTTTTAATGCAGATTGAACGAATAAGTATCTGTTCATTTTATGGATAAACTTCATTTGAATGTCTTTGTTATTTTCATCAGTACTGTAACTGTAAACCAGTGATGAGAAAAAAGACAATTTAATACTTATGATCCAAAGACTGATTCAGGTGCAGTGGTCATTTTGGAGCTTGCATGTCTCTTTGCATTGTTTTTCCTTTTTTTCAGTAGAATTTTTGTTATTTTATTTGATTTGTTTTCTCTGAAATCTCAGATATAAAACAGTGAAAGTATTTTAAAGATAAACAATAGTGTAGCAGAAAAAGTGCAAAGTTACTAATACACTGTATGTAGTTACATTTTATATAATTAAAGCAGATTTTCCCAAACGCATCTGTAAAGGCCTGTGTTTAAAAACACAATATGGAAACAATTTCTTCTAAATCCTTTATTTTAGTTGTTACTTAAAAAAATAATTCAGCATTCAAGCCTGTTTGTGAAATTTCCATCCCCTTTCTTAAAAAATAGGTGTCCCTCTTTTTGTTCAGTTTCATAGTTCTTGCATAAGACTGAATATTAGTTCAAATATGCTCTTTGGAAACTGGGACTAGACCAGTAGATTGTTTGTGTTTTGATTTTCCTTTGCTCATGTGCAATAATATATATCATCATAATAATTATATTATTATATATATATTAGACAGTTGTGAAAAAGTTCATTAGTGTTCATAATTTCATACAAAAAGTGTATATATATATATATACATCAAAAAGTTGCACCCAGACAGAACTTGGATTCCAATGCTATTGGGAATTAATAAAAAATGATAAGCAATAAATGATCAATTTAGACTTATATGATCAGTATTTATTGATCTACACATACGCTCAGTACGGAGTCAGGTATAAAGCCAGGAACTGTAGAGGTTCCTAATGGTGTCCTGTGATGATCCATCCCATGCAGCATGAATGTTCTCAGTCAGTTCTGCAGATGGTGTGGTAGGGGTGGAGTGTTGATACAACGTCCAATAGCATCCCACACATTTTCAATCAGGGATAGGTCTGGTGACACATCTGGCCATGGTATAGTGTCTGTGTCTTTAAGGTGAACTGTTGAGATGACAGCAGTATGCAAACAAGCATGGTCCTATCCAGAAAAGGTAGGACAGCTGGTTGCAGAGCATCATTAATAAAATGTTGGTCTGTCAAAGTGCCTGTAATGAAACACCCAAGGTGAATTGGAATTGTACAAAATTGCATCACACACCATGACACCTCCACATACGGATTTGTTGGAACTCGTCACTGAAGATGCTGCCATTCTGAGTGACTCCGTGACAGTCTGGCATGACACTATTGCAGACAGTTGATTCCTTCTGGGTGCAATGATATTTTTACATTGACTTCCATTGTGTTCTTCCATTCTATCATTCTATTCTATTCTATAAATTCACAATTTGGAGATGCAAGATGTTGGCGTGACACCTACATTTACATGTATATGTTAATATGCATACATATCTATGCATATCTTAGCCTGCATTGCAGGAGTGATATTATATACAGTATGATGTCTATAAGCTTCATTGATAGGATTGTGTCGTGAGAACGCTCATGTCAGATGTTTATGTGTAAAATGTTTGATCTGTTGAGGAAACTGGATTGAAGTGAAAATAAAAAGGAGACTTGTTCTCTATTGGATGTGAATTGAGACAAGTGTGTAATGTATGGTGGACTCCACTTCCATCACTTGACACTTTGCAACAAGAAGCCCATTTACTTGAACAGAAACCCGACAGAGCAGGCCTTTCAGGACCGGCGGTTGAGCATAATCTTCCCTGACCTGTCCTGTCTGCTTTACTGCACTAAGCTACATTTAATGACCATCCTAATGATGATACTGCGAGTGAAGAATGTTCGAAATGCCAACATGTGCCTCTTGCTTTGACTCCGTTACACAAGCCAGCCCTGGGTCATGTACTTTTGAAAACACTCAAATGGTCTTTTCTTAACTGTTCTCAGCAGAGGGTTCTGCTTGTTTGGGTCCTCGGAGCTCCGTCTGTCTCAGCTGGGCCTTTGAAGTGTCCGGCCAGTGCGGCACACAGCCACGCTGTTCAGAGAAAGCTCCCTTTGTTGGACTTCCACAATGGTGTCATTTATCTTTGTATGCTAATCTTGCCGTCTTTAGACATACAAAGATTTCTTCATCATCAGAGGGGCACATGGGGTTTTCACTGGCTGACCGTTTCCTGCCCACTTCCTTTGTGCAAATGAAGTGTGTGGATGGTGGCTCACACAGCAAATAAGCTGTCCCTCCTCAGGTATATATATAGGTTCCTAAATGGGTCTTGGCTTGCGTGCATAGACATTTACATACAGTTAAAATTAGGACAGATCTTGACCAGATCTTGGCCAGAATAATTTTATCTCAGTTGCAGCCTGACCACCAGTTCTCAACCGCACCCCCAAGACAGTCCACATTTTTGTGTTCTCTGTGCTGGGATGTGGGATCAAGCAAAAATGTGGACTATCTAGAGGGCCCAAGGACTGGTTAGAAAATCACTGATCTGTGGTATTCCACATTTAGATGTGAATGAAGATTGGCTCATATTCAAAGAGCCATTAAGGAAGTTTTTAAGACCAAAATGCCGGTGTGGCATTTTTTTCTTCATACAACAGCATGAGAACATTTCAAACCAAGATATAAGATTTGGTATTATAATATATAATATAATATAATAACTTTTTAATCGCACGATGCAGGGAAGGGTTAGGAAAGGTTAGGTAGTAACAGAATATACGAAAAACGCAGCTGCTGCTGTTGAAGTGGTTTGTTGACGTGGTCGGTTTTCTCATTCGATTGCCTTCCCTGTGTGCTGTAAAACTGCACTTCCTGATGGGAATTACAAAAGAAAACAATTTTTTAAAGGGAAAAGGGAAAGAACATCACTGACCAACACAAATCAGGCATTCCAGCACTCAATACCCTGAACGTCTGAAGGTAAAAAATCACCAATGAATCCATGTAGACGAACTGATCTGACATGATTTGTTGATTTCTCAAATACTTCAATTTGATCATTATAGTTTTTTACACATCATACACATCAGCAGATGCCCTTTACATGTCCCTGCTAGAAAAACCAGCATACACCAGCAAACCAGCCCATCATACCAGCATAAATTAGTTTATACCATTTTAGATATTCTGGGATTTTACCATCATTAACATTAATTTTCAAATTACACTCATTGTCAAAAATAGTTGCACCCAGAAGGAATCAATCAATGCAGGACTGCAATGGTGTTGGGACAGACTGTCATGGAGTCACTCAGGGTGGCAGTGGATTGTCTTTAGTAACAAGTTCTGCTTCTGTCTTGTGGAGACAACCATCAAATCTGTGTCTGGAGTACCATGGTCAGTTCCAAGATCAATGGTTTGTTGTCATATGTCTAGAAGACCTGGTGTCATAGTGTAGGGTGAAATTTCATACCACAATACCAGTCACATCTCCAGACCTATCCCTGATTGAAAATGTGTGGGATGCTATTGGACGCTATATCAACACTCCACCCCTACCACACCATCTGCAGAACTGAGTGAGAACATTCAAGCTGTATGGGATGGATCATCACAGGACACCATCAGGAACCTCTACACCTCCACGAAGAGATGTCTGGCATGTTGCTTTATAGTGATGCTGCACTGAGAGGCAGGACTTCTGTGTGTGTAGATCAATAAATATTGATCATATCAGTCTAAACTGATCGTTTATTGATGCTGGTAACCTTTAACTTCCTTCGCAACAGCACTGCAATCCCACACGTCCTTCTGTGTAAAACATTTTTTTGTGTATGAGTTATTTTTCTGTCCCTGTGACGTTCCAAATTCAGAGACAAAGTATACAGTATATCATTTAGTACACACGTCATTTACAACAATTCCCTCTTTCAGAGCACATCATTGGCATTACATTACTGCTGTTGTCTGTTCTTCTTAGCAGTACACAGTGCACTGTTTTATTTCCTGCGAGGAAAGCTCATCTCATGACAAACCAGTAATGAAGCATTTCTACTTTCCTGTATTTTCATTTCCAACATTCCTAACAATTCAGACATGCCATAACCCCAGTGTTTTTCCAGCTGTCCATCTCTGTACCACCAAAGGACACTGTATCACCTTGGCCTGTTATTTCATGAAACAGAAAGAATGTTTCAACCAAAGTATGTTTTTGAGTTACATGTTATTGCTGTTCAGCTGAAGCTCATAACAAAGCTGACAAGAAAAGAAGCCAATAGATATTAACATGTAAACACTGACTTTACTTACTTTACCAAGTGTGATTAGAGCAGAATCTAAGACTGATGTTTTGATCAGGTGTAATTCAATTATATCATTACTATTATATCATGTCAACCACACAAATCAACGACATATTTAAGACGTAAACAAAAAATGTAGCATAAGGGAAATCATTACTGACTGGTCCAAACAGTTCCCCAGTACAGTTCCCCAGTACAGTTCCCCACACTTACAGTCCTACACCGAAGTACTGGAACATTGAGGCCAATCCCTTTGTTTTTGCTGCAAACTGAATACATTTGGGTTCGACATGAATATGAGACAAAATATCAGTATGTCAGCTTTTATTTCCAGGTTTTTTCATCGGGATTTGATACACAGTTCAGAATTAGAACCTCTTATCTTAACCCACCCATTTTTCTTGTGAGCAAAACTATTGGCACATGTGATTGATAGGTGTGTTTTGTTGTCCAGGTGTGTCTTGTTCCATTGATTATTCAAACAATAAATATCACTGAATGTCAGGCTCAGTTTCCGAGTTGGGTGTCTGTTCAGACAGTGAGTTGTCTATGGGTGAAAAATAAGCAGAAAAGATTGGAATTTGATTAGAACCATTGCAGAACATTGGCCATAGCCAGGTCAACAGTTTGGAATGTGCTGAAGAAGAAAGTCATCACTGGAGGACGTCAAACGGATGTAATTATCAGTTTGGGTGTTTTCTGTGGCATTATTCTGATTGTGAAATTGGATTTCAGGTTTCACGGCTGCGGCTGTGTTTTGGTGTGAGATTTGAAGGGAACACCAAAGAAAGAGAGGTTGAACTTCTTTGGGGGTTGAGCTTCACAACTGAGAATGC
Source organism: Acestrorhynchus altus (assembly GCA_034509495.1). NCBI lineage: Eukaryota > Metazoa > Chordata > Actinopteri > Characiformes > Acestrorhynchidae > Acestrorhynchus > Acestrorhynchus altus. Next base: position 5,047,560 of record CM067514.1, read on the forward strand.
TGTTCAGAGTACAGTTCAACTTGCTTTTAGATGGACTTTTTAACCCTTTCATGCATTACTTATGACAACATGAATCAGGATTTATTCCCCAAATGATTTTATTGTCCTTTAGGCTGAACTACTGAATTGTGTGTTTCTGTGGAGTTATTCGTGTGTCCACTCGGATGTTCACCTACAATTGATATTGCATTAATGGCCCAATGAATTAAACCAAGTTTTTTTTAACAAAGAAATTAAGTAAAATGGAGACTTTAATGCTGTAGCACAAATATTTTGATAGATTGCTGCTGTCTAGTGAAAACCATTTAATGTCCAATATTAGTTTTCTCCATGGATTGAACCCTGTATCTGCTCTGTACACTATGTAAATAGTTCTGGACGAATAGAACAATATAAATGCTCTCAAATCACTCTTAATGACTCTTATTTGACCTTCACATGCATTCAAAGTTAAGAGCAATTTTGCCTTCTCCAGGAAGGTTGCCATTTGCTAAAACACTACAGAAGTAAAGCTACAGAAGCAATATCAGTTAACAAAACAAAATAATCCCTTTGCCTGCCAGACAAGGACAATGTTTAGATTGTGCCCCTTGTAAAAATATCATAGGCCACTGCCATATGCTATGTAACTGTGTAGCCCACTGCCCTATGCTGTAGAGACACCATCAGGGTCCTGCCCTGGCCTTCGAGACGCCCAGCCTGCTGAGAAAGGCCTTTTTGTTCTGCCAGCATCGGCCTGTTCACAATGCTAAGCACAGACAGAACTGGCTTGGCGCAAGTTACACTTCCAGTCTAACAATTAGTGCTGCTATGAGAGGGCTCACGTGCCCTGTCGCTGCCATCCTCCGCCCTGGTTCACATGAGCAGAGGGCCCAAAGAGGTCGTGGAACCCACACCTCCAACATGTGAACCGGCAATATACCCAGCAGCAGCCCATACTCAGAACATATGGGTCCGGGGGACAAAACCTAATCATATACAATAGATCAGGAGTCCACACCCACACACAGTATAATTACTCACATCTGTCACAAGTACACCCTGCAACTGTTCATTGAATGTCCAGTAGACCACACCTGCCACTTAAAGACAGCAGAGTCCTTAAGTCGGGGCAGGTGATATGATAAAAATATAATATCACGATATTTAAAGACATTGTCATTGTGATATTTTAACAAAAAATGCCTTAAAAAAGCACAGGTGCCCAGCTCTGATACAATGGCTAACAGACACCTGTGCTGACCAACCTGACATTGAGTGTGAGGTGTGGAGAGAGAGCCATCTACCCACCCAGAGAGGGAGACCGGGCCAATTCCAAAGCAGCATGATCCAGGATTCAAACCCGGAATCCTTAGCTCATAGTGGTAGAGCTTTAGGCCACTGAGCCACTCAGAGCCAAACCCAATATTTTTAATTACATTTAATTTTTTACATTCATTTTGTAATAGTGATATCCTGGATTTAAACTTTACACTAATTAACTTAAAAAGCATATAGTATAACAGGGGTGATTCTAAGTTCAAAGCTTTAGGATTACTGAGCTCCCAGTAAGACCAGCAATGTAATATAATTTTGGACCTTCAAAAAAATAAACAAACAATAAGTATTTGTATCTAATGAGACAAACATAAAATAGATCTAAAGCAATTTATATTATTTCTACCACTGAATGTTGAGCTGCTGTGGTTTTGGGTGGCCAGAGGAGAATGACCGAAAGAAAATAAGCATAATTTAGATAAAATCAGACACATTAAACCTAATCATTTGTTATCAATATTATAAAGAGTGGTTACAGATTCACATATACTATTATGACTATTACTGTTCCTCCCACAGACATACAGACCTAAAAGCAGGAATAACGGATACAAAACACAAACAGCTTCCTTCAGGTCCGTTATCTATTACTGTAGATAAATCAGTTACTGTTTAGGAACAACGAGAATTCAGGATTCAAGACAAACTCCCCACAACTCATCATTCTTCAGGGCTTTTGGTCACTCCCTGTATGTGTGTGTGTGTGTGTGTGTGTGTGTGTGTGTACATAGCGCACTGCAGGTTCAGGGAGAGCAGAGAGAGAATGCATTAAATATTATGTTGACCTTTCTATGGTTTTGTTTCAGCTTATCAGAGACAACGTTCCCTTTTTTATATAAAAACAAAAAACAATGTTTTACTCTTATTCATAGGGGTTCTGGGACATTTATACTGTTTAAAAAACAAATCTTAAACATTGCAAATGTACTAGTGCATCTGATAAAATATTTTTTCACATAGAAAATGTGTTCATAATTTCATGCAAAAAGTCACTTTTTTATTATTAACATGTAATTTTTTACTTACTGCTGATTAAGATGACTTATAGCTCATGAAAATCAATTACAACATATAAATTCAGGTTTGACTAAATTATAAATCAGTATCAAAATTAAAAAGAAAATCTTTTAAAGCTTCAACTTTTTCCTTTAAATGTAACAAATATAAAATCTATTACAGTTTAAATGTTTTTTTTTATTAAATTCTGAACAAAAAACAAAAACATTCCCAATATTATAATATTTTGAGATGCACTAGTATATTTCACTATGAAATTCTGGTAACCACAACTGCCAATATTTTATCATATAACTTTTTTTTACAGTGTAATCTCATCTAAGCCGGTTAAATAAACAGAGAGATTCCTCATTGTTTTGGATTTTGCAGCTGTTTTATGAAAAAAAAACAGTTCAGAAATTAAATAAAAGTAACTTGTTGCTGTAATAAATCAACATTTAAATACATAATTAATAAAAGCAACACAACATGTACTTGGACATATTTGCACATCTCCTTCACGTTTTGCTTTTGCTCCAATTTCATTTCACTTGTTTCACATACATTTAGCTACATCGCAGTACGCACAAAGTTTTTAAATAAGACATGCATCAGTATACATCCTTACACATAATCTCACAACACAATGCTGGACAAAAACATTCAAATATCATGAAAGACAAAGATTTAATGAAAGACAAAGTACCTTTCAAATATTTAGGTGTAAAACTAAACCTGGCTTTAATTGAACCATGTGACGCATGCATAGGGTTCCCTGAGTTGGCCACACAGTAGTGATTAAAGCAAGGGTGTCACATGTCAAACCCTTAGAGTCCCCCAATTACACTCCTGCCCCCCAAGGACAACACTAACGGTACTTGTGCTTACCCCTTTTCCACTCTGTAAACAATTTGGTGAAACCTCCCCCTAATACAGTAACGGCTCATTGATTATTCATATTATTACACAATCATAACTGCTGGAAACATGTGTGGTGTGTTCATGTTATGGGGTGTAACAAAGCAGTAAGTCACCAATCTGAGAGTTTACTGTGTTTATTATGTAAATAATTCCTCTGTACATTTATACATTGCATATCTCTGTGTTTATGTATGTTGTGAAAAACAGTGGGTTCTTAAGACAATGCTATAAATAATTAAGAACCATTTTGACTCTTAATAAATGTATCTTTTAAGGATTTAAATGTCAATTAATCAGCACATTAACCTTTAGAACCCTCAATTTTGCGGGATGTTTTCATAGTTTGACTTACTTTTATTTGCCAAAAAAAATATAAATGTATTTATTGGAGACAGTCACACATGCCTGATATTAATATTTTCTGGAGATGATACAGAGGCTACTCAACTATTACTTCATTTGAGAAAATTACAAGAATTTAGAAATGTGTAGGAATTTTGGCTTAAAAGCACTAAAACGTTTGCATTTGAGATGAAAATTCAAGAATGTTAAATAATGATTTGTAATGATTGACAATGACATTTATAATAATAGGTTCATAGTCCAAATCAAGTAAAAGAAACTTTATGTATGTATCAGTATTGGCCCTTTCTCTGGACTTTTATTCTGAAATTCTCGTTTTCTTCTCTAACTCACTATCTGGGTCAGTGACATCATCAGCGCACCCCCTCTTGTTGATCAGTCATGAGTCTGTATGCAGGTTGAGTATGTACATGTAATGCATGAGCACGTACACGTACGTGTAATTCAAATTACACTCTGTAATGAAATGTGTAGGTCGGTGTTCCGTAAACATCGTTGATATAAACGATATGATCACAATAACAAAATGTATCACAATTCAATCAAATGTCAGGTTCCACACCCCTAGTCCTAAATCATTCCTTGGGAGGTAGGATCTATAAGGAGAACCTTTTATCCATATAGCCATTCTATGTCTCAAAGACCGGGTTGTCCACACCATAGTTCACGGTGTAGTGGCTGCCCTTCGATGTGGCTCTCAGGGCCAGTGTCATCCCAGTTTCTCCCAATCCCAAGTGGCCCTCTTCTGGAGAAGAAGGTTTGACTTTGGTCCTCAGACCTTCTGGAAATCTGTAGGACAGAAAAACCATTCCACTTATCACCACCAAGATGGATGCAAAAATACCAACGGCGATCCCTGGCCCGACATACTGCTCAACAGGCGCTGGCGGCATGTAGAAGTTCAGCGGGAAATTTATAGTCTGGTTGGTCACTACAGAGTTTAAATTCCAGATAAGAGGTATGAAAGAGCATACTCCTGCAAGAATTAAAAGTCCCCCGCCGATGGAAAAAGCAAGTGTGATGGGTTTCTGCTTATCCAAGCCAAAGTAGATGTTCCTCAGGCCATAGATGGTGCTGGAATTTCCAAAAAGGCCCAGAATGAGGGCCAGCAGCATCATTGGCTGAGCAGCCGCAATCTCGCTTGGCACAAAAGTGTCAGAAAGGCGGATCTTCTGGCAGTACATGGTCTCATACTCAGACATGACCAGGGCGTGGGTGTAGAAGCACATCCTCCAGATGCCCACCCAGGCCATACCTGAGGTGATGATGGACAGATTTGATACAGCCCAGATCCTCCACTGTACGAGCCCGATGGCCACTATGGTGAGTATCCATCCAATTATGCCCACCCACAACCCTACAAATTGGGCATGGGCTGTGTGGACCAAGTATGGCATGATATGCCACCTCCAGTTCTCAATGTCTGGCTTCCATTCAGCTTCCTGGCCACAGGTCCAGTTCTCAGATGAAGCATTCCCTGCTATAGGCTGTGCGTGGGTGATGTTGCTGCATTAGAGGAGAGGTTCTCAATATTGCTCCAAACAGGCTGAGTTCATAGAATGCTTTCCCATCCACGTCTCCAAGAAACCCGGTAAACAAACGACCGCCGTCCCTTAGAGAGATGGAAAGATGGAGCGAGAGAGAGAGTACTCAATTAGTTGAATAGACTGATGCTGTGAATGTAAGGAAAACAATACACAAACAAAAGATCACACCAAGCAACAGGCGAGTGCCAAGCAACGGGAAACGTTTGAAACCTTGGAGCTTTTGCGTTGGAATAAAACAATAAAGGAAGCTGGAGATTCCACAATTCCGTGCCCCATTCTCATAACACACAGTCCTGTGCAAAAGCCTTCAGTTACGGAATGTCCTGAAGACATGTCTGAGGAGTTTAGATGTGAGATAATCTATTTGTATAAGGAAGGAGAAAGTCAAATCAGAGTGAACCAACATGGATTTTCAAAACTTTTGAAGGCGCTAGGACAGAAAAAAATGGAATGCCTAACAACTGTGCGAGAAGCCCCAATTAGATACACTGCACTGTCATTTTAGGGCCAGTTTGCACACAGTATTAACATGCATTTTCATTGTAACCAGGTGAGATTTGATTTAACTTTCTTGCAGAGCTGCAATAAACCACTATTTTGATAATTGAATAATCAATTTCTGGCTTATGAATTGACCAATTAACATTTATGTAGCTATTAAACTTTAAATTTACTAACTAACACTGAAGGCAATAAAGATAAGCTTATTCAAATCACTGTTTAATGAACTTTCGTGCTTATATTTACGATTAATAACAACATATAACTATTATATTTCCTTACATGACAAATGTGAGAGATGTTTAAGTGTTACTGCTATGTTTGTATTTCTGATTTTTATTTGTCTGTTTGTAATGAAGTGGCTCTATGGGGCACTTGCCCCTTTCATGCACCTTGTTTTTGGCCTTTCAGTATGTAATGTTCGGTGGATGACTCACCTGAAAATTGCTCCTTTTAACGTCCTTTTAGCCCATATCCATATAAGACCCCCACGTCTCACACTAACAGAACTGTCTATCATTTTTCTCCACACGCTCCATTCCCGTCACGGAAGCTGCTCAGTCTGTATGTTTTCACTGCAGCTCTGCAGTCAGACTTATTACTGAAAACAGTAACAGCAGCAATAAAACTGATTCCACACTGTTATTGGTCAAATTGAACAATGACGTGGTTCACTTGCATCAATTTTATCCAAACGTTCCAAGTTAGTGTAAGAAACACGTTATGTCACCAACTAATCGACTATTAAATTCGCTGAAGTCTAATTTGGGTCTTGATTTTAGTCGACATATTTGTTTATTAGTCGATTCGTTTGTTGCACCTCTGCTTTTTTGCTGTTTTACAGTCTGTAAACAATGTTTTTTAAATCAAAATAATCCTGGTCTGGGAGACTGTGAGCAGTTTTTCCACATTCTCATCATGGCTCTATCAGAAAATGCAGAGCACTATTTAAACTGCTGTGATACTGCGAGCCTATCCCAGTAAATAAGCAGTGGCATGACCACAGCAAGGGACATTCAGAGAGCATGAGAGAGAAGCCAACATCCACAGTTATAATTACTTGTATTAACATTTTTTCAACACATGCATTTCATCTTGCCTGATCAAATCTGATCACAGAAAACACATTCCATTTACACTTGTCCAAATGTGGACTTTTTATATGCTCAAGTGAAATCCGAACATCTGACTGTAATCCAATTACGCTGCATTTTGGTTTACATCTGTCTTTTTATGTGGACAAGTGAAATCTGAACATGATCCGGTCGTAATCCAATCACACTGCATTTAGGGAATGTTTACATCTGTCTTTTTATGTGGACAAGTGAAATCCGAATGTTATCCAATCACCAAAAACACATGTTAATCCGAATCCAGCACTCGCTTCAGAGCCGAAAACACCCACAGGTGTTTCTGTCCATGCTTCCACTGGGAGAATACAACTCAAACTGTGGTTCTCAAAGAATGATGAGCAGATCAAGAATCTCTTACTGAGAAACAAACAAGGAACTCAGCTGATCATGCCTGAAAGAATGGACTGACCACCCCAGAGTCTAGACCTCCACATCGCTGGGTGTGTTTATGGTGGTGAGAAACTGAAAGAATCTTCTGGTTAAATATGCCTTTTCTCACCAGCCGCTCAGAGTCATCGTGGGTCCGGAGCCTACCTGGAATCACTGGGTGCAGGGCAGGAGTACCCCAGGACAGGGTGGCTGTCTGATGCAGAATGGCCACATTCTTGAGGTGCCCAAAGGTAGCCCATGCTGAGACAGTGACCGGATTGGGCATTGAACCCACAACCTTAGGCCCCAGAACTAAATTCATAGTAGTTACTGAATATTAAATAATGTAAAAATAAATAAATAAATAAATAAACAGGAGACCAAACCTCACCAACTGTCACACTATCAGGAATCACCACGGATCACAAGCAATTAAACCTTTAACCTTTCCAGCCCGTACAGGCCTCTCCATATTACACTGGCATGAAACAAAGCAAACTCCAGCTTATCCGACACATCCTCTTCCATCCTTTCAGAAATCCTAATCATATTCCTAAATCAGCCTTACCATGGACAGGGATCAATGTTTAGAGCGGGATGAAGATCCTTAAGGTTGCTGCTGAAGGCTACACAGAACCTCACTTCCTGCTCTAAGAGATTCAGGGTAAATAAAGCCAGACTTGTGTTTTTGTCAATGATTAACGGTGGACACTCACCTCGCCCAGATGCTGTGTATGACGTCCTCAGTAAAATCATCAGCACACGTCCGCCACACAGTGACTCTGATAGGACAAATACTGTAGAGTACAGCTACTGTCCAATAACGTCCCAGAATGGATACACTATTGGGCTGTAAAGTTTTAGTGCAGAGAGTACATTGTTACGGTGCAGAGAAGACTACACTGTATGTCCAAATGTTTGTGGACAATCATTAAATTACAAGCTTATTATTAAGTCTAATTCCTGTAGAGAAGCCAATAGAATAGGACTTTCAGGAGCAGGGAAACATACATGAACCTATTGGCACCATGCCTTATGTGAGGTGTTAAGTCCTATCCAGACCTGAAATGCTATTGAGAACCGTTTAATTTTAACAGGGGGTTTGTTTAAACTGGCAAAACATTTATAGCCTCTAGCATTATAAACATCACACATGATCACAGTAAGCCAATCAGATCTGCGCATTATGATGAGTGCTGGGATTTGAGTGAATGACACATAGAGGGCAGATCTCTGGAGAACATGGTCCCATCATCCCATGGTCGACAAAAATCAAAGGACGAACAAGGGATGAAAAAAAGCTCTTTAAGGAGACTTTAAGGAAACAGAAATATTAAAAATGAGGAGATCGATCACTGGTGAAAATATGAATGGGAGTTCTTGTAATGCTTAACAGATAAAGTCCCGCCCTTCAACAAAAAGAGAAATCATTTCTGGTGATGCCAGGAATGGAATAGGGATTGTACTGTAGTTTGATTGGACATCTATTGTTGATGACATAAATTGTTGGTGTTCCTACTAGACTACTTGAATATACAGGTTATGGTTCTGAATCATAAAGCAATTGGCTTTTGGAGGTTTTACTAAATACTCCAGGTTTGGAATTTCACTTAAATTCCAGAATTCCCAGTATAATCCACTTCACAGAGACTACTGGGTTGACTGGAATGCACCTATTATTGGGTAAATAAAAAAGACAAGCTGCATTTAAAGGCTGCTGTACCTTATCACCCATTTAATGCCACCACTGTGGTAGAAGCCCACTGCATGTTTCAGAACATACAGTTCAATGTTCTTTGTGACTGGGACCAAGTCATTGTTCAGCCACAACTGGAATGTCACAAGTTTCAGAAGATCTTTATTTGAGCTCCCAACACCCAGACGCTGTCCTCCCAATGTTAATGTAAATGATAGCCTTTTACATGATCACTGACAGGGCAACACCTGGGTGTTAAAGATCTTCTGAAACTCATGGTATTCTAGTTGCGGTTGAACAGTGACTTGGTCCCACCCAGTCCTTTTAAGACTTAAAGGAAATGATGGTTATTCCAGGAAACTTTGAAGAAATACTGGAATATCTGGCCTTCCGCCAAAGGGAAGCAGATTACACTCTACTCAAAAGAGTCCAAGAATGAAAGAGCAGTGTTCTTAAAATCATTGCACTGTATCAACTCAAGACAATCAGGCTTTAGATACATATTATTTGCAGTTCAGATACTACAATGCAATGCCATAGGAACGTCTTCCTTTACACACAGGATAATACAATTGTGAATAACACTATTATATATTGGGAATGTACAGTGAAGGTGTGTTCAAATGAAGACTAACAGTTCGTACAGGATTATCTCTCTAAGTAATAAATTAATTAAAAGAATGCAAATGCACCAACTCTGGGTGGAAAAGTCTTTTGAGAAAAAAGGAGTTGAATGTCACATCCCACCCAAATAAAAAAAATTCCATTCACAGATCCATTCGGAATTGATCATGCAGGTGAAATGAGATGAACACTGAAAATGACCTAACCTGAGATGAGCTTTCAAATCAAAGTGTGCGAGAGATCCTTTGCCTTAATGAAAACAAATAGCGTATAAACATTTACCAGCAACAAACAGCAGCCTATCTCACGCTTCATACTTCTAAAAATAAAGGTGCTTCAACGGGTTCTGTGAGTGACGCCAAAGAAGAACTTTGTTCTCTGGAATGATCGCGCTCCATGCAGTACTTTTGGGACAAGTTTGGGAGATGGGGATGAGGTGGGGTGATGATCGTTTAACATCCTGACCTCACGAACACTCTGGTCACTGAATGCAATCAAATCCTCACAGCAATGTGCCAAAATCTATTTGAAAGCTTTCCCTGGACAGTAGAGACAGTTATTCCAACAAAAGCAGGATCAACTCTTTAATACCCTTGATTTCAAAAGAAACAAAGGACAGTCTGGTGTCCCAATACTTTTTCCCATAAACTATCTCATGAGATTATTTACTGTAAAATATATACAATATATGTATTTTTTAATCCAGTCCACATATTGAATATATCTTGAGTTTGTTGTAAAAATTATGTTCTGGGATGGATTTACTTATTGATAAGCATTATTCTTTGATTACATCATTTTAATAATTCTTCAAACAAAATTATTTTGATTATTTTCTTAAATAAGTAAAATTATTTGAAAAAAGAATAAGAACAATTGCTGGCTGAAAACAAACATAACCCCTTGTCCACAAGTTAACAGAGTCCCCTGGGTTCTTATAGAAGTATCTGTGCCATGCTTTGGTCAAAAGAGCATAACGACCAAGCACCGCAGCACTGGGCAAGATAGAAGGATTGAGTGCCCTCACCCCACCCGAAACCATCTCAGGGTAATTATCACGTGTCCCTATTTGCACTAGTTAGCTAATGTTTACTTCTCCTTGAGTTCACTCGTTCTCTCGGCCTTTCGATCCTTAGGTTTGCAGCTACTGAAATCAGAATTGAAATACAAGTACATAGCACTGCTGTCTTCAGTCAAATCTTGTAATGTTGTTACAACAACCTGAAATGAGACATATTAGACCATGTTCACACCTTACATGTTGCATTAACACCTGACCTGGGTGACCCGAATGGGATCCGATGATTCTAAAAGCACATTGTAATCCAATCACTTGAAGTACATTCAGAGGTGGTCAGAGACGCATATGACCACATTATTAGTGTGAAAACCAAAGAAACTCAGTGTGTCCCTGACAGCAAAGTATCGCCCACACGAACTGCCTCACTGACCCTGACTGATGGAAAATGCATAACGGTGGTGAGCCTATACTGTCCACCATCCACATGTAGCTGAGCATGCTACAATAACAAATCTACTAATGGATAAATGTGATCATCGTGGCTGGTGGAAAAGTGAAACTAGGCCTAGGCCTAATCTCAATTGAATTAATTACTATGCACCACGCCCCTTCTCCAGCATAAATTATGTGTGAAATCTGATCACAAGCGGCTGCAGGAGAAAATATCAGGTGATGATGGCTATTTGTTTTGGCAAACATTTGTGATTGGATCTAGGGTGCATGTTAATGTCAGGTGGACTCATATTCAGACTACATTTCAGATGCATTCAATGCATAAATCTTCTTTTTTTCATTTGTACAAATATGTTTTCTTATTTAAAAGAATTTCTCTAGAGAACAGACAAATCATTTTGCATAATTTCCAGGACTCCAAGATTCAAAACAAGTAAAACGTTAAGAAATAAGTGTAATAATCACATTAAAGTCTCAAAATGAGACGTTTTAGATTTTCTGACCAGTTGTAAGATATTTTCACTTCTCTTTGGTCAGTTCTTTCGATGTATAACTGCACTGAATACTGATTTACCAAAAACATCATACACTTTCATCATACACTGCTACTGTGATCCAGGGAAATCCAAGGTCTTATCCACATCCAGGAAACTCCCAAAGGAATGGTTTGCAAAGTGGCAGCTACATGTTGCATTAACGATTTAACTTTCCAACCACAGAAGCAGTTTCCTCCAACCACACACAGTTTGTTGGATCAAGTAAAGCCCTAGCGTTTGAGGTGGGTCAGGATGCTCACAGCACATCATAAAACATCAGCGATTTGTTAGAGAGCTAATTTGCATATTGCAGCCTTCTGTGATCAGTACTGCAAAGGCCAATATTACAACAACCATTAACAAACGATTCATATTGTACAGCCTATCAGCTCCTGTGATCTGCCGCCTCCAAGTTCACATTAAGCCAGTGTTCCAGAGTTCAGTAGCGCAGTCGCTGTTCCAGAGGCAGGCTGTCCTTCAGACACTTGAGCTGCTCCTCTCCCAGCTTAATCCTGTCTTCAAGCTTACGCTGTTCAATGATGAGGGCCGACTTCATCTTCACAAAGTGCTGGTAGTCCGCCAGGTGCTCTTCGCTCAGGTGGTTGGCCAGGATGTCGTAGACCAGACGCTCCCTCCGGTCCAGGTTCTCCTTCAGCTCTTTGGCATCTTCATGTTGGCGAATCAGCAGCTTCCGTTTCTCCACAAGGGTGTGCTGCAGGGGGAGAGACAGACAACTGCTTAGAAACAACAAGAACAGAGGAACAAGTGGCCATTTCTTACATAGCTTCATCCTCAGATGCTCCACCCACACGTATACCCGTATACAGGTGTCTACTGTATGCCATGCTGTGGCTTACATGTGCATTCACGTTCACCAAGACATGTTTGGTGTCTGAAGTTTGCTTGCTATTTCTTTCAAAAAGTGCTAACAACAAATAACTTATCTCCCACCTCTAGCTATTTGCATCACCGTCACTCCCCTTTCCTGGTTTATTTTCTACCTAATAGACCTAATAGATTTCACTTTGTTGCTCTAGGTAGGCTCAATTCCTCCCCTAGTGCCTTCATGCAAGGTGTTCCCAAGGGCTTAGTCCTAGGCTCCCTTCTGTTCATCATTTTCATGCTACCCCTTGGTCAGGTCATTTGCAGCCATGGTCTCAATTTCCATTGTTATGCCGACAACACCCGACAACCCCTTAAACACTGGCTTCACAGTCATTTCAGGTAGAATGAACTGTTTGGTCAAATGAGGCTCCTAGCTCTTTCCATCATACATCATACCTTCTCCTCAGCAGATGCGCCCTCCTCCAGGTTGTTGAGGGCATTCTCCACACGTGCTAGCCTGCCTGACAAGGATAGCAGTAGGCTGACCACTTTATCCAGATCGCCAACGAACATGCGGAACTTATCCAGCTCGTTAGGTTTACATACAGCCTGCACCGTGGCCTCCACCTCCTCACCAAGGGCATTGTTGTCTTGCATGTCCTCCTGTAGACTCTCTCTGGCCTCACGCAACACTTGTAGCTTCTTGCTCAGGCTGTCGATCAGCTCTTGCTGTTAGGAGAGATTTGAACGATGCAGATGGGTTGCATTAGGAATATGGGCCAGTTTAGTACAGGGACAAGAGGACATTCTTAGCGCAGGTGTTACTAAAACACTCAAACACAGACCTAAAATACCACAACATGGAACTACTCTGCTAACAACATGCATGGTTACATTCACGCTACCAGCCTCATTATTCAGTGGAGATGTTCTGACATGTGTCGGCCTGTAATGTGAATGAATCTGGCACATATTCACACCTTCATTCATTTATATACATTCCTATAAATGAGGAAACCGGTGACCGGATCAAATGATGGGGTGCTAACAATGTTCAACATGATGTTTGTTGACGGATAAAGTCCCGCCCATCAACAAAAATTATCTTGTTGGTTCCACCATGCGACATGCATGAGGGGAAACCACACCTTGGAATGGAGATCCGTGCAATCGCTTTGTCCAGAACAAGCTGAAAACTGTATTTTTTGGGTTATTGGGCCAGACACTACAAACTAAAGCTGTACCTTTTTGTTGGACAGGTCAAAGTCCAGTTCATCTTCAGAGTCCTGTTCCTTCATCTGTTCCTGCATGTCCTTCATCTTAATCAGCAGCTCAGCTTTGGGTGCTGATGTGCTGTAATAGGAGGAACTAGTGACCAGAGAGACCGGAGCGGCGATACTTTCATCCACTCTTCTGCAAATCAGAGACACATTCGAGTCATCGATAACAGTTTCACATTTAAGGCACGTATAACCAATTTACATTACGCAGAACTAAAAACAGAACACGGAAGTCAAGGAAAGAACGTCTGCTATGAGTGAAGAGAGGCTGAAAAGTTCAACTGGAACTGCAGTTATGTACTTCATTACCATACAGTGCTGCACCAGCAGAGGACAGTGTTGGAAAAGCGTTCCTTGTGAATTCACAAAAAAACAATAGGCTTTACTCACATGAGACTGAAGTTGTCACGGTTTAAAACCCTGTTTAACTTTATATAAAAAAATCTAGTGATTTTAAAATAATCTCACATGGAAAAATACAGGTGTTACTGCTGAGCTTTACTGAGATTTGTGAACATTCCTTTTCGAAATGGAACATCAAGACACCACTTAAAATGCAAAAACAAACAAAAAAGTTGGGTAGGCTTTATTTCAAGGCTTTCCAATCACCTCCCTGCAATGGTCATTTTGACCTTTAAGGACAAACACAATCATCAAAGAACCCTCTTCTTAAACTCTTCTTAAACTGTGCTTCTTAAACTCAAAATCAACAGCAGACACTATTTATATATAGACATAATTGTCAAAAATAGTTGCACTTGTCACTTGGATTGCAATGCTATTCAGAAGGAAGCGAAAGGAACGATTGATATCACAACATCCTAGACATCTCAGAATGGAGTTGTAGAGGTTCCTACTGTGGTCCTGTAAAAATCTCGTGCAGCTTGAATTTTCTAAAGCATCATATGAAATTGGACCCCACACCATAACATCAGGCCTTCTGGACACTACATTGGTCATCTCCACCAAGACAAAAGCAGGACTTGTCACTGAAGATGACCTGGTGCCATTCTGAGTCTGGCATGACACCACTGCAGTCTTTGGTGACACTGCATTGTTTTAAGGGCAGTCCTTATATCCGTCTGTGTGCATGTAGTCCTGCATCAGTCCTGCCAATGGTCCTGCCACGAACAGGAATGTCATGGAGTGCCTACAGTCATGGCTGTTGGGTCACTCTGTTTGTGACATGGCAGTTTGGTCAGCACATTCACCTCCCAGTGCTGGAGTCTTGGGTTCAAGGCCCTATCTGGGTGGAGTTTCCATGTTTCCATGTACTCCTGCTGTCTGTGTGGGTTTCCTGGAGATCAGGTTAAGTGGCTACTCTAAATTGTCCTGGTGGGTGAATGAGTGTGTACCTACAGTATGTGAGTGAATGTACTGTATGTCTGTATGCCCAGGTATGGATTGGCACTCCAGTCCTCTAGTCCTCCAGTCCTCCAGGTGTAACTAGCTAACTGCACATGACAGACAATCTGTCTCTCCTCTCCATGATTTGTGTCGCTCTCTCAGATGCTTCAATGTGCTATAGTAATACCCACATGATCTGTATGAATGGTCAGATCTGTTGTAGTGAGACGAGGTGGACCTACTCAATATTAGGCAGGTGGGACTAATGTGTGTATATGAGTGTATATAACTTTACAACTGGTGGTGGTCTCTCAATTTTTGGATTTCTCTGTTCTCTTTCTTAAAAAAAAGTTTTGTGTGTTATAAACTGTTTATTTTTATAAACTAGATGCCAAACATTTCAGTTTAGAAATAGGGTTATTTTGGGATAAACAAGAAGTTATGTTAAATGATAAATTTATATACTGTTATTTTTTACTTTTTACACTTGAGATCACCAGATCAAAAATAATGAATACCAATAATTATTTGAAACCAGTAAATGTGCATTAGAATCACTTCATACATGTGCAACCAAAGATGATTTTATATTATTCCAAATTCTGAATGGTAATATTTTGGGCCCAGTTTCCCAAAAGCACCTTAGCACTAAGAATGTCTTAAGAGGGAGAGGGAGTGTTCAGTCTGATTGTCGCACAACCATCTAAGAAACATCTTTGTGCTAAGAAGCTTTTTGGGAAACCCACCCCTAAATGGTAATCCCTCTGTTTCATATATCTGCACCCAAACAGCTCACCTCTCCTGTGTAGTCTTAGGGGATGCCTGCTTTGGCCCACTCTTTCTCCTTTGCTGTGCCCCCTCCAGAATGTGCTCCCCCTGAGGATAGATCCCTTCCATCAGATCCATGGTAGTCTTCATCTTACTCTGATCCAGAATTTCGATCAGACTCTTATCCTTCCCCATGATATCTTTAGCTAGTTCTTCTCTCTTCTCATCCTCCTCAGAGTGGCCAGAAGCAACTGCAGTTGGCCACACTGTCTCTGTGTCCTCCAACGTGGAGCCAACAATAGTTTGGACCTCTGAGGCACTGGAATCAGTGTCTTTATGCGGCCCCTGGTAAGTGTTGTCATGGGACAGGGAGCTGCAGAGTTCTGGAGAGCATGGTCGGCATAGCTGGTGGTTAGCCATCCCGTCGGGGCTTCTGAGCACCTCCCTTTGTGCCAAAATATGCCTGTTTTCTGTCTCAGAGTTACTCTCTGCATGGACAACCAGTGAGGGGACATTCTTCACAATGCAGCCGGGTTCTGAACTCTCCATCCTGTTATTGTATCAGGAGACAGGTCCACAGTTAGTAAAAACAGCATCACTTCATTAATGACAAACTATGCTCAAATGCTTCTTTCCATGGTTGAATGGTGCTTCTCTTTGATGGAATGCCTCTTATATATGATTCTGTAAATTATGTTTTAAAAATAGCACCAAAAACTAATGCCACTAATGTTACAAGTCAAATAACCCCTAGTAAACAGGATGTTTTTCAGTTTAGACACATAAGCTTATAGAGGTTTATTAGTGACAAGTATTAGTGAGGGGTCCATAATCATTTGAACATTAACACAATTTTGAATCATTTACAGGCCAAAACCATGATACTTCCACCACCATGTTTCGCAGATGGAGTAAAGTTTTTATGCTGGAATACAGTGTTTTCCTTTCTCATGTGCCTGGAGCGGTGGCCAGCCCTATCCGCAACGTCCAGGGAGCAGCTGGGGAGTTTAGCGCCTTGCTCAAGGGCACTTCAGTCATGCCAGTTCAGGGATTCGAACCAGTGACCTTCCACAAGGCTGGTTCCCTAACCAACAGACCACGGCTGCTCCCACCAATTGGTTCTCATGATCAATTTTTAGGACTTTCAGCTTTAAATCGAATTCATTCTAAAGTGTTCACATACGTACAAGCACCACTGTAGACCTCTAGACCTTGAGAATTCATCCTGCTACTTCTATCATCAGTCACATCATCAGCAAACACCAGTGACTCATTTCCCTCGGCAGCCATGCTTTTCCATGCCATAACAGTGCCTCCACCATTTTTGACAGTTGATGTATCTCACTTCATATCATGAACCCTACCTTTACCATTATCTACTGATCCCATCATTCAAGGCTAAAGTCTACACTTCAAACAGATCTTGATTGCTTTGCTGAGATGGTGTACTTAAGAATGATTTAAGAAGCAAACTTTTGCCACCAAATATGTCTCAACCGGTCGATGGTGTACTGAAGTACAACTTACACCTTACTTTGAATAGTAAATAAACACACAAAAATGAAATTTTGAGTAGTCACCTGAGATCTTCATGCTGCATGCTGGCAAGATGTTGATCAGTGAGGTTCTGGAATGAAAACTCAGAGGGCATTGTCACTTCAGTGCTCTGACGAGGAGAAATGGAACGAGGAGCTGCTGGGGGAGCCACAGCAGGGAATGTATTGTCATTTTCTGGGCTCCACTCAGGCCCTGATGCTGCAGCAGGATGTGGGTCTTTCTCCAAAGAGTGACCCAGACTTGGGAGGGCTTCCAGAGAGCTTGATGGGCATGTGGTTTCCGGCTGTGTGGATACATCCTCTCTGGGATGGGCAGGCTTTTGTGGTGCAGGGCCCGTGTTGCTGGGAGGAAGTAGTTGCTCAAGCACAGGGTCTTGCAGATGGAGGTGATGAGAGTAAGGAGGTAGCAGACTGGACGCTTTGGTGGTGTGGGTGGTGTGGAGGGGTGCCGACATGTCTTTGTGTTCAGGATCACTTCCTGAGCTTACATCCGGAGGCTCGGAAATGCTGAGCTGGCAGTGTCCTCTCTCAGACGTGCTAGGAAAACAATAGAAATTAATATAAATACACTGCTTCTATTGACTCAAATGGTACACCTTTCATTGGATAACTTTCATCTCTAGCTTTCATTTTTTACTAACCAATCAGCTACGATATTTTGCCCACTTCCATGTTTCTACACTCACTGTCCATATTATCAGATTATTGACCATACAGGAACATTTTACGGAACGCTGTAAGGTTTATTAGCCTCTCCAATAGCCAGGACCCACAGTACCACCACAGAGCAGAGTATTTTGTGGGTCTGTCCTGTGAGCAGCGTCCTGTGAGCACTGATGAAGAACTAGAGGATGACCAACACAAACTGTGCAGAAACAGATGAACTTCTGTCTCTGACTTTACATCTACAAGGTGGAACAACTGGGTAGGAGTGTCTGATAGAGTGAACAGTGAGTGGAAACAGTACACATATCGCCACTGTGTAAGTGTCACTGCAGTGCTGAGAATGACCCACCGCCTAAATAATACTTGCACTGTGGTGGTCCTGCGGGGTCCCAACCATGGATGAACAGGGTGAAAGGAGCCTAATGAAGTATGCAGAGTCACAGATGGACTACATTCTGTAAATATAGAACTGCAAAGTGCTCCTGTATGGTCAGTGGAGTTTACTACAATATATATGAACTGTAGAAACAAGGAAGTGGCCATAATTTTTTTACTGCATCTATGGTTTACCAGCTTCTTCTCTGCATGAGACTGACACTTCAGAATAGAATCAGTTTACACTGTTGTCTGGGTGGAGTTGAAGACTCCCCATCACTGGTAATATGAGCAGCTTAAACTGGCTAAACTAACACATTTATCCCCTGTCTTATTTCCAGCCTGCTACTGTCTGGTCTGATGGGAATGGGAGTGTATGTTACCTTGCCAGCAAGACTAAACACAACAACAGATATTAATCACTTTTAATACGTCTAGACAAAGAGTCAGTTTAATCCAGAAAGAAATAAAAACAAAAAAAAATACCAGTAAAAACTTGCATTAACCCCTTGAAAAGCCATTGGGACACTAGTGGGCCCAAAGGGTCATTACACGCTTCTATAATCTAAAAATAGCTTTTTGCAGTGAAGTCCATGTAGGTACTGAATAATAAGTCTTAGTATGTAATAAGCCTGGGACTTTAAGGGGTTAATCTGGTTTTAAATGATGATCGGGTGTCTACATAGGGCAAATGTACTGTACACTTGGAGAACTACACAATGTGGACAAAAGTATTGAGACACCTGCTCGTCCATTGTTTCTTCGGAAATCTAGGAAATTAAAAGGAGTTTATCTTGCTTTTGTTGGAGTAACTGACAATACTGTCTAGGGAAAGTTTTCAATTTAATACTAGGATCAGGTCAGGTTGTTTCATCCCCAAGTCTCCACCTCATCCGCACCAAAAGCACTGAACGGAGCCGCATTATTCCACAGAACACAATTCCATTGCTCCACAGCTCAATCCTGGGGGGCTTTATTCTGCTCCAGAGAGTTCTATTGGCAGTTCTTCAATTCCACTGGTGGTTCTTCAGCTACTGTTTCTGTTAAAAAGGGTGTCCACAAACATTTGGACACATAGTGTATGTATGTACACAGGTATCAGTGTGGGAACAAATTTCCAGACTGCTATGGCCCTGTTTTGGATTATTTGCAATATTAATAATACCTCAGAGTTAAATATGAACTGAAGTCCACAAACAGTTCAATACTGAAGCTCTAGTGTCTTTGAGTCTCACAGAATAGACACAATAACAATCTTGAACTTGCTGTTCCCTGTGTATGTTTATCTGGAGCTATGTTTATCATCATGAGGTTTGATGACCTACATGGCTGAAAATGCAAGGAATGTCACAATGTACAGTGTATTCCGTTCCAGTAACTGGATAAGCAGGCACTCCCAGAAAGTGAAAAGAGACTAACCTGTCAATGTGAAGCTCTTGTTGGTCCAGCTTGCTTTCTTGATGGGACTCCACCGTACTTTTCTCTGCTGGCAGACGGACCTGTAACATCCAACCAAATTCAAAAACAGTCATGTACATGGGTAGGATGGTTCATTCTTTCTAAAACAACATTATAATCAAGGAATTGGCTAGTCATAAGCAACTACGGGAACAGGAATTGGAGCACTTGGAAGCTTCAACACTGAGTTTGGAAGAGCCAATTGGTCAACCCATGTTAGGACTCTCACCGATCACATAAAATGTTCCCACTACTAGGAGGGTGAAGATAAGCACGTGCCTCCTCCCATACGTGTGAAGCCAGCCACAACCTCTTTTCAAACTGCCGCCATTGCATCACTGTTGGGCAGCCAACCCACTCGGAGGAAAATAACAGGTACCCAGCTCTGATAACAGATGCCTGGGCCAGCCAGCATTGCACTGGGTGTGATGTGAGGACAGAGTGCCATCTACCAAACTAGAGAGCGACTGTGGCCAATTGAGCACTCTTGGACTCTGGCTTCCAATGCCAAGTCACGTGATCCAGGATTCGAATCGGCAGTCCTGGGCCACTCTGAACCTTATTCACTGTACAGTCTCAACAGATCTGTTGTTAAAAAAAGGGAACAACTTACCCCACCATAGAAGTCTGCTGAAGGAGAGGATCTGGACCGTTCATGGATACATGCTGAGCTGCTGCGTTCCTCAGTCCCTGAATCCAAAATGTTCTCTGCAGAGCGATACCTGCTGGATGTTCTTCCTTCATTCGACTTCTTCTGTAAGTTCCATGTTGCTTCATATTCGGCAAAAGTGCCCAGTCGCTGTTGCTCCTCAGCTGCTGTCATACTTTTATCTGCCCCAAGTTGCTGTTTAGAGGAGAACTTTCTATCATTTTCACCTCCAACAGAGGCCACCTTGCTTTTGCCTCCACTGACATCTTCACTGGGACTGAGATGGGACTTCTTCGGGATAGGTTTTGAGAAGGCTGGCCTTGAGGCTCCTTCAAAGAACTTGCATCTTTCTACAAATGAACCGACAGATGTTTGGTGTGGGCTTTTTTCCACCACTCCTACTTCATTTATCTTGTCAGGCTCTGAAAAAGAATGTATTCTCTTGTCCATGGGGAAACGTTTTCTGCACCCAATACGGGACACCTGTCCACATGTTGAATCTGCTTTTGTAGATGACTGTCCAGAAACTGTTTCATTTCCAGGAAGTTCCAGATCCCTCCTTTTGAATGACGTGGCTTGAAGTACTCTGGCCTGGGCCTCCTTCAGGTGGTCCTTGTATGTGTTTGTAAATGAGCCATCTGATGAGGATGTAGATGTTTCTGTGGACTTCCAGTGCCCAGAATCTTCATCATTTTCCCCAGGGCAACTCAAGGCAGCAGCACTGCGGCTCTTCTGAAGCTGGGCTCTCTTCTCTTGGATCTCATTACGCAGGGTGGTGGCATACCGGTCACTTCGCCTTCCCTGCTTAACACTTGAAGCATCGGGTGTTTCTTGCAAGTTGCCTCCATTGGCCGCCATCATGTTATTATTAGCTAAAATCTTGCTCTCCTGAGCAAGAGAGTGCAACAATGGTGTCTTCTGTGGGCAGATCTTATGTTCATTCTTGGAGATCCAAGGGTCCTTTGGGGCATTTCGGTGTGCTGTGATGGCACAGTTTCTCTGGTCTGCCTGGTGGTTGAGAACATGCTTGTTCTGCTGGTTCTCAGCGATTCCTAGATCTTTTTTCCGTGGATTTTCTTTCTCTTTCTCCCCAGAGTTGGATTTCACTATTATAGGACCTAGTCCTGGAGAGGTACTTTCCAAACCAGGAGGACTGATTGGTTGTTTGCTGAACTCATTTGAGTTTTTGTTCTCGGATGCCTGTAGGTAAGGCAAAGGGTACTTAGTTTTTATGGCCTTCTGAGAATTCCAATCACTAACTGCCTGCATAGGTTCAGACTCTGGCCTCCATCCATCCCCCGCCATTCCTTCTGATGTCTCCTGTGTAGGTTGCTGGGCAGTGATGCAATAGTAGCGGAAATGTGCCATTCCTTCAGGACTGCTGTCTGGAGCTGTGCTAGACAGAGATGCTGTGGAGCTTCTGGTTTGGTTCTGGGCTCCTGCATTAGTGGGTAGATGCTGCAGACTGCGATAATATGTCCCAACAGTCTGTGTCTTAGGTGCTGACGTGTTCTTGGTATGTAGATAGAAAGGACCTTCATCACTGCGCTGTCGCTGATGTTGAGGCTGACAGGCAAAAGGGTTCTGGCCTTGTCTCACATCAGTACTTGATAATGAAAAGAGCTTGTTTGGATTGAGCGCATTTGGGTTGTAGTCCTCAGGAGAAAGATATACATGAAGAATATCCTTTTTAGAGGGTGGGTTGTAGCTACGTCGTGATTCGGGTCCTCGTTCACTGACATGGTAATCGTCAAACTGCCTGTCCGCACCCTTGCTGTGGGATTTCTGATGGGAATATGCAGGAGGTCCATGTGGGTATGGGATGACCAATCCCTTTTCATGAACTTTAGTTGCAGCAAAACTGTCACTCCGTAAGGGTGGAGGAGGTGGGGGTGGAGAGTGGGCAGCTGAAGACTTCTCTGGAACATGCCAAACAGGGTTATGGTTTACCCTTCCAGACGATGAAAATCTCAAACTGGTCTGGTCCTCTATCCTAGGGCTGACCCGACCACCATTACTAACAGGTATTTGCAGGTACCTGTGCCTTTCATTTGGGCTGCCACGATAAAACATGCAGTCTGTGGGGGTGGTACCACTCCTTGATAAATTTGAGTCAGGTGTGTTATATGAAGAGTCGTGTTTACATAGACCTTTCACGGTCAACGACTGGTCTGCAGCAATCTCAGGCTTGTTAGAAGAGCGCTCTAGACTTTCCATATTTCCCACTGAGCTGAACTTGCAGGACACTTGTCGCAGATCTGTCTGGCTCCAAAAATTGGTGAAGTCATTTGAGGATGAACTGGAAACATAGAGAGCAACGTTACCATTTTAAGATCAAGATAAGGGACAATGATAGACAAATAAGGATTGTTGGAGTGTCCGTAACCTCACCCTGCATCATACTGTGTCTGCCAGACAGGTGCAAGCTCAGGAGTGGTGTCAGACTCGTGCACTTCTGCAGGATGCTCAGACACTTTGGAAGAGTGCCAGGAGTGGGGTCTGCAAAAAGGTTCATTCCTCCTGAAAAGGTAAATAGAAAACTTTGGTTTGAAGAGAACCCTACTCAGTTAAAAATGCCAGTGTGCCAGAGTCCCAGAGAAAGTGCCAGGGCTTCACGGACCATCATGTTCAATCTGTATATGCATGCCTGATGTAGCCCAATAATACTGAATTACTGAAACCCTTTTTGATCGTATATACCTACCCTTTGAACCGATTCCTCCTGAGAAGCATGCAAGAAAAAGAAGGAGATTAAACCCATAAAACTGATATGATGTACAGTCTGACTGTTTACTGTTACCACATGAAAAATAACCACTCTGATGGGCATCCAAAGACAATGACAGCATGAGAGCAATCAGATTTAACATGTAATCCCTTGTTTGCAAGTGAAGAGCAGAACTAGGCACAACACAGCTAGGACGTCAAGTGACGCAAGTGTAGCAGGAGGGGAAACAGTACTGGTTTAGACTCATAGGAACAGGGGTTGCTGGAAGAACCGGCACAGGGTTGGGGACGGGGCTGTTGAACAATACCTCATAGAACTTCGCAAAATCTTCGTTAGAAAGCTCCTGGCCACGTGAATGTCACTCTCTGCAGGCATTGTTTGTGTTACAATATCCACCATTTTCATCTTCCTGTACAGCAAGGAGGAGGGGACATGCTCAGTCAGGTGTACTTTACAACATTTTTGTCTCATCTCCACAGGTCTGGCCTAATAAGAGAATCACAGAGATGTCTGGCTTGGTGCAACAACCCACTGTCAAAAGAACTCCCATTATTGCTGACACATAGGGTGGAGAAACAAATCAACCTCCCCAACTGAATCACACATGAGGCACATGAGGTCGACATTTCTGTGACCCTGTTTACATTCAACTACCCCCCCTTAAACCATCGGAAGTGGGATATACACAGCTTGAAAGTTTATATTTCTGTATTAATTTATAAACACTTAAAACAATTTCACATCTTCACAGGTCTATAAGATTCATTTTATTAATCCCAGAGGGAAATAATAAAGGGAAGGAGAACCAAATTAAACAAATGAGGCAAAATATTACACTTGCACATTTATTTATTGAAGAAAATGATTTTTGGTCTCCACCAATCCACAGTCAGATTGTGTGCAAAGACCATTATTTCCCTCCCAGAGGGTATCTGGGGGCTGCTGGAACAATGTTTTGTGGAAGGATGAGATTAAAGTTGATTTTTGGTGTAAATGATGTGATATGTTTGGGGAAAGGAAAACTGCATTCCAGCACAATCACAGAGGTGGTAGTATCATGGTTTGGGACTGCCTTGCTGCGTCTGGACCATAATGGCTTGCCATCATTGACAGAACAATGAATTATGAATATACATAAAAATGTCCATCTGTCCATGAGCTGAAGCTCAAGTGAATGTGGGTCAGGCAGCAAGACAATGACCCTAAGCACCCAAGTCATTCTACCAAAATATGAATGTTTATGATGACCTTAATCCAACAGAAATGTTCATGCAACCAGTTCATAGGATACCAGAGTTGAAGGTGTTTTGTACAGACGAATGGGTTAAAAATCAGTAACATTTTGTCACAATTGTTTGATTTGGTTCTCTGTATCTATTCTGTATCGACTTCAAGAAAATCTACAAGTAAAATACAGTATATGCTGAAATATAGAAAACTCTTCACAACATTTCAAGCACCACTGGCTTTCATTTGACATCCTAGATCTTCTGTGGAGTAATTTGATGGAAATCTTTTTTTGTAGAAGTTCCAGAGTTGCTCAGAAACATATTATGCTGAGCGTACAGCACCTCACGATCTCCAAGAGTCAAGCCACCATATGGCTACAGTGCTGCTGAGACTGGACGTCTTTACTGGGAGATTAGCCCTTTAAATCTGTAATAGTGTGGGTCATTCTTCCCAAGCTGTTGTCTGTCTAGAAAATTCATTTCAATTTATTTTCAACAATTTCAGCCCATCGTTGAAGACTAGACGAGGCTATTATTAATGAAACCCATATTACAATGTTAATGCAGTGCTTATGTTATTAATCAAGTGAACCAGTCTGGACCAAACCTAGCCCAACTTTGTTTTGACTTACAGGAAACATGGAAGGAATGTGTATTCTACAAACATCACCTATCTTCTGCAAGCCAAGACAACTTATTTCAATGGTATCAAAGATGTCTCTGAACAACAGTCTAGCCAGTGAGGTAAGATTTGGTTTTAAGCTGCTATACAAATGCAAATGAAAACAATTCACACTTCTGAGAGGCACTTCAACACGTTCCCAGCACAAAAGCACATTTCTTTACAAGAAACAAACCAAATCTAAAGACAAAAGGTAGTGCTTTTCCCAAAATGTTCCCTCTAGACCATATCCTGGCTTTAATCTAGATAATATTTTTCTCACTTTAACCTATTTTTAGTAAAAATAGTGAAAATGTCTAGAAACAAGTTATTAGGAATTTTGAATAAGTAACTGTTTTTGTTTGGATAATATATTATTCCAGAAGGTACAATAACCAATATTTTCCTTATTTTGAGACAATTTTATGCCACTCATACAATGATAGAGTAATAAAACAATTACACCCTGGGGTTGGCCAATACATCATACGTATATATATATATATATATATATATATATATATATATATATATATATGTGTGTGTGTGTATATATGTATTGAGATATATTATGTACAAGATATAAATGTGACTTTGTAATATCACATCTGTTATTTCTGTGTACAATATAATTCCAAAGACACTCTACAGTTAAATGTTACTAAAAGGTGATGATACTTAAAGGTGATACAAGGAGTTCTTGAGAGTTCAATGGAGAACCGCTGCTGGTTCTATAAAAAAGCATTGTGTGATGAAGCTTTAAATAGATAAAGAACCTTTACACTAACTTCTTTAAAGCGTTAAAAGGTCCTTCACACACACACAACTCTTCTACAAAAGTGGTTCTTCATGGGATATTCTTCTATGAAATCACTCTAAGAGCCCTTGGTAGCACCAAGCCATTCCATGCTTTTGCCAAGATCTAAAAGCACCATAGTATACAATGTAAATGTTGTTCATTATAAGAACCTACAAGAACTTCCTCAAAACATAGGTAGATAAGAGATACAGACACAGAAACAATAGGAACTAATTAATGCTACTTAATATTACTCATCAATGTCTCGTAGGAACACTCACCTGATCCATGCAGTAAGACCATCAGGCACATAATTAGATTCCTTTTTAAATGGTTCCTGTTTTTCTCATTTAATAACTCCACCAATAAAGGACTATCTGAAGGTGACTTTGCTTCACTGCATTTTTCCCAGGCAGTGCACCTCACACACTCTGAAAGAACTGCATAAACACAATGGAGCCTCCTGGAGCCTGGAATCTTAAGACATTTACACCAGGGCCTCCCTGCACTCGGGACAATAACTCAAGACAAATGTAGCCCAACAGCCTGACCAATGGGGACCATCAGCCCCCACCTCCCACCCTCACCCTCCTTTTTCACACAGACTCTCACATGCAAAAAAAGCAAAGCTCCACCTAAGCCACCCCCCCACCACCCCCACCATACCATCAGCGACCTCTGAGTGGGTGGCTGACGGTGTGTGTGTGTCCTAGTCAAAAGGAGATTTCCTTGGGGGGATTATGAAGATTTAGTTCTAGCAACAGGGAGGCTACGCAGTGTCCAGTCATAACAGAAGCATAATTTGCTTTTCTATGATTGGTTAATGTCTCAAAAAACAGTGGCGAGACCAGAAAGGTAGGCTTCCTGTAAGCTGTAAGTGACTAAAGGTTCAACTATTAGCAGGGACGTCTGGGGGTTCTGAGTAAGGACAGGGGCTTAGTAAATGTCCAGTATGAGTCATATAAGGATTAGAGTTTCTCCCACTAGACTATAATCACATGTTTATGTGACCTAATTACTGTTCATATTAACTGAGCACACAAATGAATTATACATATTCTGTGTGCATACAATATCTTGTCATCAAATTTCAAGAAAATATCTATTATGAGATATGTGATAACACAATATTGTGTAATTATGAGAACAACTCATTATCATAGTGCTATAAAACAATGCATAATGTAATTATGACAGGCAATATTGTGTCATGAAGAGAAAGTCTATCAATATTATTTTATAACATAAAAGTCTTTATCACGTTATAATAGGCCCCAAAAAGGCATTATATGTTGTATTTAAGACATAAAAGGTCTTAAATTATGAGAAAGTATCTCATTACTGTATTATGAAATCCTGTATTAAAGTATGTGCTAAAATGACAATATTGTTTCATGACTTGAAAGTATTATGAAAGTTTTATGAGAGATGAGATGCAATATGCCTGAAAACATCCAATCGCATTGTGATAATATATCTGAAATATGACATATTATTTTGTAAATATGACATGTAATATCTCATTATGGAAATAACACAACTCAAAACATTATATCACATTGTGAATAGGACAATGTTTTGCAATTGCAAGAAAATAGATTGTTATTAAGATAATATAACTGAAAATGATATTATCAGAATCAGAATCAGAACCAGAATCTCTTTATTTCGGCAAGTATGTTACACATACAAGGAATTTTTCTTGGTGAGAGCAACACATGTATGACATGTAACAAGTACACAGACTATTTATAAACATTACACTAGGAAGGAGGTACAAATATTGAAGAGCTGAGAGATGCATATAATGAGTCTCTTTTAATTATGTTGTAATTATGACATACAATTTCTTTTAATTACAAGAAAGTATTTAATTATTGAGATAATATGCCTGAAATATGACATACTGTGCTGTAATTATGACATTATGACAATGTAACCACGATAAAATATCTTGTTATTGAGGTATGCCTTTAAACGTCATATTTTGATGTAATTATGACATACCATTTCATGTTATTATGAGGAAGTATCTCATTATTGAGATTATCACATACAATTTCTAGTAATAATGAGAAAATATCTTGATATTGAAATATGTATCAAAACAGCATATTAAGTTGTAATTGACATGATGTGTTGTAATTATGATAATATATATTGTTATTGAGATAATGCCATAAAAAAAATCACTTTTTTGTAAATATGACATACTAGAAAGTATCTCTTTATTGATATTATGACATGCAATTGTAATAATGAGAAAATATATTGTTATTGAAATAATATGCCTCAAAATACATTTACATTCATGGCGTTTAGCTGACGCTCTTGTCTTGGTTTCTCATTTTACTGATGGGGCCCAGATTGGGAATCAAACCCCAGTCCCTACATACATGACTCAAAGCATATATTTTCATTATGACACACAACATCTTGTAATTATGAGAAAAAGTATATAAATATAATATAATCACCATATTATCAACATGGGCTTTTATTTGTGTAGAAGCTTTGTCGCTCTTTTAAGATGCCCACATCAGTAGATGTCAATTCAATTCTTATTCAACTTAAAACAAAAAACTGATTACTCAACAAATAAGTATAATTTAATATTTCAAATGAATTTCATTTTCTTTGTAATTGTTTTTGAACGGAACTCCTGTAAAGAAGTTCTCACAACAGCTGCGATGGAGGAGAGCATTTATGGGCGGAGCAAATTCTTCATTAACTGAGTCACCGCTTATTCGGCAGCCCCACCAGCCTGTGTGTGGAGTAGAGGCCAGCCGTGAGCCCGGCTAAATAACTGAAAGAGTCAGACGGACTGGACACAAAAGAAAGTGCCACCATAATCACAAACAGGCTTACTGATAACAGGCACCTCAAACCCTGCCAGAGTCCACTGCACACCAACCACACACACACCTTTCTACACCATTCTCACAACAGGCCCAGTGCTCCACTTAACCTACATCTCTCACATTTAGAGCATATTCTAGAGCATGAAACTGCAGTGATGTTCAGAACTTCAGCTCCATGCTCATAATTCCAGAAGCCCACCCACTGAAATGGATACTGTCCAGAGGAACGATGCCAATGGGCCAGTATGCCAGTACTTCAGTTTCCAACCAAATGCATACAAAGACACCCATCCACCCACCTCCCCATCACACAGTGCTACCAGTAGCATTTCTTCCTGTATGTCATGTAAAGCCAGGCACTGCCTCTTTTGAACTGCCTCACTAAACAGCTGATCACGCTTAGAGGAGAGCACTAATCACCCTCATGACACTAAATGATAAGGGGAGAGGGAGGGCCATCCTACTTACCCTGACAGCGAGGCCAATTATCCTCTCTGGGATTTCCAGCCACAGATAGCTTTGGCATCTATAAGGATCTCCCAGTGATAGGGCCAATGCTCAAAAGCATTATGATTAACTGATTAATATTAAAGCTAGCCCAATCAATAATTGTACAATAATTAATTACAAGAAGCCCATGTAGGATCAAATTTTTAATCCCATTCCCGCAAGAACGAATCCCGCTTCTACCCACCAACATCAAACATCAGCACCATTTATTCTGCTCTCGCTGACAATGTAGACATTTCAGTCTGGCCCAGATCACAGTCCCACAGACTTGCCTTTATTTGACCCCTGCAGGAATGCAGACCTTCAATCCTGATGATAATCAATTGTTTGCATTATCATTTATACATTTAGTGACTGGACACCTGAGTGAGACAGGTGTCTAAGCATGAGTTTGGTCATCTGGAGGTCACTGGCTCTATCTGGTGATGCCACATCTGAACTGGCAACTAGTGGTTTCCTCCAAGTATGTTCAGCTATTTAGTGTTGATTCTATGAGTCACACAGTGGCGAAAAAGTTTTGATTTGATTTTAACAGGAGAAAAACAGGATAATGATTTTTAAATATTTAAAAATATAAAAATATAAATATCTATAAATTGCCTCAGCCCATATCCCGCTCTGTTTATATCCTGATATAGATATAAATATTGATATATCGCCTCAGCCCATATGCCGCTCTGTTTATGCCTATATATATATATATATATATATATATATATATATATATATATATATATATATATAAAAAACAGTGACTTCTTCTCAACGCCTTCACAAAAATGTTACTTTTCGTTAACATTTTTTTTCTTTACAAATAATCAGTTTCTTTTGTTTGAGTGTAATACAGAATACAGACGGGCTTCCATCCCACAGCAACACTACAGCCAATCTGGCAGCTTCTCAAATCCCGTGGACGTGGATTTCCACTACTACTCATCTCCTCGTGATGCAACAGGTGTCAAGGCAGCTAAGGACAGCCAGAGATCCAAAGCAGCAGAGCAACAAACACAACAACCTCGTCCACTGTTACATGCAGGGAAATCTAAAGCTTAAACTTCAATGGCCTGAAGGAGTTTACCTGAGCAATGACATTCCCCCCCTGCTGATACAGTACAGCACACTGCTACTGTAACCCCACATATTAGTGCGCTGTCCTGCCCTTCACTGTCGTTACAGGCTAATGTACTGTAAATATGTCCCTACATCTGATCCTGAATATCCCTGATAACGAACAACACACAAAATACAAAAATACACTGAAGAAAATATAACAAACCTGTATTCTAAACCTAAAATCCTAGCATGTTATGAGCATTTAGAAAAGGTTCCCACTGCTTCATGTGAGACACTAAATCCGTTTGAGGAAATACCTGATCAGGTGAACGAAGTGGAGGTGTATTCCTCTCCAGGGAATGCCATAATGTACAGAGTCAAGCACTGAACAGAGTTTAGTCTGCACCAAAACAATGAGCTCACACACCACAGCCAATCCCACGAGACCAATGAGCTCACCTAGGCAATGGGACTGTCCACTTCTCAAAGAGCACAGGGGAGGGACGTGTGACTGCAGGATGTTTTTAATTACCAATAACAGTCTTCTTTAAGGCCGAACACATGCATTAATACATATATGAATAATGCGTGAGCAACCAAGCGAAAACACAACGTCATTTTGCTGTTTGACTTCAGAGCTGTTGTTGTTATCCACTGGGCTACACATGGACCGGCCTTGTTACTCATAATTGGATTCTGAGCTAAGGCAGGAGAAGACAGACAGCAATCAGCATGATCAGTCAAAAAAGGGCCTCATGACTTAATAGACATTTATTCTTTGGATCTTTCACTGTCAAAAAAATAGCTGCACCAGAAGGAAGTAGGGGATTGCAATGCTATTGTGAAATTAAATATTTAGACTGATACAGGTGATATTTATTGAGCTACACATACAGAAGTCGTGTCTTTCAGTAGGGTGTTGGGTGTAAATCAACATGCAAGACGTCTCAGCATGGAGTTGTAGAGGTTCCTTAATGGTGTCCTGTGATAATCCACCCCATGCATCTTAAATATTCTCACTCAATTCCTGCAGATTGTGCGATACGGGTGGAACGTCTAATAGCATCCCACACATTTTCAATCAGGGATTGGTCTGCTGATGTGACCGGCTATGGCATATCTGTGTCTTCACGACAAGCTCTTGAGATGGTAGGTTTGTGCAGACATGCATGGTACAGTTGGAGTCAAAAGTGGAACTCATCAGTGGAGACAGCCCCCTACCATTCTGAGTGACTGCAATCAGTTGAGTCCCCCTGTGTGCAACTATTTTTGGATGATGAGTGTATATTTACATAAATCAGCCATAACATTAAAACCACCTCCCTAATACCGTCTTGGTCCTCTTCGTACCAGCAAAGGAAGCTCTGACTAAAAGCATGCCAAGCCAACATACTCAAGTGGGTTTCACTTGGGTAAAATCTGGGCTAGGTGGGTTTCAGATGGGCATAGACTCTAAATAGCTCTAAATACATATATATGTGCCAACCTAATTTCACATGGGTCCCATCTAAGACCCAACATGCAGTGTAGAACCCAGACAGGGCCAATGTTTAATTCTTTATAGGCCCATCACTGACCTTGGTGGTCAACTACATGTGGGGCCAACATAGCACCGTGACAAAACGTTCTGGTTCCCAGCTGAGCTACCCATACAGGCACCACATGGACATGTTTTCTGATATGCACTCCACAAGACTTCTGGCAGCAGATCCTTTAAGTCCTGTAAGCTGTGAGGTGGGGCCTCCATGGATCACATTAATGAGCATTGAGAGCCCTTGACCATGTTGTAGGTTCACAGGTTGTTCTTAGGTAGGAACAGGAACACCCCACAAGACCTTCACTGGGTATCAATAAATAGATAAATAAACAAACAAACAAATAAATAAATCAATTCCCTGTAGGATTAATAAAGTTTGTGATTGCTTAAATGAATTCCTTTCTCACAAGGTCCCAATTTGATATGATTCCTGATTTGATTCTATTTAATACTGACTCGTTTAGGCATATTTCAGTTACAATAACAGGTTTTTAACTACTAACTATTAAGCTAATCTTCATCATTTATGCTGTCCATTACAAAACGAGTCAAGAGTATTGTACTCTTTTATAATTTGTCTCTTGTCACAGTGGCTCAAATTGCCTTTGCTTGCCCATTTTTCCTGCTTCCAACTCAAAGAACTGCTGTTTATTGTGTAGATCCCACCTTGTGTGTGACAGGTGCCACACATCTGTGTAACCATCCGTGTTATTTACTTCACCCGGCAGTGGTTTTAATGTTGGCTGATCTGTACGTATCTGAAATATACAAATATACCTTTAAAATGTGTCTCGAAACAGTCTGAAATGACAAAAAACCCAAAATATATATTTGATATCAGTTATTGATCTTCTTCTTCTTCAGGCTGCTCTCTTTAGGGGTCACCACAGTGGGATCATCTGCCTCCATCTTGCCCTATCCCCTGCCTCTACTGTTACACCCACCATCTCCATGTTCACCTTCACCACATACATAAACCTTCTCTGAGGTCTTCATCTTATTCTTCTGCCTGGCAGCTCCATCTTCAACTCTTTGTCCAATAATATCAGTTACTGAACAATAAACATATGCACAATAATATAGAGTTGGCAGTTCAATGAGAAACATGCTATTCTATAGAAACTGACAGAGTCAGAATGGTTTACACTGGCCGTGACAAAAAGTAGTGATACAAGACATTATGATGTGAAAGAATTTTCAAGATACTGCCTGATGCCTGAGACTTTGCAACAGCTCTAAATGAGGGTTTTGACCTAAAATGTATTTTTAAAGTCCATTCATGACAGAGATGTACATGCAGGGTGATGTATGACAAAGTAGTCCCCAAAGAAAACAGTTTTTATTCTGTTTTATTCAGATTTGTGACTATTTTACCATCATGACCATCACATATAAAACCCACAAGGCACATATAGGACCACTGATTGGCTGAATAATAAATCAAATGACCACCACTGTAAAGAAAGTCTGTATTGTTCTGTATAATGAACCATTTCAGACCAAACCTTTCTGAATGACTCCGTTTACATGAATATCGACCCCATTTCTTTCTGCATGTCCACCAGTAGACAGAATTCTAAATACAGCACAGAGCACTGATGTTGCCACTAGATGGCCCAACTGATCCAGTAGGGGAGGGTCTACAGCAGGAAAGTCTATGCCTGTGCTTTGTACATTCTATGGTTTACCAGCAGGTTTTCAGGATATCTACTGAAGATGAACAAAGAGCCAAACATATAGAAAAACAGTGCAATAGCTTCTTAAGTCCCCTGACCCCAACCCAACTGAGCAGCCTTTCAATTACTGAAGGCCAAACTGAAGCAGAAACAACAGAAACTGAAGATCACTGCAGTCAATACCTGGCAAAGCACCTCAGTGGAGGAAAGTCAGCATTATGTGATGCCTACAGACTTTCATCCAAATATTAAAAGGCAATATTAAAGGAGGAGTGGGTTCTGGAGGAGTGACCGCTGGTCATCTTGACCAATTATGGAACAGCTTTCCCCCCACCATCAGACTTAGAGTCTACATCATCTTTTAAGAAGCCCTTAAAGACCCACTTTTACTCACAAGCTTTAAAGCTGAGATCGCAGGTCATGTGCTAAACTCTATGTGTGTCTTTTGATATTTTTATATTTGTATTTTGTTCCTGAATTATTTTATTGTGAAGCACTTTGTGGCTTTGTCTTAGAAAAGTGCCTTAGAAATAAATAACCATACTCCTAAAACCTACTACAGCTACGAACTTTGTCCAGAATCCCTGTGGCTTTAGCACGCTGGCTGCCTGCCTTGTTAAAATTGATTTTAACCCTTTAATGCAAGAATTATGACAACATGAATCAGGACTCAAAATCAATTCTATTCTCATTTAGGGTGATACAACTATTGAATTGTGTGTCTGTAGGTTTTAATGTAATTGTTTAAGAATTATTCATGCGTCCACTCAGGTTTTCACCGGCATGTGATATTGCATTAATGGCAACAAATCATGTTTTTACAAATAAATGAAGTAAAATGGAAATTGTGATGCTGTAGAACAAATATTATGATAAATATTATTTAAACATTAAACATGTACTGGTCTGCCTATGTACAATACTAACCACAGTCCATTTCCCTGTGTTTTGAAATAAATAAATAAATAAATGAATGAATGAATGAATGAATGAATGAATGAATGAATTCCTTAATTAATAAGTGAGTCTCCAGAAACACTTCAGACCAAACAAACATTGCACATAGAAAATAATGACTTTTAAACAGCTGTCCACTGTAGTGACCACCATGCATGAAAGGGTTAAGCTCGGCTCCTTATCCCAGCTCACGTCACACCAGGTCACGTGAGACCTAACGCCATCCTAAGACTTCAAAAGACACACGACCAGCTAACAGACTGTAGTTCTGTTTCACTTCTCAGTAATTCACTGCTGTTCACCTTCAACAACCCATCCTTATAGTTATGATCAGGATGTCTAATTATATTTGATCCTGTGAAAATTGGAGGACTACTTCAGATTCATTGAGGTGGTGTTCTGAGGCAAAATTACAAAAAAGCGTCATCCAATTACTAATGGACCGACAGTATTTCATGAAAACTGATAACCTTCACTTCCCGAAATGTTGGGCTTTCCCTGTTGTCCTGGCACTGGCCTAATGTGTAACAAAGCCTCTGATGAAAGCTTCCCACCAGCTGTCTTCAGCCCGACGCTGGCCTGAAGCTGCGGCGTCAGAATCTAGACAAAGCCAAACGAGACAAGGCCACGGTGCTTTTGGACAAAGCCAGCCCCTCAAGCCTCTTTTGTGTGATGGCGTGCACTCCAACACAATAATAACCTCCTTTTGTTCCACTTTACTAAATAATTATGTCATCCCCTAGCAAACAGTATCGACGAGACCTTTTTCAAAGAGCCAGTGTAAAACCTGGGCTGGCAGCTGCAAATACTTGTATTGACCATACACACAGAAGCTTGGGCCTTTCCAAATAAATGCTATTTTACACATGCGGTTTTGATCCCCCCTCTTTCATTTTGCAGCACAAGAGATGTATGTATAACGGACTTCACACATCCTATTTAAACACAGGCAGAAACCGACCGGTCAACTGCAGCTCAGTAATGATCTGTTCTAACCAAAGCTGCTCCATTTTCAACCTCAGCCTAGTTTGTGGTGTGGCAATGCAATTCCAGAGTAATAGCTGTGCACACATTACTACTACACCAGAAACACAGCAATACAATACACAACAAAATCTCTGCACTTTGTTCCAGTTCATTTCTCAAATAAAGAGATGACTGAAATGTACGTTTATAGCCAATCACTCCAAAAACTGCACCCAGAAATCACCACACACTTGCTTTAAAGTGCCCAGAAGTGCACTGTGAGTTTTTGCACAGAATATTCCAGCAAAATCAATTAAACATGAGTCTACATTTACCAAAATGCATAGTGTAGGTCACATTTGATTTTGGTCATGCTTGGGCATGCTGGGCATGCTGGTAATGCTGGTAATGCTGGTCGATCATCTCGGTCATGCTGGTTATGCTCATCAACCAGCTTGTTCATGTGGCTCAATGATCTTAGTCATGCTGGTGAACCAGTATTTTGAGGTTGAACCTGAGTTTGAGTTTGAGTCTGGTTGCGTCAACCATCAAACAAAATCTTACTATATGCTGATCAAGCATGACGGTTGACCAGCTTCATCTCCAATGAAGATTATGCTTGATAATGAGAGAGTGGTTCTCTGTGTTGAGGTATAAGTAGTTTATTTCGTGTCGTGGAATGTTCTAACTACATGAAGGCCTTTTTTCCACAGCATGGTTCCAACACTAGTCAAAATGATCCCAGAAGACGTGAAGAAACACAAAAACAATCTGTGGTAATTAATCATCTTTGCTACCTTTGTAAGACAAGCTGGTCTAGCAGGTCATCCAGTTCTGACCAGCTGAGTCAAACTGGTCAAGCTGGTCATTCAGCCCTGACCAGCTGGGTTAAGCAGGTCTACCAGTTATGACCAGCTGAGTCAAGCTGGGCAAGCTGGTCACTCAGCCCTGACCAGCTGGGTTAAGCAGGTCTACCAGTTATGACCAGCTGAGTCAAACTGGTCAAGCTGGTCATTCAGCCCTGACCAGCTGAATAAAGCAGGTCTACCAGTTATGACCAGCTGTCCAACATGGTCAACCAGCTAAACATCCAAGCTGGTTGAAGATGATTTTAGCAGCAGGAAACATATATTACCTTGTTGGACTTCATTTTTAAATCTTGCTTTATTTAATATCTTAAACTGGATATATTACATTATATTAATTAAATAACAGCTTTATCCTGTATGTCCAACTAGACAGTGTGAGACCCAATGACTGCAGGCTGGTTGCAGGATGATGATTAACTCCACCACACCTCATTCATTACAATTGCAAAACTGCCCATAAAAAAAGCTAATGTGAGTCTGTTAGGAGTTTGATAAGGGTCACACACACACACACACACACACACACACACACACACACACACACACACACACACACACACACACACACTGTGTGTGTGTCAAAATGTTTGTGAACATTCCTTCTAATGAATGCATTCAGCTATTTTAAGTTACACCATTTGCTGACACACATGTGCAAATGCACATTAGAATAAAAGTATATAAAGCCCTAGATGGCTATAAATCTCCCCAGCATTGATCTGTGCAGTAGTGGAACTGTTTTCCCTGTAATAATAATCGTGCTTCACCCAATACGTCTGGGGTGAGTTGGGCAATTAGGGGTAACTGGGGTCGATTTTGGAATATCAATGAATGAACAGAAGTCCCATTACTTTTGTCCATGTAGTGAATAAACTGTTTTATATATAAAAACAGACATAGTCTAAAAAGTTATTTTGGATAGGACCCTCTCAGACGTGCAAAAAGCCCCCCAGCATGTGACATCCAGGCCTACCGTTTTAACCCCAGCGTCAGTGTCTTGTAGGAGCTCTTCACCAGGCAGATGGCCTCCTGTCTGTAGCCGCTCAGGGGAACAGCGTTAATACTGACAATCTCATCACCCACCTGGAGCTGTGCCGATGCTGCTCGACTCCCCTCCTCCACCTGTTCACATGCAACCAAACACAACAACACACACAAGACTGATATTACACAGGGTGAAACATGCATTCATTTAAAAGCTAAACGGTTAGAATGGTTAACATCGTTTGTGGTGTGATGTGATATGATCCCGTAATACAGAAATGTCCAACTTGTTTACAGCAGTGGTAAATGGACAAGACTTCATCTACATCAGTCGTGAGATACTGATCATCTAGCATAGTAAATAACACTGTTACGTTTGCACTGTAGACACCATGATCCCTGTTGCTTTTCACCATCACTGTAACGACATCTTGGCACACAGCACATCTCTCATCAAACCAGTATAAACATCATAAACATCTATCCACATTCGCATATTTTTAAATAATATATCACTGCCGGCAATATTACCGTCATTACCACAACAAACTGGGATTCCTGAAAGCAACTAGTTAAACACTTATTTATGTCATAACCATGAAAACAAAAACTGATAGGGAAAGACATGTGAGAGAGATGATTGACATTTTTAGTGATCAATTTAATAATGTCTTCCTCCTGATCATGAAGCACAATTACCGTTCACAACAGTGTTATAACACAAAACAAAACAAACCATCAACTCTAAGTGTATGTATTTATATGTAGTGTAAAGAAATCCATGACCCACAGTAAAAAACAAACAAACAAACAGTCATTAACGCAACACCTCATTACCGTCACCAGATGTTTCATGCTGCTGTTAATGAGGTGTTGCTTTAACGACAGGTTTTTTCTTTTCTTTTTTGACCAAGGGTCATGGATGTCTTCTTTATATCTGGTGGTGATAATGGCAAGTTTCCAGTTTCACCATCAATATAAAACTAACTGTTTAAAAATGAAGGTTTTAAAAGTAATTTTCACTCAGTCAAACTGATTTTCCCTTCATAAGTCACCAGCGGTGCTCTAGTGCAGGAGTTTCCAACCTTTTGCAAGGCGTGACCCACGTAACCCCCTCATAAACTGTTCCGCAGTCCACACCAAAATGAATTTGACCATTTAAAATTGATAAAAAAAAATATAGATGTATAACAGTTTTAGTTTATTACATTAAATAAATAATTATTAAAAGTTCAACTGAGGCATATACCAAACTAAAGGCTGTAGTGTGCTTGTCAGATGTATCTCCATACACCACAAGTGTTTTTAGGTCTATATATCATATGGATATTTCACTTCTTTTATGGAAACAATGTTTTATATTTTTAACTGCATCCACACTTTATAGATGGTCCCCTTCTGTGATGCCTGCTGCAGCGATTTGGGCTTTAATGTAAAATGGAAAGATATACAGTATATAATGTAAGGATATTTAAAAAGCACTGCTCTAGAGAACATATAAAAAGTAAAGGACCTAGATTTCTGCATTTCTGTTGAATGTGGCAAATAAAAAAAAGAAACATTTTAAATCGCAGACATTATTATTAATTATTATGCATGTTATCATACATTATTTGTTTTTATTTTATTTATTTATTTTTTTAATAAAGAGCTGACAACTGAAGAACTGCCCAAATATGCAGTATCACCCAATCTTACTTTACAATTTTAAAGCAACACATGGGCATTTTGCCTTTTACAGTCATCGGGAGACTGGACCGTGAACACACTGCTATGGTCAGATAGCAATGACCATAATTTTGAGCTCAGAAGATAATCTCATGCGGTCACACTCTGCTGCTGCCATCAGTGTTTTCCTCAGCTCCTCAATTTCAGCACTTTCCTTCTCACTTTCTCTGTGGTGGCCATGTACGAAAACACACAACACAGCTTTTGCTGACTGATGTCCGGTGGGAAAGTCTGGTCAGGCCTGATAGACTTCTTGAGTAGTCATCACAGTCCAAACAGAGCCAGAAAATGCTTTATTTAACCCCAACCACAGCAATGATAAAAGCCCTGTAGGCCTCACTCCATGACAGTGAAAATAAACAGTTCCTGTCTAACCACTGGCAGATGGTGAGAAGGGTGGCAGGTCAAATCACCACTTAAGGGGGCAAAAGACTAATAGGCAAATTCAAAGCTTAGAATAAATGACTCAAGATTGTTCTTCCGAATGTAAGCCTATGAGGCCTTGGGGCACGTCCAGCGCCGCTGCTCCTAAAGCACTGATGGGAAAGATAAAGGAGGAATGTACATTTTAGATGTGGCACTACTGAGATAAACAATGATCTGTATTCATCAAGCACTGTCCTCACGGTGAAAACAAAGCCAAGCATACTGACACATTATCAGGCATGATGACTTATCAGCTATCGTCAGTCGTTCGTTATATTCCTTCCATTCTCAGACAATAGAAATGCAACCCGAGTGTGACGGTTAAAAATTCAAGAACCTGAAACTTTAGACATTGCAGAGGCCATGTGCCACAATGCTCTCCTCTGAGGAAATAGCTGGGGACGCTCAGGCTTCAAAGTCCCCTTTTGGAAAAACTTCTAGCAAGGCTTGCACTGATGAACAAAGGTAATATTAGCTGATGTGTTTAATTTTAAATTTATAATCCAATCCTTTTTAGGTTAAGCCATTCACTGATGCGCCAAAGTCATGAGACGTAAATATGAAGTGGGGCTACCATAAGGGGACAGCTTGGGAACACCCATACCTGTATGAGTTGTGAGGTGGAACCCTGCGAATGAGGTTGAACACTGGCAAGCGAGTTCATGACAAGACAACATGAATGATCAGGGCTGAGCGAGGTATAATAGATGCACCACACACATATCCCACAGGTCAGTGCAGTGGTCTTTAAGGTCCCTGGGATATGGGAGCAGAAGACCCACTGTGACACGCACCTCAATTCGACATGTGGCTTGATCTGATGAGTCATGGTATCAAGAGTTTTAGGCTGATGGTAGGGTTCGGTTGTGGTGTAGATCCCATGAAGTCATGCACTGTGCAGGCAGAGGTGGTTCCATACTGGTGTGGTGAGTATACTAATGGCATGGGTTGAGACCATTGGTCCACCTAACTCGAATCGTTCACATCACCTAATTACAGAATTGAAGTCAGGACTTCGGGAAGGCCATCAAACAAGTTCCGTGTTAGCCTGTTTTCTCCATTCCACAACCATCTTTAATGTGTGTTTGGTGTCCAGTCCCAATTGTGTCCAAGTTTCAAATGTCTGATGATTTGAGTTCATGATGAAAACATCTGAGGTATTCCATTCACTTGGTTCAATGCACCGGTTCCACTGGCAGCAAAACCACCACCATGCTTAACAGTTGGTAGAGTGTTCTTGGGGTTGAATGCCTCACATACATCTGATTATTGCTGCTGAACACCTTTCTGTCTGCATTACAGACACTTCAACAGCCCAACATTAAGTTAATGAGGTCCTGCAACCAGTGGTTCTACCTCCTCTGAACACTCCAATGGACTATTCGAACAGGACAACACTAGCCTCGAAGATACAGATACTATGCCATAGCTGGGCATATCCACGCTCCACCCCTACCGCACAATCAGCAGAAACTGAGTGAGATTATCACAGGACACCATTAGGAACCTCTACACCTCCATGCAGAGACACCTGGCATGTTGCGTTAAACCCGACACCGTACTGAGAGACATGACTTCTGTATGTGTAGATCAATAAATATAGATCATATCGGTCAAAATGTAATAATCTA
Organism: Acestrorhynchus altus; assembly: GCA_034509495.1. Taxonomy (NCBI): domain Eukaryota; kingdom Metazoa; phylum Chordata; class Actinopteri; order Characiformes; family Acestrorhynchidae; genus Acestrorhynchus; species Acestrorhynchus altus. The sequence continues at coordinate 5,088,576 of CM067514.1, forward strand.
TTGTTCCAGCATACCTTTATCTTCTCAATAGCACTGCAAGCCCACACTTCCTTCTGTGGGCACACAGAAGCTACCAGCTGTAGTAGGTATTTTCAGCACCACTTAATTAATAATATGAGGGTGTATGTTTATTATTTCACTTGTTGTTGACCCCCCCCCTCCTCTCGAATAAGTAAATAAAATAATTTAAGTTTTAAAATGTGCATCAAGTTATTCAATATTTCATGATATTCCTGTCCATGAGTTCAAACGAAATGGATAACAGAATGTTATTAAATAAGACTCATGAGCAAAGTGTGGTCTGCAGGCCTCAGGTGGCCCATTAAGGCATCGGAATTGACCCATATATATAAATACATATATAAACACTTTCCTAAATGTTATATTCTTATTTTAAACTGAAATGGTTTAGTAACAAAATATGGTGTAATCTTCTAAAACCTGATTTGAAACATTCCTGCTTTATTTTAGGCTCTCGGCCTACCACAAATTTGCACTTTGTTCCCCCAAGACAAAAAGCTTGGGCAGCCATCGAATAATCTAACATTGTGGTATCATTTTCCTAAACAGAGGACTGGAATTCTTCAAAGCTGCAGTATTGAATAGTTTACCGCATCGAAAAATTGTAACCAGTGAACGTTCGAGACAACACAACTTCTTATCATGACCTGCGAAAGGGAAGGTGACCTATGGTCAGTAAGAAAAGATCAGACCGTAAACAGTAAACAAATACTTCGCTGAGTTTAGGGCCAGAGTTAGGGTTTGAAAGAGTGTGGCCTGTTGAGAGCTGAAAGCTGAAAATAGCTGAGGCTGTGGTTTTGGAATGCGAGTCAAACCTACGGTTCGGTGAAAACCAGGCAGTTTTTAGTTGTGGTGGCAAGTGTGTGTTGTTACTGAACATGCTCCATCACTGAACCTGTCACCATCATTTATAATCAGTCCTTAGAAAGCTGAACATACAGAACATGCGACTTTACCAACACTGGATTCTTTATCGGGGGAGGCCTATAAATGTATATGCAGTGAGGCAAAAGAGCAGAGGCTGACCCTTTGATCTGCGACGTTGTAAGTTGTAGCAGCCTCTCTTTTAAGTCATAATAGAGTGTGTGATGGTGCAAAGCATTGGTAAATGTATTAATAAATTGTCTGTTCTAGGCCATCATTTCAACAGAGAGGTCAGCAGTGACTGGTCAGACTGGTTCGAGCCGACTGAAGGTTACGGTAAGCAAGTGCAATCTGGACAGTTGAACACTGGAGAAACACAACCTGATGACTCTATGGCAGGGTCAGAATTGTGCACAACTGAACCTGCCTTGTGCCAACAGTCCAGTCTGATGGAGGTGGTGGGAATGATTTCTTAGTACACTTTTGGTCAATTAATACCTACAGTCATGTGAGAAGGTTAGATTGGAAGAGAGATTCTCTCACTCATCCATGCATAGTTGTTTCAGCATTGTGATGTTCTCCACAGTAAAGATCTTTAAATGCCTTCTTCTACAGCCTTAAACAGCTCTATGGCTCTTGCCAAGGTGATACCACTCATTTCAACAACCAAGAGCAAACCAAATGAATGTCTGAAGTTTAAATAAGACAGCTTCCTCCAAAGTCCTCTCTAATGATGGTGTGATCATCCACAGCTGATGTACTGCACCTGATTCTGATTCTTCTCAAATTGCTTTCATGGAAAATGACTAACTTCCGTATACTTCAGTGGTCTCCCCAGTAATTGGATCTGAATCCAATAACACTCCTATGGGATGTGGTGGAGTAAGAGATTTTCAGGTGCTCCTGAAAAATCTGCAGGAACTGTGTGATGCAATCAGGTCGACACGGACCATAATCACAAAGGAATGTTTTCAACATCTTGTGGAATTCATGTAAGACTGAGACTCTTTTTGTGAGCAAAAGGAGGTTCTTCCTAATATTAATATAAATACATAAGGCATATTTATACCAATCCTAAACACATTATCAGGCTACTCCACATTTGCTTAGCTACCAGAAATCACTTAAACACACAATCGGATATCCGTGACCTCGGGACACACTGTTTTATCCTGAAATGAGAACAATTTGAGGAGCAATGTTAACATGACCTTCCGAAATGCAGCACCACATTTATCCTGCTGTGGCTCTGTGGGCCCCCCCTGGATGGGCCTCACACATATCTGAGTCAAAACATTCTGAGAATCGCAGAAATCGCACACATTCTTCTGCAGCTCCTGGCACTGCTGGAGATAGAGCCTCCTCTATGGCACCTTCATAGACCCTAATAAGCTCCCCAGACAAAAAACAAGTCACTTTACATGTTTAAGGTGGGAGTAAGTTCAGGCTCCTGCAGATGGTGCTGCATTGGGGATGGTCAAGCTATAAATACCAGCAGGGTGTGCAGCAGGATTTGACCGAACCATAGATTAAGAAGAGGTGATACAGTGCCATGAATGTCTCATTCAATGTGTGGAAAATGGGTCAACCAAGCAGATGTAACTGATTGGCTAAAAGGAGTGATTGCAGTTGGGTGTTAAAGGCCATAGTTTGAGACAAATTTATGGTGTACAGAAGAGTACGCTTATACAGGTCAACCAGCAGTGGAAAAAATCCCAGTCTATTGGAAATTCTGATGGACAGGAACCAGGCAAGAGTTTCAGAAAGAACATTCCACCCAGAAGTGAAGACCACCAACATGAGGTATGCAAGAGGTCTTTGATCGGTTTTGTCTTTCAGGACCAATATAGAAATTGAGGGTCAATTGAGAGGCTGTTGAGAGAACCCCCCCCCCCCAGGTCTTTTTGTTATAAAAAATATGTATCATTAGACTGGGAGGGAGGGAGGGAGGAAGGGAGAGAGGGAGAGAAGAAGGGTGGGGAAATCCCTCTGTGATCTTTTCATTATGAAAATGATCTTCTTCTTCTTTCGGCTTCTCCTTTTAGTGGTCGCCACAGGGGATCATCTGCCTCCTTCTTGCCCTATCACCTGCCTCCTCCACTGCTACCCCAAGCGTCCTTTTAACCTGCCTTCCTCCTCTCCTCCTCAATGATCTTCAACCTACAATAGTCCAATTTACACCGGCACCCTGCTGGTCAACAGCACCTGAGGCGGTCGTTGTTAACCCGGGCCTCGACCGATCTAGTATGGCAGTCATATTTATGATCCGCATTATAGTTTTGGCACAGGTTTTATGCTGGATGCCCTTCCTGACGCAACCCTCACCATTTATCCGGGCTTGGGACCAAACATTCAAAATCAGACATCATTCCGATAATGTCAAAACAAAGGACCAGTGTGAAAACCAAACAGGTGGCAACCGTACAGGAACAAGGTCTTACTGAGTTGTTCCCACACATTATAAGCTAGATGTCACCTTAGAGGATCTGTACACGACAACGAAAATGAACAAGATGGGTTACGTCCTGTCTCTCAATAAAGGAACTAATCATCTTGATTGGAAAGCTGCCCCTCGTTGTGTAGCGATGAACATGTGCAGTAGCCAATCTCCGTTGTTTGGGTCAAACACTGTTTAAACTATTTAAGCCTCTTAATTTGGATTAACAAATGTAATATTAGTTGATCTGTTTAATTTTCTCCATTATGATCAAAATGTAGTTCACTCACAATATACCGCATTCAAATGCCTCTCTTTACAACATACACATTTTTCTACACCACAGTGAGCTTTTAATTAAACTTTATCCTGCCAGACATTTCCCTGGAAGTCAGGTCTGTACTTAGGGCTGGGAATCACTGCAAAAATAAAACTAACTTGACAACACATGACATGTATCAGGACATTTTATTCAAGAGCCCAGAACCAGTCAGGGTGTTTTTAGTTTGGTCCCACCTAAAACAGCAGTTGTGAAAGGTGCTGTGGGCCACGGTCCAGAACAAAGGACCAGAATGAGGTGATCTCAGCCCATATCAACTGAACCACGGTCTGGTTCATCTGCAGTGTGAAAACACTTTTTTGGATGGTTCAGACTTTCCGACCAATTACAGGATGTTAAGGCAGGCTATCGTCACAAGTCAAACAATACAATGTGATAAAGAAGCGGTGTTGCACCGTAATCTATCTCCCCTTTGCGTGTACAAGCATCACGCAGCAGTATGGCAGCAACAGACCACGTTTGCAATTTCTCTATCCACCGTAACTGTAGATTGACCTTGATATGTAAACAGAAACTAAAGGAATTTGAAGATAATCTGCCATACTCCCTATACCGAACGACACGCCTCCACCCAAATGGAGTCAGATTCTGGTGGAGTGGGAATACCTGGAAAGACAAGACTCGCTGCAAGGTCAAATGTGTACCACTCTAGAAAAAAAGGTCAAGTATAAAGGTCTTTAGTGCCCTCGATAAACTACAGTGTAAAACCAGACCTAATTGGACCAAAAGTAGCCTTGGTGTGGACCTGCGGACCTTTCATCTTGGGTGAAAACACCCTCCGAAGTAAATAAAATAAAAGTCCCACATTGATGGGATTATTCATTTTTCATCAAGAGGTCATCTAGGGTGGTTTGGCTCCCTACAGTGGTTCATTTTATAGAAACTTCATGGCTCTGATTGCTTTATATTGGAGGTCATAAAAAACACTAGTCAACCTACACATTAGTAGACCCCCATTCGATCCCCAGTGATGCCACAGCCATCCGTCAGAGAGTACATCTGGCCTCGTTCTCTCTGAATGCCTAGTATCGTCCCCTCTTTGCCCCCCATTACTCAGATCCAGTATAGGTATCTTTTAGCTGATGTGACAGGACTGGTAGTTAATGTTCTCCTCCAAGCATATTCAGATGTGCAATGATGTTGCAATAGTGGCAGTTTATAATAAATAAAGCAAAACAAAAGATACTATATACACTACACATACCATAAGGGTCTCTACTGTCCAGGTAAGACTTTCTACTAGACTGTGGCGTATTGCTGAGGATTTGATTGCATTCAGTGACAAAAGTATTAGTGAAGTCAGGGTGTTAGATGTTCACAACCCCACCTCACCTCCAACTACCCAAATTATCCCAAAATTACTGGATGGAACGTCAACATTCCAAAGAACACGGTTCCACAGCAACGTGTCAGCAATGGTGCAACTTTAAGCAGTTGAGTACGTTTATTAGAAGGGGTGCACACATGATGTAATTTAGCAACAACTTAAAATAAAGTCTCAGTTGATGTTCAGACTAAGGAGCCACAACCCAAGACCAGGTCTAGACCAGTTAAGACCATTTCGTTTCATACACAGGGGGTTTTGGAGGGTTGCTATAGACGTTTAGTCTATAAGAGCTGCTGCTAATGTAAAAGTATCCCGGTCAGGACATTTAGAATGAGTTCTGAGCCAAAGAAATGAGAAAAATGGGGTCATGTTTTCAGACCAAACAATCTACGAGGTGAGAAAGAATAAAGTGTGGTTTTGAATCCAGCCATTCACATGAAAGGAACTAAACCTGTTCCACATGGCTTTGAAGAAGGTAAATACACCCTGTATGAACTGTACGAAGTATGTGCTGCCTGTCATGGTCTTCCTTACAAATCTATAACAATATACTGTGAGACTTTTCAATTTTAGGGATATTTTTGTTCTTTAATGAGCATTAAATCCACGGCATAAGTTGTATTTTTTATTTAACGGTTTATAAAATGGTCCTGTATCCTATTACTCTATACACAGCCCCCCAAGCCTCCCTCCGGCCGATCAAACGATTCAGGGGACACCACACCCATGTTAAAGGACCAGAAAGGGGGCCCTGGGAAAACAGCTGCACAGTCTGTAATTATAGATCTACAAAGTGCTCCTGTATGGTCAGTGGAGCTGATAAAATGGACAGTGAGTGTAGAAACAAGGAGGCGGTCATAATATTATGGATGATTTTATTTTTTTGTTCCTTTCATATATTTGAAAATTAGACCGTTCAATGTGTCTGAGGTTGTGTTTCTTATGCTTCAAGGACAAAAACCTGAGGAGCTGTTTAAGTTAAGTTAAGTTAAGTTTTGGCGAAATTTCATAGTTTTCCCAGCAGTGGGAGCGCCGACTCCAGAGGGTTAAAGATCGATCTCAGCTTTACGAGATATCGACCGATATCTGATCATTCAAACGAAAAATTTATTTTTTACACCCAACCCAACACCCCTCAACAGCTACCTTACTGGAAACGTACTGGTCAGTGAGGGAATAGCTGGTATAGATTAAAATGGAAGCCTCTGTATCTCTGACTGCTCTTAATACCTCAATAAGTTAGTTCTCAGTTCTGGATCCATGATCTTCTATGGTTTTTGGCAAAGGAGTGGGATCCCTTCTGGATATTCAAGGTTTTCCTTCCATCTTCACTGCAGTTGGTGTAGTTTTACTGCACAACAAATCCTTGCCTTTGCTGCTCTCTATTGTGAAGAGTACTGTTGCTTTCTGGCCCCTGGTTGCGGCACATCTCTGTGAAAGCTCTGCACAGAAATCCGTCCATACAAAAGAGCTTGTTCTATGCCACTGCCCAAAGGGTCATTTGAAACTCCTATATTTTCAAAAGAATATTAACACTGCTAAAACCAAATACGGTGTTGTTGTGTGACCCCAATACCACCAACCTTGTGCAGACAATATATGGCACAGTATAAAGTCAACTACAGCTGCGCAATATGATGCTTCCAGCTGTCATATTAAACAATATGCTCTTCTGAACATATTGTTGACGTGGTCAATACATAAATCACACTAACCATTGGAAAGAGTTGAGTAATTGGTTGTAGTGCAGAAAACGTTGAACAGAAGTCATTGCCGTAAGAGGTGTGATAATAGCAGGGTAGTTATATAACTGAGGTTGTTCGTTATCCTCCTTTATCCCTGATCTTCAATGGTCAGGACCCCACTGGACCACCACAGAGCAGCTATTATGTAATGGGTCATTCACAGCACTGCAGTCACACTGACATGGTGGTGGTGTGTTAGTGTGTGTTGCTCTGGTACGAGAGGATCGGACACTGAAGTGCTGCTGGAGTGTTTAAACCCCTCAGTGTCAGTGCTGGACTGAGAACAGTCCACCAACATCCAGCCGACAGCGTCCTGTGGGCACTGATGAAGAACTTGAGGATGACCAACACAAAGTGTGTAGAAACAGATGAGCTTCTCTCTCGGACTTTACATCTACAAGGTGGAGACACTATTAGGAGTAGGAGTGTCTAATAGAGTGGACACAGTGTTTAAACACTCCAGCAGCACTGCTGTGTCTGATCCACTCATACCAGTGCAGCAAACACTAACACACCACCATCACGTCAGTGTGACTGCAGTGCTGAGAATGACCCACCACCCACATAATAGCTGCTCTGTGGTGGTCCTGTGGGGTCCTGATCGTTGAAGATCAGGGTGAAAGGAGGAGAAGTCTGCAGAGAAACAGATGGACGAGTCTGTATTGTACAGTAAGCTAAATACTGGTGAACAATGGCCACTTATTGGCTTAGCACAGTGGGATATCCCTGTTAGTAGGACACTGAGCCTCCAGAGACCAATTCAGAGACTGAAACTGGCTGCCTGAAGGACATCCAGGTGTACCCGCTATACCTTTGTAATAATCAGAGCTTCTTGGTACTCCAGCCCTCCTCTCAGAGTAAACCCCCAAGGTGCTCCTCCAGTCAGAACCACGTCCACCAGTTCCCACTTTTCTCCATTTGTCCCACTCTGCTGCTCCAGGTTCCTCCACAGTTCCTCAGGCTCTCCATATGTTCTGTGTTCTTTTGACAGAGCTGCAAAGTGTGCAGCCGGATCTACAACTTCCATCATGGACCTGAAAGATCTCACCATTCATAGGCTGACCTCTATTCAGACTAGCAGTGGTCCCACACTCCAGGTGAGGAGGTGTGCCATGGGCAGATGCTTAAAGGTGTTGCTCTACTAAAGGTGGTCCCGTAAGCAGATGTACAGAAGAGGTGTCCCAATGAAAGGGGGTCTCACAAAGTAGATGCTGATGCTTTCTGGAGGTTCTTCTGAGTTTTTTTAGAAGTTCAGTACGTTCTCCATGAAGATGCACTCTTCCATTAACATCTCTAGCTCCAAGAGTGTTCTGTCACCACCATGGATTCAGACTGGACCCAAATAAACCTCCTTCTCCAGCAGGAACATGGCGTTAAGCGAATCCACAGGGGAAAAATTCCAGATCTGAAGTCCTGACTGTAATTCCAGAGTTTAACACACTTTGCACACTTTTCCCAAAGACCAAACTGCGGGAAAGCCGCTGAACTGCGACTTTAGGGCGTTAAAACCGTGCTAAAGTGTCGTTTTCGCAGAGACACTTGTTAAGTACAGCGTCCATCCGCGGAGGAGCTGAACTGACCAATCCTCCAGATCTTCCAGCAGAGGCGCACTGAGCTCCTGACCAGCTGCGCTCACCTGATCCACCTGTCGGCCAAGTGCGGTCATTACACCTGCCTCTTCCTTTGTGGGATGTTTTTGTTAACACACTTTCATTCAACAAACCATTGGAAAATAAATATATAAGAGACAGCCACACATGCCAGATATTATTTGTCTTCATTTGAGATGTAAAATCAACAGAATATTAAATATTTGTATGAATTTGTCCATGTTTTAACAAAAACATACTTCACATCTATCATTTTTGTTCTTTTCTTTGCTTATAATGACAAAACATATTTTACATCTCAGAAATGCTGTTGAAATCCTGTTTTTGAGCTGAAAATGCAATACATTTTAGATCAACAATGGTATTTATGATAATAAGTGCATCACAATACTTGACAATGGTCCAAATAAAGTAAAAACCTGAAAAACCTATGTTTTAGTTCTCAGGACTTTTATTCTGAAAATTGAACATTGCTAGCAAAAAAGAAGAAGAACAAGAGAGCAGCACCTCCCATCTCATTTTCCTCTATAACCCAATATCTGGATAAGTGATGTCATTAGCCCCGCCCCCTGTTGCTGATCAGTCAGAGTCTGTATTCAGGTTGAGCATGTACACGTGAACGTGAACAGAGCAGTGAACATGCACTGGAAGCTCCTTTGGCATATAAGCAGGGACAGTAGAAAACAGTAGAAATGAACTTACTTTTGTTATCTTTGGTTATCACTGCAATGAGCAATAAAACTGGAAAACCTGAAGCCAAATGAGGAGATACAATAAAAAAGGGAAGCTTGGCAATGATGCAATTATCTGTAAATAATATTCCTCAGAGCTTTGACTTTTGTTTCATAATATTTAAATATAAAATCAACATTTTTACTATTTATTATTTATGATATTCATATTGTATATACTGTACTGTTTATTTGACTTTTATAGTTTCTAATATTTAAATTGTATATATGCAACTGTTTATTTGACTTTTATTATTTATAATGTTTATATTGTATATACTGTACTGTTTATTTGACTTTAATTATTTAAAATGTTTATATTGTATATACTGTACTGTTTATTTAACTTTAATTATTTAAAATGTTTATATTGTATATACTGTACTGTTTATTTGACTTTTATTATTTAAAATGTTTATATTGAATATACTCTATTGTTGTTTTTTTAACTTATTATTTATAATATTTATATTGTTTATACTCTACTGTTTACTTGACTTTTATTATTTAAAATGTTTACATTGTACATACTGTACTATTTATTCGACTTTTATTATTTACAATGTATATATTACGTTTCCTGTTTCTGACCCTCTCTCTGTTCAGGCAGCCAATGGACGATACCATTACTGAATAAGGGGGGGCAAAACTAGGAGTACATTATTAAACAGGCACCCATATAACAAAATTACTGGTTTGTCAGATATTTATAACACTTTAATACGGATTATTTTACTAATAATTGCAATAATTACAAAAGCAGTGCGTGATGTTAGTTTTCCAGAAATAAAGAGTGTAGGCCCTCCCTCTGCCACTGCTGTTGCCATGGTCCCGTTTTCTGTGTGGGTGCGGTGAAGAAGCAGCACTGTGGAAGCGAGTTGAGGGTGTGTGGCCCTTTAAATAGCTTCAGTTTACTGACTTTACTGACTTTATACGGTTGTTATTTGAATTGTCGCAATGTACGTCTTTTTGAAATAAGTTACACACCGGTAGGACGTGGACAGAAGAGCGTTATCAGGTATGGTTCACGATAAAGAACGAATTACTCGAGAAATCCAGGTCCAGATTATGATAATCCGCTCCGGGATTTTTGGCCGTGATTGGCTGAACCGCAGAAGAGCTGTCCTGGCGGTCGGAGCAAAAATCCGGAAGAGATCAGATTCTTTCTGGACCTGGATTTCCCACTTCTATAATATAAAGTCACGATTGTGTTCTGCTCTGTGTTATTGATGCTGAATGTAAAAATACTCTTGTATTTGCTGTTTTACTATAATATGCAAATATGGCCTGGCTTGTATTAGTGGACATCATATTTAGATGTTTATCCCCCTAATCCAGATTTACAGTGGTTCTGCAAAGTTTGCGAATCCTTTATAATGTTCTGTATTTCTGCATAAATGTCACCTAAAGCATCAGATTTTAACACAAGTCTTAAAATACAGAAGGAGAAGCAAATCCATTCACTTAATCAATCAGAAATTTTTTTATGTAGCAGATAAAATCAATTAGGAAATGACTACTAAGATAGTAAAGATTAAAAGAAATTATTATTATTATTATTATTATTATTATTATTAATAATAATAATAATAATAATAATTAAACTATCGGTTAAGTAGAAATATAAAATGTAATAGTGTGCAATAAAGAGTAAGACTGATCAGTAATAAAAAAATATAGAATTAATAAAATTTAAAATAAATAGTAAATAAACAAAATATTAAATTGTAAATAAAATCAAAATATTGAAAACTAAGTACATACAATATTTTTAAAAATGCTACACAAAAGCCTAATGAATGAATGAATTAATTAATTAACTAGCTGTTAGCTCCATTACATTACATTATTACGGATTAAAGCAGCCTTACTAAAACTTGCCCTACTTGGAGGAACAACTAATAGAGAGTTGCTGGAGGATCTAGTAGATATTCCTTGTTCACAAACCAAAAGCATTTCTGACATGAAGTCCAGTGCAAGACTACATAATGTTTTTTAAACTAATAAAATACGTTTTCAATTAAACAAATGAGACAATATGGAATGACATTACTCCTGCACTAATTTAGCCCATTCCTCCAAACAACACTGTTATGTTGGTGGGTTTCCTCACCTTGGATTAAGGTCAGGACTTAAACCATTCTTTGGTCGAATGACTTAGGGTCGTTGTCTTGTTGCTTGACCCATATTCTTTTGAGATTCAGCTTACATACAGACAATCCTGATTCATTTTCTTTAGAATTTGCTGGTATAATACAAAATTGTTTCACCAGCAACATCAGGCCTAAATCATGATTGTACCACCACTGTGTTTAACAAATGGAATAATGTTTTTATGCTGGAATGCAGGATTTTGGTGAGCAGTGGCTTTTTCTTTGCACCCAGGCCACACTATTATTTAGTGTCTCCTGATGGTGGATGTGTGCACATTAACAGTAGCCAGGACAATTGCATGTCTTGCGGTTGGTGGGATGCTATTGGACACTCTATCAACACTCCACCTCTACCGGATATTCTGCAGAACTTAGTGAGAACATTCAAGCTGCATGGGATACATCATCACAGGACACCATTAGCAGAGACGTCTGGCATGTTGCGTTAAACCCAACGCCGTACTGAGAGACTTCTGTATGTGTAGATCAATAAATATGGATCATATCAGTCTAAACATGTAATCATTTATTGTTTCTTCCAAACACCATTCCAATCCAACAGTTCCTTCTGGGTGCAGTTATTGTATGATGATTGTAGTGTTTAGAATATCATGCTTTTATAATCATTCATATCATTTTTATAAAGTTTAGCCGTTTTAAAATTTACTAGCCAAAAACTTTCATATCTTGCTCTCTTCTTTCTGTTTGCTTCTCCTGACTTAAAGGCAATTTAGAGAATCATATTGAACATCCACATAAACAAAGGCTAAACCAAAAATGTGATGACTGTTTAAAGTTATTGCTTCTCAACTCAGAACAGAGTAGTGGGTCTTGCATGATTGAACCTAGGTGACCGTTCTGTGTACATAAGATCAAGAAGTGATTGCGATCGTTGTACAGCGATACGTGTCTGATTTGTCTAATCTAATATATGACGCAGCTGGAAAACATGTCTGTACGTCGGGAAGCAAATCAGGTCTCTTGGCAAGTAGCCCTCCATAGAGAACAGACTTACTTTCACTTTTATTTGGGGGGTTAATCTGAAGTGTTCACCTTTACCACATTTCCTTCCTTCTGCAAATGGACTTTCTGTGTTCAGTGGATCCTGAAATCAGTGTCTTTTTAAGGGACGTTCTGGCCAAAATGAAAAATGTAACAGTCAACAGCCTCTGTTGTACATTGAACTGCTTTGATTGTATTTTGTAGGCCATGTGAACGACTATGTAAACAAGAATCTATTTTCTCATGAAATCTAGTGCTTTATATGTTTAATGTTAAAACACAAAAGCGAGTAGTAACCTTGTGTATTTTCTGATGCATGTGTAGATTCAGTTTTATTACCTAATGGCATTTTCTTCATTGACAAATAGGGCAGCAACATTTTTATAGTTGAAGAATCTGTCGATTATTGAAATTAAATTAATAATTGATTCCTGAGAATATGAATTGATCATTTTTATACAGGAAATTCATATATATATATATTTATAATTCTTTATTAGTCCCACAGGAAATTCACACAAATACCTCATTAAAAATTTTCTTTAAAAAAAGATTAATATAACTATATTCTTATTTATATATATATATATATATATATATATATATATATATATATATATATATATATATATATATAAATAAGAATATAGTTATATTAATCTTTTTTTAAAGAAAATTTTTAATGAGGTATTTGTGTGAATTTCCTGTGGGACTAATAAAGAATTATAAATATATATATATATAATATATATATATAAAAATGATCAATTCATATTCTCAGGAATCAATTATTAATTTAATTTCAATAATCGACAGATTCTTCAACTATAAAAATGTTGCTGCCCTATTTGTCAATGAA